>JAYDZK010000056.1:40552173-40618999 GCA_034509185.1 Euphonia xanthogaster | reverse complement strand
CCAGAAGTGTCCTGTCTCAAGCTAATAAAAGGGACACTCGTCCCCACGTGGCAAAGAGCGCTTCTCGTCTCTCACTTTGTCCATGCAAGTCTGTTTGGGCTGGAGTCCAGAGCAAGCTGGGTCGGACTAACATAAGGCTGAGAAACCAAATGGATTACAGCAGTGGTGTACAGTTCTTGATTAATTGGATCCAACTTTTACTTCGCATCAGTCTTGTTATAGAAGATGTAATGGAGCTGTGGTAGCTATGAGAAATAATGAGATGAGGAAATTAATTTAAAATAAAAATGTCAGAGTAATGGATCACGTGTGTTGAGAGGAAAAATGGAAAAAAGAGGACAAATCATTCATTATAGTGTTTGTTGCCACATGCTGCTTGAGCCCTAAAATAATTTCTTGTTTTTATTCACCATGCTATATACATTGTTTATATTTTCAAGCAGAAGTTTGAGTGACATCCCAAGTAAAATGTATACAAGTGCTGGTGTAAATAGTTTAACTTCTGTTACCTTCTGAGGCCCTACAGATAACTTCAGTTAGAGCTACACAGGTGGGGAGTCACTAAAATAGATGTAGATGTAACAAGCAGTGCTCATAAGTCCTTTTGAGCCTGTGCATTTCTAGTATTGCTCTTTTCCTTCAGTCTTGCTTTTCATACAGCAACCTTAAGTGACTTTTGTGGTTACAGGAAATTCCATGCAGGTTCCTCTGGGTGTCCAAGAAAAGTCTTTTCAGCCTCCTGTGAAGTCTGGCTGTGTATCCATTAACTGCTCTACTCAGGATCACCTATTCTCTTCTTCCCACCCATATCATTTCTCATTCTTTTTGTTATCACTTTTTGTGGTCAGGAAGCATCCCCAAACTGAGTAACCTTCCTTGATCATATGATCATCAGGTTGCATCTTTTTGCATGAAATTCCTTTTTCTTCTCCTCTGCCTTAAGACTGCTTCATAAATGGTTTATGTTTAACAAAAGGATCAGCTTGAAGTATTTTTTATTTTTTTTTTGCTACTACTGTGAATGACATTATTTTTACATTCAGAAGTGGGTTTGAGGGAACGACTTTGTGTATGTGGCTTCACAGATTTAAATCAAAAATGTCAAATATTACAAAAATTTTGCAAAGCAGATTACATAGGAAAAAAATTTGTCAGCCTCAGAAATCTCAGCAAACGTTACAAACACCAAAGTTATTCTTATGGTCATGGTATGTTCAGTGTCATTTGCAACTTGAGTGGATGGGTAGAACCTTTCTTTTCTACTTCTTCCTTCATGGGTTTGGGCTTCCAGAGACAAAGATATAGTAACAAAGTTACATGATTCATTTTCACTCTAGGCACATATTCTTTTGGGGATGATTAATTAGGAACATTTAACTATCTAAGAAATTAGCCACAGGCAAGATCTCTGTCCTTAAGTGTCAGATAACAGTGAAATACTTTTTGAATCTTGAAATTTTGGAAGATATTTATTTGAATGAAAATTTTTATACCAGTTTTTGGCGCTGTCAAAAGTGTCCTCAGTGCATGTGACACCATAGTGGAGCAAAGGATTTAAATAAACATCTCTGCTTTGCTACAGATGATTACGATCTGGCTGGATATTGCACAAGATAAAATAATCTTAAAGTAATTCCAAATACATTAATTAACAATATTTTCAAAATGACTTATTCGTTAGGTGAGGATACTGTCTTTCAGAAATTGACCTTGCTGCACAGCCCCAAAGCAAGCCTGATGAGATAAAACGAGTAAAATCTGACATTGATCAGTCAGGTCACTATTTTCTTATTCTAGAATTATTTTTTACTTTTAAATGAGGTACTCCCAGCACAACAAATTCTAAGTTTAAATAATGCACTGGTATAATTTCTGTGATGTGCAATATGAGTGAAATGTGGTGTTCCAAACTTGCAATATGTTTTTTGAGTATTTTTCAATAGTACATACCTAACTAAAGTACTTTCATAAAACAATGTAGTTCTTTTTGTTTATTATACTGAAAGCCTTATACTGACTATAATCTACAGCAAATATTTCTAATTGCTGTTAATCAAATACAATACAGTATATATCACAGCTTAAATACATTGCACTGATAATCTTCTTCTGAGTCATAGTAAAAGGTAGCATATGGACTGAGAAAAAGAAAATTGAAATTCAGTAGCAGCCAAAAAATTATTTCATATTTTTTTCTTCAAAAGATGCATTTTTAAATTTAATGACCTCTATGTATGTGTTGGTAATGGAATGTCAAATATTTTGTGACATTAGTTACAGCCAAAAATATATGCTCCATTCTTACCCCTAGAAATTTTTGCTGAGTAAATGAGTATGAGTAAATTTTAGTATTTGTTGTCCGCTATGTTTCGTGTTGGAATGGACCACCCAAAAACTGTTTATTACCTGGAGTACTCTATTTTCCATTTCAATCTCAATGCAATTTACCTAATTTAGAAGTTAACTCTAAGGTACCACTACACGTTAAATTTCCTTCTGCTGAAAAGTATGTGAGCAACAAGAGACATTTTCAAATGAATATTATCTAGTTTAAAAAATATGAATATGCAGCTGTTTTTAAGGAAGAATATGGAATGGGGAAGGCAGCAGTATAATTCTTTTTGTTTGTGATTACACATGATCCAGTAAGATGCATTTACACTTAAATTACAAGATTAATAGGTTATTCAATGCCATATACTTATTGTAGTCCTTTACTGCCCAAAGCACTCAATTGCAAAGCATTCAAGAACACTAAGACATGTTAACATCTACCTATAAAAAATGTTTGGTTTAAATTTTTTACATTTATATTTATTTTGAGGATATAATATCATGATATTATCTGGAATATGTCATTAAGTGAATAGATTTGGTTAAGAAATATCATGTGGGCTGGAATATGATTAGCAGCTTTAATGGCATTTGATTCATCAAATACATTAGGACTCAGGTGAAATAAGGAGATCTCCCACACAAAGCGTGCTGAATTAACTGTAACTAAATGGGGGAGGGGGAAGTTGCTTTAAAATAGTAATAATCTGAGCCATTAAATACATCAAGAATATAACTTGCTGTGTCTTATTGTATGAAAATGTACTGCATGAAAGGTTTCAGGATAATGAAAGCTAATAAAATGAATATAATCACACATGTAACTTCATTGAAATTTATGGCGAATACAGTATATTTGCTCTTAAATATTTAAAATAGACTAATATAATAAATGTAGCATTAAAACATTGGGCTCTTTTGTAGTTGGTTTTTCTTTTCCCTTTTGTTTTTTTTTTTTTAAATAATACTGATAAGGAGGTACTCCAAAGCTAAAAAAGAAGGATAATTTCTTTTTTGCTTCAAAGAGAATGGTTGGACTTCTTCAGATAAGGTTGCTTAATATTAGTTGTTTTCATTTATGCATTCTGTGCAAGCATTCCAAATTATATTAGGAATTGTCCAGAGGAATAAGACAGGGAAAAGGGAGGTGCCAGAAAGAAAGAAAGAGAAACTAGACATGAAAGAATAGATTTACCTGTAACATTGTTGACATTAGCCTAGTGCCAAATTAAGCAGTTGCCTCCAGGACACAGAAGATGGGTGCTGAAAGGGAAAAAAACATAGCTTACATGGAATCTTAATTCAGTTTTACTTTCTGCACTGTTGACGGATGTTAGGGTTGTGTTTGATTCAGAAAGGTGAAGACTGTTTGGCTGGGAGTCAGACCCCATCAGAGATGTACTTTGGGAAATATGAAAGGGAGCACACTGCTAAGCCTACGACTTGGCTGGACCTTTGTATGCTGGGGTCTGAGAATGCCGTGTGCTGGAGTTTGTAAGAGACCACAGTCTCTGGCACTGCTTCAGGATCCACACCCTGGGCTTTGCAAAATAACATTTGAAAGGGAGTATATCTATCAGGAAGATCTTTCTCCAGTTCTCATCATCTGTGTGCCCCACAGACAACAGCAAGCATGAAAATGCTGCTAAAGAGAAGTTGCTGCTGCACTGCGTACAGTAGTTTGCTTAAAAACCAATCTGTTTATAAGAAATTTTTTCTAAAAAAATGTTAAGACCATGAGACTAAAATTAGCCCAGTAATAGACCTGTAGGGTGGGGAAGGGCAGGGCCGTGAGTGATAAGACCTGCAGAGTAGTTATGGTGGGGAAGTATTTTTAAAAATCTGTTCAAATACAAACAAAAGCTCTGTGTGAGGAATTAGTTCCTTTTTACGTATGCAAACAATTTACTTATGGAAGAACCAATATTGTTTTCACCACTGAGAAGGAAACTGCCGCGTTAATTTACTTCACAGTAGAAAAAACATTGCAAGAGTAAAATCTTTGTGCTGGATTTAAATGAATATATATTCATGTTCCATTGGAGTATGTATACATTTTGTTGTTATTCTCCTTCTCTCATGTACCCCCAAATTTTTCAAAGAGAGTTCCATTAAGGCTTAATTGGATACATAAAAAATTACTTGGTATAGGGGAAAAAGTTATATAGTCAAGCTGACATTTGTGTGGGGAATTAATTACAATGAAGGTTTAAAATCAATTATTATGTAGAAATTTTTCATTTTACCTCCCAAAGAGGGAGGGAGCTTCTCACCAATAAGCTCTTTTTATAGTGAGGTGAAGATATGTATTGTAAATTATTTTAAGTGCAGTCACTGAATTCTTTGGAGAGTACATCAGTGTCCACAAAGTAGTAATCAGTAAGTCATATCTGCAGTTCAGTGTACAGGAGGCTTTTTGAGACTGAGTTCTCTAAGTACTGCCCTTCTCAGATGATGACATACTACAGCAGAACAATTAAAACATGTGTGAATTAGACTTCTGGGAGACTTTTTGGTGATACTACGATGGTGAGAGGTCTGGTTTTTATGCAAAACAATGAATCAAAATGAAAAGGATGTAAGTGCCATAGTCACACCATCAGCCATCAGGATGAGTCAAGGAAGCCTTAGCAGCTGTTTAGGCAGATAAGTGCCAGTCTCAGAGGGAGACTGACCGGTAAATAATTAATTGGCTGCTTTCTAAAATCCATAAAATACAACTGGACCAATCAAGCTAATTTCCTGCATAAATATGTACCACAGGCCTGCCTAAATTCTTACTGCTAGAAATCTAAATACTTAGGAAAACATTAAAGGACTTGACCACCTCATTCATTTAAAAGACATAGCCTGTCACCACAAGAAAGGACTTAGCTATGAATTGGCAACAAGACATAAATCACTAAGATTTACTTTAGGTCTGCCCAGTTTTCCTGAGACCCATTTTATGTCTCATTGCATGCTACAATTCTTAGGGGAAAGAAAAAAGGAATCAGATTACATTTAATATCTATAGAAGAAAAAATTTATGCTGCCTACTGCATGCATCACATTGAATCACATGCACTGGGGCTCCATTTTTTCAGAAATATCTTGAAACACACAAACTCATTTTAAGAATGATTTTTTTTTTTTTTTTCTCAGTGAGTTTGGTTTTGCCATATCAAAAAATGTGTGACATTGTGCTAAAAAGATGCACAGTCCAGGAGTCAAAATCTGAGTTCCAGCTGGTTTACTATTCCAACATAGAGACCATTTTAGGAATCATATTTATCAGATATCAGACTAAAACCTCCATTTTATATAATAGGAAGCTTGAACCTTATTTGAAGCCTAAATTAATCTCCTAGTAACCATAAATGTTATTTTGTGCAAATTTTGAAAAGTGAGAGATGGGACCCATATAGTCAGTTACAATGGATTTGTTTTCTTGAGGGTTTTTTGCTTTACGGTTTTTTACCTGTTTATTTGGACTGAAATTCTTGTGCAACATACCATTTACATATATTCTATAGCTGATTACTCTTATCTATAGGGTCATATAAGAGGGCTATTTGATTTTTTTTTTATTTGATGATAAATAAAATAATCATTTATTTGCATGCAATGCAATTCATTGCATTCAAAATTTATTTCATTTTCAAAACATGGATGTATTCTTCATGCTTGGAGCATATCTATCACTGGAATTTTGTGCAACAGAGTTGGCTGTGCTCATAGAGCTCTCCAATATGAGAATGCATTAGTGCATTAAATTAGTGTATTAGTGCACCTTCATATCCATTACTGGAACAAATGATAATTTCTTTTTGGCATGACAAGTGCATAGAAAGCTGTGTTTTTGTGACTCTATAAAGGTGTTTTTCTAATGAAGACAAAGACAAGGAAACTGAAATGAAACTTGTTTTGATTTTGTTTTTCCATTTATTCTGAGTTGTCTTAAATTATAGGTCTATTGAGAATTCGCATGTGTTCTGTGAAAAATCAGCCTGGAACTTTGCATTTGAAAAGCAAGTCTCTGAAACATGTTTCAGAATCAAATCCAGGTACACAGAACATGGAGAACTGTGTTCAGTGATAGCAAACATGGTTTATATGGAAAGATTTCTTTTGAAATACAGCCACCTCATTCAATTTCCTTTTTATAATGTAATCTATTGAAAAATGTGTATAATAAGAGATAATTTATACAAGATAAAGTTTTATATCCTGAATTCTTGTCCATAAGTGAATTATTAGACAGTTCTTTGCAATGGATACATCCAAGGATATCTCATCATCTGTTCAATATTTTCATTAGAGCAAGATGGTTTCTTATGCCACAGGATTGCTATTTTCTGGACAAATTTAGTATAAATTCAAAATGAGAGCTTTTAATCAAGATGGACTTTCCTTTTTCTTAGTTTTTAAGATTCATATCTATGTTCTACGTGTAAAACAAAACATGAAGAATAATGCCTTGAAGTTTTGAATAAAAGCCTGAAATAGTATATTTTTTGGTATAATATAGCATCTCTTTTTTCATTCTTCTGTTTTGATGAGACAACTGGAAAAAAGATGTGAACTCTCCCATTATTTTCCCTACATTATCCTTAAATAATCTGCTTGTGATTATGAATATGAAACGATAAAACAAGATAAAATGAGGAGGTTTTACTCCTGACACCTTGTTTGCAAGGTAATCTTAAGATTCAAGGCAATTATTTCATTTCAATAAAACAAGTAGCAAGCTATGGTCCTTTTCATATTTATTATCATTATATATGTTATTTATTTATTTATTTATTTATTTATTGGTAATCAGGATGTTTAGGGAAGGTTTATCTAGCTTTATCACTGCAAAACCACTTAACAGTACCCCAGAGCTAAGGAAAAAGCTTTCTGAACAAACTAAAAGGTTTGGACATGCTTGAATGTGCTCTGAATTCTGCAGTGTACTCCCGCAGGGTGCATGGTGTTTATATTATGTTTTTTAAGACATTATTTCTCTCATTAACTGTTTGATTATATTATACTAGTCTTTAAATGCCCTTCCCCATTTGTCTGGAATTACATAATGGGGGTTTTGTTTTGCTTTATTTTTCTCTAGTACCTTAATCTTTTGCTCTCTGTTTGCACAGAGCTGCTGAAACTTTGGGCTGTATTAACACAAGTTCTGTGGGTTTCAAGAGAGAAACAACAAACTTGACTTATATTTTTGAAATGAAAGTTGATGTATGAATTCAAGGTAAGACCCCTATGCACTATAATGCAAATAAGAGGTTGAAAGGAACAAATATTTAGCTAAAAGATTGATTGCAGGAAATGTGAAGAATCTTTCATCTAATGTTGAAATTTTAGAAGCACATATGTCTCCTTACTGTTTAACAGTATATGTTTCAGCATATTATTATTTATTTTCTTTCTATGTCTTTAAAATGCGCAATGAGGAAGGAAAGAAAGCAGGAAGCTTACAGTAATCAAAACGGAGAATAAACATCAGCATATTAAGGTCATATATTTTCATCCTTCTTCCCCTCACTAAGTCTTAATTAATTTCTTCTGTGAACCACATGGAAGAGAACTTTGAAGAGATGCTCGAGTAAATTCTCCCACAGAATTTGGCAAGTGGAACCCAAATAGTACATCTAGGTCTCAATTTTCTCTCCAAATTTACATACTTCTAACTGGAATGTCATTTCCCATGTTATAAGTGGTTACTGTATGAAAACCATTGGGAGAAGGGCATTAAGGTGCACTCATAATAGAAGCCAACACTTTTGACCATTAACTCTTAAGATTAGGCAAAATATTTTTATGTGTGATTTATTTTCATCCAGACGTATTCCTCTATGAATCTAAAAGAGAAAAAATAGCAGCAAGCTATGGCCTAAAAACATACAAACACTGACCACAGGTAGTTCAATAACAGTGAAGAAACATATGGCACATGTAAAACTATGCCAGGGTTCATTTCAAAATAATGATAGTGAGACTTCAGAAGCTTAACTGTTTATATGCATACACAATGCAGTTTTTCAGTTATTACATATGTATGCAAAATACAATATACAGTAGCAACAAAGTCTCACTTTCTGTCACTGAAGTTTTCATCTTTGAATTGCATATCTCTAATCCCACTGGAGTACCCCATTAGAAGTTCTTCTCTGCTATGAAAACCTAATGCAAGACAGGCAGTGTAACACTAGGAAAATTTATTCTGAATTTAATAACCAGTATTTTGTCTGCACTGAAGAATGACAGACAAGTACATAATACAAACATTTAAGTAAATTGGGTTCCTTTACTTAGTAAGAATCACCAGTTGAAGGAGACTAGTAATTCTAAAGATTTAGCCAAATATATATGTATTCAGTGCATCCTATTATATAGAAGGGGTTTTAACGTTAGAAATCTGTCTTGTAACTGTGAAAATCAAGCTACCATATAAGTTTAAAAATTAAATAGGCACAGTGTATAACTGTGCTTTATAGAAATCAGCTTTCCTAAAGTTTTAGGTTACCCAGGTTAAAGTACTCTTGCAGCAATTACAACTTCTGTTACCCAGGCGGGTAACATGTCACAGTGTTACAATGTGTACCACTCCACATCACCTTTTTCACTCTCTGCTCATTATGATGCTGTCTTTTCAGGTATTGAAACATGTTTTCATAACTGGATTACAGCACACCAAGAATATCTAGCATGATATGCCAACAGCATCACCTTTGCTTCCATCTGGTTCTCTCTGATTGATTCCAAAAAGATATTAAACTGTACTAGTAGATAACTTGGAAAGGAAAAAAACACAAACAACAAACAAGCAAACAAAAATAAACCCCACCAAAACTAAACCAAGCCAAAATAATAAACCAAATATTAAACCCAGCCCTACAAATTTTTGTCCTGGAAATGTCTGAGAAATTCTTGTGAATCTATGCCTTGTTCTAATGCTCTACAAACCAAGTGAGTATGCTTTGCTGGGTGTTTGGACCAAATCCCTAAACATCCTCAAGGATTATTAAACCTTTTTTTCCTGTAAGAAAACAATTGATACATTCTCCCTTTCTTCGTCTGATGCTAAAAAAGAGGAATCTGAGAAGAATATGTAGTCAAAGGTCAGAATTTTACTGAGGCATTTTGGATTACTATGTTTTGCTTGCTAAATTGGTTTTCTATTTCCTTCCATGTCAGCCCCAAAAATCATCAGAAACCTCCTAGAAGCTGACATGTCAATGTTACTTATTCAAACCAGTGAATATAAATGAATCATACCTTCTAAAATAACAATACCACTAGAAATAATGAATTATAATTATTATATATTTTTTATTTGTTTGAGATAGTAGATTTTTATGAATAGAAACTTGACACACTGATATTGCTGTTTGACCCAAGCTGCTGAGGCTCCAAGAAAAGCAGCAGATTGGCCCTGATGGCTCTGGCTCAAGCAGTAGATGCTGAGAGCAGGGAGACATGAGTGATTCTCATTCTAAAATTAATAAACAGCACACAAACAAGCACTGTCTTTAAGGCTAGCAGGTGGCTTTCAGCTTTTTCTTTATTGGGAAATTTAGGGCTGGGCTGCTGCACAATGAGGTCTCAGCAGTTTTATTAGTTTCAGCAGCAGAAGCTATAAATGTGTGAGCAGGAGAAAAGAGGAATCTAGCAATATGAAATAATTAAGGGAAGATGTTTTGAAAAATAAAGGCTAACAAAATTAGGAAACATTTAAACAGAATATCACTGGAACTATGAAATGAGGATTTTGGTGGTTCCTAAGCAATAGTGAAAATTGCAGAATTGTTGAGGTTGGAAGGGATTTCTGGAGGTCATATAGACAAAACTCCCTGCTCAAACAGGGCCACCTAGAGCTGGGGGGTTTGAACTAGAGGATCTTGAAGGTCTCTTCCAACCAAAACCATTCTATGATTCTATGATTTGTGATACTATTATCTGTTTACATGGAAAATGTAGAAATATTAATGACAGGGACTGCAGCACAGCCGCTGTCACCTATAAGCATGAGTATTACAGCGCCCTAAATAATCTTAGAGCAAGGCAGCATGGGAAAAATTTAAATCCCTTTGGATTATATGTTACTTTGGGGTATATTTAGGTGTATTGTATGTACTGAACAATTGGATCTGGTCAAGTGCTTGCATATGCTTCAAGGGGTTGTTATTAGGACACAGGCCAAAGGAGCTTCTGTTCAAAAAAAACCAGGCTGGGCATAATGCCTTCAGTGTAAAACACAGAGGCTCTGTGGGGCTGTGGCTTTAGCAATTTAAGCCCCAAGGAAAATTGTAAATGTTGATCATGCCTTTTCACTTCACCTGGTAGAGTTCTGTTAATGTGAGTGAATGTTTTACCCCAGGGCACGGGGAAAAAGTGAGGTCTCTGCAGTCATGACCTAAGGATTTCAGTCTCTTCATGCTTGTTTGATGAAAGCAGGGTTTATATCTCTTTCTTGGCAATATATTTATTTATCATTCTCAAAATGCTCTGACAATAAGGCTGTATTCATATGTATTCAGCTGCATCTCTGTTTATTTACAGCTTAGGGTGGGGGGCTGAATTTCCATGATATTGATAAATCAAGTCTGAGAAAGTCGTTAGTGGCAGATATCTAGGACTTAAGAAAACTAGATCAGTTTAAACTAGAGAGAGGATTTGCAGAAATGTCTGCTTACTAGGGAGCATGGCTTTTTGAAATGACACCTTTTTTATTAATTTTATCCAGTGTTTTAGAGGATAAAACGCTTCATTTGATATGTTTAATGAAAAACTCCTGCCCTAGTGTTTTCAATGTAAAAACTTTTTGCATAAGAGTAGATATTAGTTACTTTGAGAAATATCTTTGGCACTAAAATGATATTCAGAAAACTTCAATTCTATCTCTTTTTTGTGAGATAGGGTGAGAAGTGGCTCATAAATAAAAAAAAAACAAAACTTGTTACACAGTATTTTTTAGAGACATGGCAAAATATCAATCACTTTTTTTTGGGAGGATTATCTAGGATTGTCTACTAAGGTTAAACATGGTGATTGTTCAGAATTTTAGCTGTCACTTCATTTTTTGCCAACAAGGGGAAAATACTGCTTTTTCCTTTCCTAGAACATTGAAAATTAAGACAATTGCAACAACACGATACCTATTAAAAACAAGATAGAAAGAACAGATTATGGAAAAATCAACTGAGTGTAAATACATAGAGTGTAGGAAATGGTGATAATTCCCAACACTTAGATTTTTGGGCATAGTTATGAAATGCCATTTATCGACTTTTAAATGTTTGATGTGGTTTTTTTTTCATATAGGAAAATCTGGGGTGGTGCTTTTATGGTTTGTTGTGGGTGTTTTTTGTCGTTTTTTTTTTTTCTTTTCCTTTCTCTTTTTAACCTGTGGCTTGAAGGAAAGCAGCAGTAAGAATGAATTTCATGCTAGTAGACACTTTTAAGACTAGATTTAGCTGCAGTCACATTAGCTTAGATAATGGGAGAATTTTTCTTCATTGAAAATGCTCCCTGTCGCTTAAGAAGAACTCACTGAGGCAGCCTGCCATCTAGCTTTTTCACAGCAAAATAGGCTTGCAGACTGCAGATGAGAGACTCGGGAGCAGAGACAATTTTAACTTAGCCATCCCTAATTTATCTCAAGCTTTTTCAATTCATCTTCGCTGCTCTATGCACACTGGAACAGCAGATTGTCAACCCCTGGGAAAAGAAAGCAGCCAGGGATCTAGAGAGCTGTCACATCCTGAGAAATATTTAAATTGTGCTGATTTTCTTCTGGAGTGCTGAGCAGAGGGAATGAAACTCTCCATCAAGTCATAGCTTTGCGGGCAATAGATCAGAGGATACTGCCAGTTTTTCTAATGGATTATTGTTATCGGGCAGGTTCTTCCTGAAGGTATGTAGTTACTCTCTCAATTCATTACACACACTATTTATCAGGTAATGATCTAATGAACTGGTAATCCAGATACATTAAAAAAAAATGTTAACTAAGTAGTCTGTATTGATTGAATGATGGCACTTTATTGCAGCATGTTTGCAGGTAAAATACTCTGATCTACTTACTGTAGATGTGTTGTACCTACTGCCAAGTGCTTTGTCAGCAATCCCCCCAAGCAAAACCAATCCCTAACCTTTAAACAAAAAAGCAAAAATCCATTGTGCTGTATGTAATATTGCCACAAGTTTATGCTGACTGTCCAGACAATGTTGTTTTCTGAAACAATAAATAATCAATAGCAAAATCATATGTCTGATTTTAAATTTGTTATAGATGAGTATTAATTTTGCAAAATAATTTCCAACCTGGATATACACAGAACTCCCCTTAAAGTACTACAAATTAATCCTGGAGTTAGATATTTGCTTGTCTACTATGATGTTCTAACCTTTCACATGGGGACTTACAATATTTCATTCTGAAAATCTCTGATAGATATGTGACAGAAGTCTGTTGTTGCATCTGTACTGCCACACTCCAGGAGCTTCTTAGTAAAGCATAAGGATTATATACCATAACAGGAGATTTAAAAAGAAAATCAGTAAAGAATTTCTTGCCTTTTAAACTTCTGTGTTTATATGAATTACAGCCTGTTCCTCCTAATCTGAATTACTTATTGCATGTCTGTAGCTTGTGAGGCAGCCTGACCTAAATATGAGATCTCTAAACTGCAGAAGCAGCCAGACATTTTTGAACTCTTCCAAGCGCGGGAGTTGCTGCAGAGATGGGAAAAGCACTGCCACGTTTAAGTTAAAGTCCTGGCCTTGGTTCATTTCCAAGTTGGCACTCTACCTGAGAGCAAGCTCTGAGACCTAACCACAAGTTGGCAGGTGCAGGGCTAAGCAGCAGTTAAGCCCTGAGAAAATAAAAATGCTTGTCTGTACCTTCTTGTCCAGTGCACTGGCTGGGCTGCTGTCATGCTACCAAGAGTAAATGATGTATGAGCTTGTCTGTGGTGTACTTGATAGTGCAGTGGATATGCTGAACTGGATTTTTAGTCACAAGACAGATGTTTGTCGTATTTTTGAATATACTGCTGAAAGCAATAAGATAGAAATAAATACAAAGCTGGGGTATGAAGGAGGTCTCAAAAGCCGGTATTGGTTAAAAGAGGTAAATGAGAGACAAGAGCATTTTCTAGTATATTTGTCTTCCTCTGTTTAAGGAATATAATATGTTCAAGGCATTAATAAAAATTACAGTAGTACATGTTGCTCCTGTATGTAACACCTGAAAGTTCCTTTCCCCTAGTGCCTCAGAAAGGCTGAAGAAAAAAGTACAGAGATTGATTCTATCGCATTTCCAATGAACTCTTTTAAAGCACTTCCTTTTCTCTGGACCTCAGAAAGACTCAGGCAAAGAAGCTTCCATTAAGCTCTCCCTAGAGGGTCCTACCATCAGTAAGATATTTTCTAAAGGAAATGTGCACAATAGCTGTGTTTCCCCAGTCTCTCAAACTTCTCACTTAAATATACAGACACATCATAACATGCTTCTGGATATCCATGGATATTTCAGCATTTTGTGCAATCTCTTATGAATGTCCTACCTAGAGGGTTATACAGGTTTTTCTTATTATATATTGCTCATATGAAAAAGTAACTTTTCCAGATAATATTCCATTTTGTCTTTGGGTTCAATCATATGTTTCCATTTAAATGTTTGGCTACTTTAATCACTAGCTTTTTAAATATAATTGTTTCTGATATATATGATTGGGGTAACCAAGAGCAACACAAAAGTATCTTGATCTTTCTCCAAAGCAAGATGAAATGCACTAAAACTAGATTTAAATGGGAGTATGATATTAAAGAATAGAAAATAAATGAAGATTCATTGCTTTATGTTTCATTTTTACCTTTGCATTGTGTTTTATTTCCCTTTTTTCTATCACGATGTGCAGTAATAGTTCTCTTGATAGAGAATTCTGATTCTCTTGATAGAGAATTCTGATGTACCCACATATTATGGCATTTTCAGATGGATATTTCTACTGCCTTCTGATATCCTTTTAGACCATTTTTGTGAAGAACTGTGTTACAAAATATGGAATAGCATAAATGGATGAAAATAGTCTGGGAAGAAAGCTGAAGAACAAATTGTTTGTTATGGTGTTACATTTATAGTCTGTACTCTTCTGCCTGTCTTGGTCCCACTGGTATCCCTGTTACACCTTTAGTTCACTGTTCTTTCTTCTTTCCTACATTAAGAAGTTCATTAAAAAAAAAAAAAAAGGTATGCGTAGGAATTTACAGCAATGTAACAAATACACCCATTTTATTTACGTTCTTCAGCATTCCTTAGCCAACATGGGTTATCTGCTGTGCCAAATTTTGCTGAAGTAAGCTTATATGTTGGCTCTATTCCTTCCTTGATACCATAGGTTCTACTCCTTCCTGTTCTGCTGTGTGCCAGACAAATCATAAAAACAAAAGGAAAATCTTTGACCTTTTTATACAATGCTTCTGGTTTTCCCTTGTGTTTATTTAACATCTGTTTGAGTTTAGAATTTGTTCTTCTCCCAGAGTAAGCCTCTAGAAGGTAAAGATATTACACTGAATTGATACAAAAAAGGGGAGCTTCTTACTTGTGTCATTCTTCTTTATTCTTACTTATTTTAGATTTGGCAATATGTTTGTGATAACACATAATTCTACACAGTACATAAAAATAAGATTTCTAGGAACATTTTTTGGGAAAAAAGTAATTCATGGCTCCTTAATATCATCTGTTCTTTGAACTCTAGCAGGTAACTTGTGGGAAAAGTGCTTAGAAGAAGAAAGAACTAGGGGCATGGAAAATGATAAAATGAATGTTCTCAGGCAAAACCTGGGTGTTTCCAAGATCAGGATGTGCTATGACCTGATTTATTTCTTCCCTTTGTGTGTCTTTCTAGGTTTCAGGACTGTTTAGTTGCTGTTTAAGAATTTATTAAATCAATTGTTTTGTTTCATGTTTCATTTACATGGGACATTAACTAGACAGCACATTCAATTACATGTTAATTCTGCTAAGATTTAAGTAGGTCTAATGACATATAGAAAATCTGTGTTTTCGCGCACACATAACTTCACAATTTTGAGTGAACAAGAGTGAAAAGAGGGTTTCCCCTGAGAATCATGTCTCATTATTATAAAGAAATTCAAGAAATAGTGGTGGAAGATCATACAAAGCTAGTTCACATTGGACAAGTTGTCTTATTTTGGTTGAAGTGCTTCAGTATGCTCTCAAAGAGTGATCCAGCTTCTTAAATTGTGGGATACCTTGCCTAGCTACAGGTACAAGTCCGAGGCCTCACACAAGTGTTGTGTTGTATCTTTTAGCCCATTATTTTATGCAAAATACATAAAATTTTAGTAAACATTAATATTTTACTGAGTAGATATATATGTTTGTATCCTAATAATTTTAAAAAAAAGATAAACAGGCACCGGAATTCACTTCTTCTTCTTTACTTTGTCTCCATCTCTTAAGAGAATTCAGAATGAATAATAACACAATTTTAGTGACTTATATGGTTCTGATAGACAAAGTGTAAAGCAGCTGGTATTCCTTTTGAAAGGGACATGCCTTACAAAAATATTGACAAGTCTGCGATTAAATGAATTAATTCTGACTTACGGGTAATATCTTTCAGATTATGTATTTTTAAGTTTATTTTATAAAAGTGGATGTTAATGCTCTTGTTCTCTGATTAACTTAGCTTGACATATTTTAAGTAAAGCATTTTGTTTTGAAACACTTTCAGAGATTTGGGGTTTTCTGTTTGTGTCCCCCACCCACTCTGCACCAAACAAATGCTATGAAGCACATTTGAAAATCTGTAATAACTACCCCTATTACTTTTATGGAAAACCCAAATTTTAGAGCAAGAAAACTTGTAAGTATATGATTCAAAGATCATTTAAAATAAACTTTTTACTGTAAATTTGAATCTTGTTCCACCTTGCAGTACAAAGTAAATATGATTAAAAAGTAAGAATATCATATACCTTTAATCTTTTCTTACACTTTTTCTTTCTTTTATGTCATGCTAAGGACAGAAATTATTCTGCAATATCCTGGGCTGGTCTCTTCTTCTTGTCAATAAATATGCAGAATTTTTTGCAGTTGGTATTTTCCAGTGCAATTAGAATTTGGTTTGTTCAGGGAAATTCAATATTGCTTTTCTAACTTAATGCTGTCATTGCAATTACTGTATGACATAGAGAGATAAATAACATTACTGAAGAAATTATAGTGATAGATCTCGTTCTGAATGTCATTTAATATCCAGTTTGCCTCTTTCTTACACTTCTGGAAGTTACTACATTGAAAGCAATGGCATAAATGACAGTGGAATCAGATTCCATATGTTTAAGTATTCCAGTTGCCCCTTAACATCATCAGAGTGAAGTTTCTATCTTAAACTGTGTCTCTTAGTAAGGCTTTGAAAGGTACATTATTTGTTTGCACATAAAGCTACTTATTCTTTGCTTTTCCAGCTGCTGCTGAAGACTGGCAAAACTTTTCAACAGTCCATAACTTCTCAAATTTTGAAAATTACTTAATCAGAAATTAAGGAAGATGAAAACATTATCTTTAAAAATCATAAAGAATTCCTTGATTGTTTCTTATGGCCTTTGATGGCCCAAACTTCCATTATTTGAAGTGGGTCAAATGTGTATTTCATATGGATATTGTTTGAAGGACACCTCTGCGGTGTGTTGTCATCACAAACACCTCTATTGAAACACTTTTCAGGGTCTTATTTGACTATTTGGAAGCAGCAATTAACTTTAAAAAAGATTGGAAAGTATGCAAAATTTTGTGTGAAACAAGAAGCATTTTAATTTGTGTCTTTAAATGTGTCAAACATTATATGGAAGCATAGAAGAGTTCTGCATTATACTATTAAAAAAGGAAGAGGTGATAACCGTCTCTATTGGTGATTTTTCTCCAGTATTTCCTCTAATCCTATTTCATCAGCTTTCATTTTTCAGGTTGAACTTTTCTGATGTTATATGATAAATGTTAGAGAAACTCAAATTTAAGAGGTTTTACTTTTTATGACTACTATTTTTGAAGAAATAGAGGGACCAGTAGGCTTTCCCTAGCTGTTTGTTCATATACAGTATAGGAATGAAAGAGGTTAATATTTTATCTATCGTCTGTTTGCAAAGTCATGAAGAATAGAGAATAGATAAAATGGACAAAATTTTAAAAAAACACAAAAAACCAAACAACAACAAGAAAAAATATTCACAAAATATTTTACAACACTAGGACATGGTATGCTTTACTATTGTTCCTTATAGGAAGAGAGTTTGTGCATCAATATGATGCAAGAGCAGCCACTTCAGCATCTTGCCAACACCAGAAGAAATACCATGCTAGGCCTTTCCTCTTCTGGAAAGGCTTTGATTTTGAAGCTTACCAAGCCCCTCCATCAGCCAGTAAGAATAAGTCTGATAAAAAACTAGCTTTGTAGAAAAAAAACGAAATAGTTTTTCAGTAGTTTAGTAATGTGAATCATAAGGATCTGATGTATCTGAGACCTGAATCACAGCATCAAAATACCAGGGAGACTGAGGCTGTCAGAGTAATGAAGTGGAAGGAGGAATTTCCTCCTCCTATTTTTAATTTTTTGCAGCAGTAAACTGTTAAATTACAACAGCTATGACATTTAACTTCACCTTAAAGCTGCCTTGCACTCTTTGCATGTCCCCCCTACCTCCTGTCAAAAAGCATCAGTGGCGGAAAAATGAGAACTGTGCTCACTTTCAGAAAAGAACTTATTTCTCTGGTGTGTGCCTCCTTGGGGAAAAGCAGACTGGCAGCCAGACAGGCAGGTTGAAATCACCTAGAGCTCTGACACTTCCCTTGCCACCAAAACACCTGCTGCAACATTAGTTAAAGTGCTGAGTCAATAAGGGTCTTTAAGGGTTTAAAGATCTGTTCAGTTTACCTGATCTAGTGGAGCAAACCCCAGATCTGGTCAGTTTTATAAAAGTACTTCGCTACATACTTGATAGTGAAGTAGTTTGTTCATGGTTTTTGTTGTCTTTTGGTTGTTCTCGTTGTTTTGTTTTGTTTGGTTTGCTTTTGTTTCTTGTGGCTTTTTTTGTTTTGTTTTTTTTTTTTTTTAATTGAGTTTTTCTAAAAACTTCTTTGTTTGTTTTTTGTAATTCTGGATCTGTCATCCCTCTGTGAGAACTTCAGGGTCTGAGGATTTGGTTGATTGGTTGTTTTTCTGTTTGGCTTATTTATCTTTTTTTTCCTTGTTTGTTTCTGGCTTCCACAATGCTGGAGATTAAAGGGACTGGGCACACTAAGCTAAACCTGTGTGTAGATCTTTAAACGGGCAATGCTTTAAGAGTTTCCAAGTTTGTACAGTGTGTGTTGCTGCATCTTAATCTTCAGCTTGATCAGGACCATCTTTCTTCCCTTGCATCTAGACTAAAGGTCTTGAGTGGAATTCCTAATACAGTAAAATGGAGTCATAGAATCAAAAAATGAGTGACATGAGAAGAGACTTTTGGAGTAAACTTGTCCAGGCCCTCTGGGGTGACCTAGAACTGAAATTCCAACACTATGTGCTGTCAGCTTCTGAATACCTCCAAGGATAGGGACTCTATGTCAGCGTGTGCAAGTGCTCATGTCACAGACACAGTAAGGAAGTGACTCTCAGAGGATACCTCCTGTGCTTTGATTTGTGCCCATTGCCTCTCCTCCTGTCGGTAGACACCACTGAAAAGGGTCTGGCTCCGTCTTATTTGCACCATCTCTTTGAGCACTTGTACACAGTGCTAAAATCTGCGTTAAGGCTTCTCTACTCCAAGCTGAACAGTCCCATTTCTCTCAGAACTTTCTCATAGAAGAAATGGTCCGGTCCCTTCATCATCTTTGCAGCTCTTCACTGAACTGTCTCTAACTTGTCAGTATCTCTTTTGTACGGGGGAGCCTGGAACTGGACACAGTATTCCAGATGTGGCCTCATGAGTGCTGAGTAGAGCACAGGTGTTATGTATTTCCATGTGCTGACAATGCTTTGCCTCATGCAAGCTGGGAGCCTCCTTCATGGCAAAGACACGTTTCTGGTTCATTATTATTTCAGTATCCATCAAGACCCCTGGTATTTTTCTACCAAGCTTCTTTCCTGCCATGTGTCTCCTGGCATATTTTGTTGCATGGGTTGCTCTTCCCCAGATACGTGACTTTGCACTTCCCTTGATGAAATAAATTAATACATTGCTTAAAAAGACTATAAAAGTTTCTTTCTTTATATATAGATCTCAAACTGTTTTGAGGACCCCAGGCCACATTATTTAATTAATTTTCTTAAATGAATTTTAAAAATTAAGACATTAAGAGCTATGATTTCAGTCAGAAAATCAAGCTGTTTGTTCCCTTTCTTTTGTCTTATGTTAATGATTCCTGGGTCCTCTGCAGAAGTATGATGTTGCAAGTGATCACCAGGAGCATTCCTCAGGGTTCAGTTCTAGTGATAGTTCTATTTGATATATTTTTCAACAATATACAAGCAGAAGTTTAATGCTATTAGCAAGTTTTCTGATGATTCCAAACATGGAGATGCTGAGGACTTGGCCTTGCAGAGGAATCTAGATAGATTAGAGGACTGAGCTATGAATATTGGCATGAATATTAACAAGTCTAAAATGCCTAATTCTGTAATTCTGCACCTGGGACAGAGTATTGCCTGGCTCTAATATAATTTGCGAGAGGAGTGGCTGGAGAACATCCCTGCAGGAAGGGATACAAGGATGCTTCTCAGCAGCAGGTTCTACATGGGTCAGCAGTGGTCCTTCACAGCCCAGAGCTCAAAATGATATGTAGGATTCACCAGCACTGCATGACAGCTGAGAAAAAGAGGCGATTATCTCTCTGCACTCAGTGCAGCCTCACTTTGAGCACTGTGTGCAGCTCTGGGCCCCACGATTTGAGGAATGAGAGTCCTTCAATGCCTCTAGAGGAAGGATGAAAGGGCTGGAGGGAACCTATTGTGAGCAGCAGCAGTGGACTTTGGCTTTGTCTGCTTTGCAGTAAGGGAATCTGAGGGGTAATGATACAGATATTAAACAGGTCTGACCCAAAACTGAGCCATGTGAAACCTCACTAGTGACCACCTGCCAACCTGATATAGCACCATTCACCACTATGAAGATACCAAGCAGAACTTTATCACGTATAAATACATATAATTCTCTTAGTTGCTTCATTTAGTTTATTATTATTAAAGAAAATTTTTAAAAATGTAAAAAATAAAAAAAAATAAAAGAAAAATTCTCACTTAAAATTGAAATTACCTGGATATATAAACATGACACTGACATATTTTGTCACACCGATTTTGTGTAAATATTGGTAGACATTTATGGCAACAGAAAGAGTTCAAATTCCATACTGAAAGTATCTCTACATATGAAATGAGGGAGTATAGAAGAAGAAATGAATATTCATTTCTTCTTCTACACTCCCTCCCTGGAAAAACATGTGAGCAGAAATACTGAACACATGGCAGCATTCACTATAGTACGTTGTTTCATAATGATCTTGGTAGAGAAAAATGCCAGGGTGTATGGATTGAACTATAAAGAGCAAGAAATTACATTTTGAGACAATAAAGATCACTTACTGGATGTGGTGCATTTATTCAAAATAAAAGTACTGCAAACAGTATCTCTAATCGTATACGAATGGCAGACTTCCAGGTCATTTTGGAGAAATACTTGGTCTCTGTATGTAATAGCAGTCTTGTAAGTACATCAGATGAAACCTACTAATTCTTTCCTAGAAATTAATATGAAAAAAAAAATCTGAATTGCTAAATCAGTAGACAAACTCAGTGTCCATGAAAAAAAAATTAAAAATTCTCAAAAGCTTAACCCATAATTCCATGCAGGTAACTGGCTATTCTCCTGAACAAAATCTGCAGGTTATCTTTTCCAATCCAGTATTTTTATGAACACATAAGGGCAAACTATTTATTTGTAATAGCTTGAAACTTCCCAGCCTTAGGCATACTTAACTGAGGGAGTGAATATTTTCTTGTGAGTATCCCAAAAAGACATTTATTAGAACTAGATGTTCTTTATGTTGGGTTTGTTCGATAGGCAGAGATTCCTGTTTGAGATTTCCTGTAGGTTCTCTACCTGCTCTGTAAAGAGGATTTAGATTTTTCAATATTTTCAAATGGGGTAGCAGAATCTCAGGAATGCACAGCCCATTCCCAGGCACTGATACAAGATCTACAAGTAAACACCCTTGGTTCAGTGCTGAATGTCAAAATTCTCAGCTTCAAATGAAACCCATTTTACCCAAGTAAAACATACACAAGGGCTCCTGCAGATGCTTTGAAAAGCCTTAAAAAGATTTTGGTTTTCAGACGTGTAGATTTTTTTTGTTAGTTTTTAATTTAAATTTCATTATATGCAATGTAAAATACTTCTTCATGATAAAGAGAAAATCTGTTGGCAAAGAAATAGAAAAGCATAATTGCTGAAATTTACCAGTACATCATGGCAAATTGAAGTAATTTAACAACCTGAGATTTTATTCTTAGTCATTGAACTACTAATCCAAAAAAATTGTTACACTTTTTAGAGAACATATTACAAATTTACCATACAGAATTGGTGTGTTCAGTACTATGTGTCTAACTTTATTTTAAAGTGGATTATTTTCAGTACCTATGACAAAGGATGATGCATCTTTTATGAGCTGTTAGTTTGTGTCCTCTGCCTTCTTACTTCAACTAAGACTCCATTTTATTTAAAAAGGAAACAAACAAAGATGGGTGACCAAAATAGACTTGCTCCTAATGTTAGATGGCAAGGATTTTTTTCGGTATATGTTTGTGATAGATAGATATGAATGATAATGAAAAATAATATCTTGTGACTTTGAAATGTAAATGGAACATTTTAATTTCTTTTGAAAATTAGTTTCAAGATCCACAACAATCTTACATATAAAACTACGCAAACCTCTTTTTTCCATAAGATTTACATATAAACATTAAAGAACCTATCTGAAACATAAGATGCTCTACTTAGCAATTAAAATACTGGTTAGCTGTGTTCTGATTAGTATTCTTAGTTTGAGAGATAACAGTTTTATATAATAGACTGTTAAAAGACTTTTACTTTTCAGAGATTTATGGTATGATTTACAAAAATGTTTAGACAGACTGTTTTGTAAAACACAAATTATACTTATTTGCCTAAATAATGATTCTTCTGAAAAGTGGAAATATATTTCAATGTACATTTTTGAGAGTAAAGAATAAGACCTAAAGATAATTTTCTGGATAAAAAAGTTTTTGTTTTCCCTAGAAGCCCTTTTTTTGCAAAGGGTAGGGTGAAATAATTTCTTACATATGGAAGTATCTATACCTTTTAGTGCAAAATTGCTGAAATTCTAACTGGTCTGTTTCATGTAACACTTGTCTGTTTTCCTTTCTCCTCCATATACCCCCATTTCTTCATTGAATCATTATTCAGCCACCAACATCATGTCTAAGATGCTGGGTTAGGCAGCCTTCTGTCTCTCAAAATTTTCTCCTGACATTGCTTCTCTAATCAATATGGCAGAAAGGGATGTACAGATATGGCTAACTAAACTGAAAATATCAAAGAAAAAGTGCTTTTCGGAAATATTTTCCTTCCCATTTGAGCGATCTAATTGGAGAAACTTGTGGAATAATGGCTTTGAAAACAGTCTGCTTTATTAAAATTCTGTCTGTTCTTCACTCTTTTCCTTTCACTATAGCAGATGCTTAAAGGGGCAGTGACTAAAAGCCCTTTGACCTTTGTAAGTGTTTCTCCTGTGGAGAGCAAGAAACAACTTCTGTTTTTAATGTAGTAAAATGCAACCAGGAGAAACTCCATTTTAGTAGCATGAAGGTTAGTTTTGTCGCTCTCCAGAAATTGAGTAGGTTACCATTCAAATTCATATGGAGTCCCACATCACAGGTCAAATTCCTCCCTGTTACTAAACCAAGTTAAAGTACCTGTTCTTCGCATGGCAATCTTACTGTAAACATATATTGCACCTCCTTAATGATGCAATGTTGTTATTGGGCCCTTGCTGTCCAGGCAAATCCTTATAACATGGGTGGTGAGGCAATGCAAATGTGACCAGCATCTTGCTTAGTGTTTGCTGTATGGAAACAGGGACAAGTAGTCTGGTGACTCCTGCCAGATACGTTATACAGATTTCTACTACAATTGACTCGCATATCTTTACTGAGAAAATTAATTTTAAGTTTTTAGCTCTGAAAACACTTTGTTCACACCACAATCTTGTACGAGTATTTAACGTTCAATAGAAGTTTGATTGCTGAAATACCAGCTTCACTCATGGTTTTAATGAAGACCAGTGCTGCTTTAAACTCAAGCTCTATGTTTCAATAGCACATAATTTATCAACTGAGATATGTACTCTTTCCAGAGTGTTGACATGTAGAGTGAGTGTTTTAATGAAATTAGTTTCTACAATATGGACAGAATGCTCGCACAGTACTGTTTAATCAATTAGCAGAGAAAACAGCAAAAATATCTCCTTTCAGTAGATCCAATTCCTCCACATGCTGTAAAAGCAGATGATGGATATTTAATACTGAATAGGTGCCCTGGTTTGAGTGCTGAAATGTTATCTCATTACTTAAAGAATGTGCTTATAGAACTGATATATTGCATTACTTGGTCATACTGTGTCAAGCTGAATTGACTTATAATGTAAACTATGTAACATGATGTGACATCCTGTAATTTGCCATAATTTGATATGACATTATTTAGCAGGTCAGAAATGTAAAACAAATACAAATTTGCCCATGAGGAAATTCATGTTGCTCATTTAGGCAAATGTGAAAAGTGTTTTTGCCAGAAAATAAAATGGAAACATATTTCATATGATGAAATTCCCTAGAAATATTCCCTATATAAAAGGGTAGAATTTTTTCACCAAAAAAGATCTTGGAAATGATGAATACTTAGTTTTACTGAGTGTAGGTCTAAGTAATGTCTTAAGCTGTTGCCATTTTCCTCAAAAGCCATCAGAATACAGGATCTGGCTTTCTAGTAATAATTTAGTACAGTGAATGACAACTTCTCTTCCCAAGTCATTAGCATAGACATGTTAACAATCATGCTGAAGCAGAAAAAATATTTTTGTGTGTAGGAGTTGATGGACTCATAGCTTCGTATCTGATCATTGAGTCAGGAGATTTATGTTAACATGAAATCCATGTCAACCAGAGCTGATGGTGTCAGGCAGGTGTCACCCACAGTATCAAAGAGTGATTGACAGAAAATTCATTACTTGATTCAGGGCTTAATTGTTTTGCTTACTCAAGGCAACTCCTACTTATCAGCTTCAGGCACTTGCCAGGGCATAAAGCTCTGGGGCTACAGAGAAAGAACAAAAACAAGGTGAATAACACAGAAAAAAAAAGACAAAGCTATTCCATTTGTCAGGAGCAATTTATATTTCTTAGGCTGTCCATATAAATGGGAGAAAAACAGTGCTTGAAATAAAGCAGAAGACAATCCTATAAGTTATTTCAAGTGATCTTTGGCGAAATTACTTCACTAAGCTACAGCTATGTGAAATAATCTACAATAGAAATTCATGCTGAGCTTTGAGATGCAGCAATCTTCCAGCTTTGCTATGACCCAAATCTTTATAAAGGCCAATCAAAGAGTATTATATGAAAAATACCAAATACTATCATTCCATGGCAAGATTGTGCTTTTAAAGCTGTATTGTAAAATCTGCTTTTTATTTAAGATGTAAAAATGAAAAAAAATCTAACTTTATTTTATAAAATTTATATTGTACATTGTTAAAAGGTACCAAGGGTCTTGATACCCATTTCTTTACTTAAATATCACTGTATTTTGTATGAGAGATTTTTTTGGAAGAATTAAAATGTTTCAGAAACTTTTTTTTTTTTTTCAAATATCAAATATGTTTTGATTATTTTATCTGTTCAGTTTAGTAGTTTCTTATAACTCAATGACTTAAGAAAAAAGACAGAGTAAACAAAATTTCTTCTTTATCATCCCACATACTTATTTGGAATGAGCTAAAGTGATGCTGGGCAAGAATTAGCAGAACCACTTATTTTCTTAAGAATATCTCTATCCAGGAAGCCAAAAATTTTGAAACTTCATACTTGTATGAAATATGGTGTTTTTTATAAAACTGAATCAGCCACATCATGTTTTACAACACCTTCTAACTGATGATATGAGGGAGCACATGAAGGAAATGGGCATCTTGGTGAATTACTCTATTTTCTTCCAGACCCTTTTGAAGAACTGGTGACACAATCACTTTAGTTTAGCCATATAACATCCCTCCTCTGACTGGGGAGGTAAAGTCAAATGTCATTTGTGTATCCTTCCTCCTTAAATTAATCTATAAACCTGTGAGTCTATGTAATAAAATTACTTGAGCATGTATAGAGCTTTAAAAGAGTATAAACACAAAGAAGCCATGTTGCAGAACTGCAGAATGGCTGAGGTTGGCGAGGATATCTGCAGATCATCTGCTCCAACTCACGTGGAGCTCAAAGCATGGCCAGCTAGTGTAGGTTAAGGAAGTCTGTGTCCAGCTGGGTTTTGATCATCTCTAGGCATGGGGATGCTACAAAATAAACGGCAAATCTTCTGTGCTTGATCACCCTCATTGTGAAAATATCTTTATTATATTTTAGAGGAATGTCTAGTAATTTGCCCCTTGTCCAGTCACTAAATAACACCAAAAAGAGCCTGGCTCTGCTTTCTTCACAGCTCTCTTGACCATGGATAGGATGGCCTCTCTTCTCCAAGGCGGACAGACCCAGGCCTCAGACTCTCTTAATATGAAAGATTCTTCAAAGCCTTAATTATCTTAGTCATCTTTGTGGTATGTTGATGGGCTTGCTCTAGTAAGTCCGTGTCTCTCCTGGACTGGGGAGTCCAGAACAGGATGCTCCAGGTGTGTCTCTTCAGGGCTGTGGAGGGGAAAAAGATCACTTTACACCGTGGCAGTACTCTTAATAATGCATTCCAGGGTGCCCTTGGACTTCTTTGCTGCAAGACCACATTGGTAATTCATGGTCAGCTTGTTCACCAGTACCTCCAGGACCTTCTCTGAAAAGCTGATCTTTAGCCAGCTGACCACCAGTGTGTATTAGTGCCTGATGTTGTTCTTCCCTGGTCACAGGTCATTGGTATTTTCCTTCGTGGACCTTCATGATCCATGTGCACATTTCTCCCTGCTTTGAGGTCCCTCTGTAAGGCAGCGCACCCATCTCATGCATTCGTGACACTCTGAACAGTTTTTAAAAATCATCCATGTCATTAATGAAGAAGTAAAAAAGCTTTGCCTCTATTACTGGCCAGTAATCACTGAAGGCATATATAACCAGTGACAACAAAAGTGAAAAAGGCATATTTTCCTCAACATTTCCCATGTTCTTTGTCACCAGTTCTCCTTCTCTAATCAACAGAGATAATGGTGGGCCTTCATTTTCCCCCATCTTCCTTTTGCTGATGATACATTGTGAAGAGTGCCTCTTTCCCTGCATGTACCTCAGCAGGTTCACAACTCCAGGTGGACCTTTTCTCTCTTTACACTATCCCTTTCATTTTCAGACAAGTGCCTTTAAATTCCTTCTGGTGGCCAGGCCCTGGTTTCATTTCTTGTATGCTTTCCATTTATGTTTAAATTTTGTTAGGTTCTCCTTACTCACCTATAAATGTCTGTCACCTTTTCTTGGCTGTCATTTTTGGCTTGATATATTTTTGGAGTCTGAAGAAGCTGATCTTTGAGAATCACTGACTGTGTGATTTAGATTTGTTCTCTGTGTAAGCTGTTAGATAATACACAACTTTCTCAAAATTATTTTTTGAGAACAGTGATAGTTTGCCTTGACTTAGAATATACTTAGAATAATATTAAAGTGTCACTAAGTAGGGAAAGGGACTATATGAAAAATGTTGACTTTCTTGCAAGAAATTATGAATTATAATCAGTCCATATCACATACAGAATGGTTACTTTTTTAGCTAAATAAAAAACTTTCCCTAAGGGCTTTCTTTGTCAACACTAGACATGTCCTAAAAGCAATATCTTATTTTGGCAAACAGCTGACAAATTGTGTGTAACAGAATCAGAACTGTAAAAGATCCTGGATACATTTTCTGACAATAGAAAATATAATTGTTCAATTTTAGGAGTGTGATGTTACCCTTTTCTGGAAATATCTTCACATTTAATACTCTATTTAAGAAGAAAAAAAAAAAGAGCCACAACAATGTAAAGCATGTTTCAAGCACAGATAATTTTATTATCTTGTCACATGTGTTTACCTATTCATGTAGAATATATTATGTGTAGTATACAATACTTATGTAGAATTGTCAGTCTTTTCTACCGCTTGCTTTATCAAGCAACAAAATAATTTTTACATAGCCTAGTGCATCAATATCCCATCTTCCTTTTAGTTACCTTTATCTGAATTCCTACCAAAATCCTCAGTGTTCCCAAGCAAATATGAAAACAGGTACTAAATTAGATGCCAGTGCAAAGAGAATCATTGTGCAATTTGGCAGAGCTTTGTTCTTTAATGCCCACCTGTCTTGTTGCTAGGTGCTCAGACATAGGGATCCTTACGGAGTTTTTCAGGCACACTGGGCCAGAGGAGACCCAGAATCTTCTCAGTACTAAAAATGTGCGCATGTACAATGAGGTTTTTCCTCAGACAATGCCCAAATAGCAAGGGTCACGTCAATGAGTGTCTCTCTCCATGGCAGCAACTGACAAGACTACAGTTGGGGGTTTATGAGCTGATTACCCACCTTTAGCAGCTAGTTCTTAGGCAGATCACATTCCAGTCAAATTCCAGCAGTCACAGTCTTCCTAGAGAGTGAATCTCCAAGTTGCTGGTTTAAATTCATTAATATACTTATGTATCAGCCCATAAAGATAGGGGTGGATAATTTTCACACTTAACAAAAAAGACCCTTAGTTGTTTGGGGGATTTTATCCTCAGCATGATAAAATATTTCTGTGTAGTATTTCAACTTGTATGGAGGGAAAAAAATGGTTTCTATTTAAAGTTATATCCATGGAAGAGCAGCTTTTAAACTCTTTGTTAGAAATGTACCAGATGAGTACATTGTTTTCAGTCTTATTGTTCTGCTATACTGCTCATATCTATAAAAATTAGAAGAGATTTTCTTCCCCAAATGACTTCTATTAATTTGGATACACCTCAATCATCTGAATTGAAATTCTTATAAGCTCCTCATTTCACAATAGTTTTTTTTTTAATTATCATTACTGAGATTTTTGAGAAAATGTGAATCCAACATTAATACTATGCCAAATTGATATTATTTGCACAGCATTTGTCCTCGTTGCTTCAATAACAGCATTTCATTATTTTAAGCAATTAGTATGATTTTAAGGGACAGTATATCAGTAAACCTATTGGTTTTGGTGATGGATAACTTTTAGACTCCTCCACAGCTTTTAAGTGCTAACATGATTCACAAATTAGTTTTCATTAATTAACTGCATGTTACAGTATGAGAAAGAGTCAATGATGAATCCAGGGCCTGATCAAGGTAAAAGAAAAATTATAGCATTCCTTCAGACTGCAATAACTCTACCAATGTTACACAGATCTGTAGCATTTTTATGCGTCAGTTAAGTCTACAGCCAAGTCTACAACATGGAATTTTACATAAGGGCTCTGCTCTTACTTAGCAGACTGACAGTGATAGTAGCACTTAAGGTTTGAAGCATTTTGAATTATTTCTGCTCATTCAATGTCCCAAAATGTAAATACTTAATTAGAGAAAGCAAAATGGCATGTAATCAATTATTCTGTGGTGCTAACAGATGGTCTAACTGCCTAGCTTGCTCATTCAGTTTCTTGTATACGTGCTTTTTTGGTTAAAAGGATGTAGCCAAGTAGCAGAGAGGAATGTTCCCTGACTGTGGTATTGTCACTGATTTCACTTTAAACAGGAGCAATTTTTCATAGAGGGGAAAGTTCTCCTTCCCTGAGAATTCACAATGCTTAATTCAGGAAGACTTCTGCAGTATTATGTGAAACAGAAGTTTCACATAATGAAGAAAGCCTGCAAAATTGAAATAGGTGGGAGATTGCTGAAAGGAACAAAATAGTTTTTCAGCTAGAAAGTCACAGGCACAAGAAACTTTATTTGAGATTTGCAGGAGGGACATTGAAACTTATTCCTCTTTAAATCAAAGAATGTCTCTGAAATTGAAAGAATCAAGAGGCTGACATTTCCTCCAACAAACCACTGGAGTGGTTACAATTGCTTATCAGATATTTTATTTAATTAATTTTATTCAAAATCTGATTTTCTGTGCTTTGATAAAAGCTAATTTATAAACCTTTTACTACCTATTTTTTCATCCTATAACTCTTTTACTACCTATTTTTTCATCCTATAACTCTTTTTTTCTTCATGTAAGTTTGACTTAGGTCAAACTTACATGAAGAAAAAAAGAGTTATAGGATGAAAATGCTCATCTCAAAGTTGTGACTGACTCATAACCCCCTCACAAATGTATGCAAAATTGGCATTTGTAGACTATTTGTCCAGTGATTCTCAGGAAAGATGAAACTATGAATGTCTCTTTTAATGGAATTTTAAACAGTGTGTTAATGGGAAACATTCCCCCATTCTGTAACAATATCTGAAAAATGAAGTAACTGTTTGCTTCTACACTTGAATAAAGTTAAGATCTTGGTTTTGGTAAGAAGACTCCTTCATTGCCTTTGAGTTGATGCGTCTGTAATCCAAACCATCCAAAGAATGTTCAAACCCTTATTAGTTAGGAACTTCCCTTAGTATTCCAGAATTCACACAGTACTGTGAACATTGGCTTTGAAAATAAAGTGACTCCATTTCAAAGTAAAGAAAAATCCTATGTTTGTCCTAAATTTAGTGTCACTCCAAAAACTGATGGAAGGAGAAGAGAAAAAATGTGAGTGTTTTAGGGGATTTTTGTGGTTCTATTCATTTAAAAGGTAGCACAGATGGATAAGGGAATGCTAAAATGATTTTGTGGCAAGTCTGTGCACATGCTTCAACAAACATCTGTGACAAAACCTCTGTCAGTGAAAGAAAATGAGAGGTTTTGGGACCAACATGGTAAAAAAACAATGTTTTTTTGTTTTTTGTCTTCAAAAGGGTAATATTTTTCCTGTATTTCTTCCAAACAAAAACTCCCAGAAGAAGTGTGCACTTATACTGACATATATCATTCATTCACGAGAGCTGAAAGGCTCAAAGACAGCTATTATGGCCTTTTGAATGATTGATTTTTATTTCTTCTTTATAATTTTGATTTTTTTTTACCATTTTTAACCATTATTACACAAGTTTTCAATGCAGAAAAGTACTTATTTAGTGAAGGTGATTTAGCCCATGGATTATGGGTGTAGAATTTCAGAAACTTAAAAGTTGGACTTGAAAATTCAGCCAAAATAAGCATGGGCAAGCTTCAGTGAAGACAGTTTATTTCAGTGACTCAGTATGACAAATGCAGTGAGTTGTTTGTTGTGACTGTGCAACCACTACTCCTCTAAGAGATGAAGTTTCAATCTGCAGAACTACTTTAATTTCAAAATATTTTCCTGTTAGGATAAGAAAAGTTTTTATAAGGAATATAAATTTGAAGTGATAACTTCAACAAAGAAGTGTTGGTCAAAAATAGGGTGTTAATTTTCAGAAAGAGCTATAGTTCTTCAACATGGCTTTCTAAAGTGTGATTTCTTATCTGAAATCACTTCCTATTGAGGTTAGATCCAAGTACAGGACTGAATCCTTTTTAAAAGATTCAAACAATTTGCAGTTCACATGGATACATACAGCAAATGATTCTGATATACTTTGATGATCTTGAGAAATATCATCATGATTTCATAGAAGAATGATGAATTGGTGTGTTTTCAGAACTTTTTGAGACTAACTGAACTGACAGGTAAAAGCTTTTGCTCTATACAAGAAAATGCAGGTTAAATTTATGTTTCTTTAACCTATTGCTTGAATGACGAGTAGTTTGCATCTAGATTAACAGCTTGTATCTAAAGTAGTCTTTTTTTTCAGTTTTTCTCTTGATAATAAAAATGGAGAAAATTAACTCAAAGAATAATCAGAACAGGAAGTAATTGAAGGACTTTTTAATGTATTTGTATTCCTTTTCTCAGAAAATGGTTCAATTATGTGTTTTGAGATTTTTAAAATTTTATCTCCTGTTATTAATACTTCTTACTTCATTGTTACAACTGATTTAAACAAGAAATTTAACAAATTTCTTTGAGATATGTGTGTGTCGAGCTCTCTCAAACAGATACATGCTTGTATCTCTGTAAGATTTTTCCAGTGTTATTGTTTCTTAAGAATGATATCACTTCTTGTTTACGAAGTAAATTATTTTTTCATTCAGTAATATATTATTTTGTCATTTTCGAAATATGTAATTCCCTAATTCCCTTTGTGAATAGAATGTAATATGATGTAGAACTGCTGAAATAAACATCTGAAAAAAACCCAATCCTTTCACATTTTTCTCCATAGACCTCACATTAACGCGTAGATTTTGCAGTATTACCCTGTGATGTTATCTATTTCTAATGTACTCTGGCAGTAGAAAAGTGTTGGAAAGAAAATTTAAGTTTCAAGCTTTGAAGTATCTGGAATATGTTAACATGAGCTCTCCAACTAAAAGTGCTGAAGAGAATCCTCCAAACCTAGGATTTCATAGTTTCCCTGACACTCAAAAAGATTATTCTAAATATTGGTTCTTCCAGGGGAAATTTGGGAGTGCGAATTTAATTTTAAAACCAGCAAACATAACTGCCCCAGATTTGCAATAACTAAAGTTCAAGGGCTGTCCTTTTTTAATCACTGCAAATCAGTGAAGTTATTGTGTGTTATGTTAAAATTCACTGTAATTTCTTATTTGAATGACATGCATCTTAATATTTGCTTTACAAAAGAAAATTATATTCTGCCATAGAATACCAAGGTGGATTCCTGTTAAAGAGAAAGATTATCAGACAGAGGCATACTTTATTTCTATAATAGCATAACAAAGAAGTCGTAATACCTTTTTAGGTTTTCTTTATCATATTACATTGAGGCTTTTGTGGTTAAAAAATCAAGTTCGTAATTGCATCTGACATAACATACTGATTTCTTTTCATTTCTTCATTCCTTTATTTATTAATAATTTCTTTTGGTAAGATAAAAAAGTATCCAGACTTGGTTTATCTTTAGTTTTAAAATTTGTTTGTTTATATTGGCACCTATCATATGCAATCTTCAAACAAAAAACAGTAGTAAAGATACCTTCTTTATTTTTTTGGGGTGAATTTTGCACAATCTCATTTCATATATCTTAAATGTTCTGAATTGTCCCCTTGCACGCTTCTTCTTTCTTCCACTTTTTCTCTTCTGCTCTGAGTCCCACCACACCTAGCTGAGCTATACAAGGACACAGGCTTCAGTCTCTGACCTTCTGACTCCTCAGTTTGGTCCTTAACATGCCCTGAAGCCATCACAGGTGAGCATATGCACAGGCACTGGAGGTGGCTGGGCTCTGCACTCAGTGCCTAGGCAAAAGTTGAACATCCTGTTAGAACCAAAGCTTGGCCTTCCTTAGCACTGAAATGTGAAAAGCACTGCAAAATTAAATCTTTCCTGTCATGGAGCTCGGGCCAGAAAAACAGATAAGGCCACGTACAAGACTTGTAAAATGCTTCCATTTCCCACACAAGCTAACCATACATCTTTGAAATGGTACACTGCTAAAGAAATACAGTCAATAATGCTTTCCTAGCTCCTTTTCTGATGCATTTTAACTTCTGAAGAAATAGCTATCATTGATTGTTCTTCTTGGAATACTGTATAAAAGAATTTATGAAGCAGAGTATTAATTTGGGCCAGATACCAGTATTTGTCATTAGAAAGTCAATAAAACTATCAGTATTTGCAAGAGATGTAGGGTGTTTCTGCTACAGTTTGCTGCTTTCCTGTACCTGAATACAATTCATCCTGAAAATGGTTGTATAGGTTGCATATTATCCACCAGTTCTCCCTGGCGATAGCTGATCTTTCATTTTTTAAGAAAATGTGGGTGGGAAAGTGGTTTTCCAAAGAGGAACAGTTAAGAGCAAATAAGATTCTGGCAATAAGTTTCTGCATATTTTTTGAAACTATGAAACAGTTGCTGTGCAATAGTTTATCACTACATCTTTAAAAAAAATAAAGCAACTGGTATTGATACCATAATTAAAAATTTTGCAGGCTCTAGAAACCCTTCTTGAACAATTTAATATTTGAAATCAGACCTGGAGAAGTAACCAAGATAGATAAGCTACCTGTGAGGGATATTTTCTCTTATCGACATTAAACTTTGTTTGTACAGAAGTGACAGAGATGGATGTAGGTAAAAAAAGACTGGACATTTCAGAAGAGATAAACAAGCAGAGGAACAGGAATGAGTACATTGGGGAAATATCTGAGCCACAGATTTTATTTGTTTTTGATAATCCTAAATCAGTAATACCATTAAAATTAATTATTCTATTATTCTATGAATATTATAATGCTGAATAGTTAACTTATGTCAGAAAATATAATTAGGAAGTCAAAATTGCTTCTATTGTTAGAGAAAATATCTGCTTCTAGTGAGTGACTTAGGACTAGATTCTAAACCCTTGGAAAAAAAAAAAATATGCTAAAGTTATATTCTTTACAGTAAAACACTGGAACGGGTTTCCCAGAGAAGTTTTGGGTGCCCTGTCCCTGGAAGTGCTCAAGACCAGGATGGATAGGGCTCTGAGCAAGCTGGTCTAGTGGAAGGTTTCCCTGTCCACAGTAAGGTAGTGAGAATTACATGATTCTTAAGGTCTCTTCCAGCTCAAAGCATTCTATATGTTTTTATGATTCCTTGAAAAATGATTTTCAAAAAGTGCATCTGTGGTTCTTTTTGATTCTTACTAAGGATTTATATGATAGGTATAAATGCAGAGATGGGTATAAATTCGGAGCCGGAATGTTCAGTTCGTGTAATTTGGTGGGCTTCTAAAAGCATTTATCAAAATCATGCCATACCTCATATCTGTGTTATCCTGCCTTCTTTATATTTCCTCCTGTCCTTTATAACACTGAAAAATTCCCTACTTTCCATCATGTTGTTTTTGGCTTTGACAGGATTGTGACACTCAACACTGCTTAAGAGACCAAAAGTTATTTGATTTACTAATGAGAAGTACTGAAGTTCCTGTTATCTAAAAATTACTCAGAGTCCATATGCCTCTGTTATTACATCTATCTCTCCTTCTTCTGATTGATCCTTCTTTGAAAATTTAAATATGTGTGGCAATTCATGAGCTTGATGGTAGGATGATCAATGATGAGAGGGTGATAACCCTATATATATGAAATGATAGTTTTTAAGCTAGGATTAGATTCTGACTTACCATTTATGATCTTAACAGTAATTATAGGATTTAAAATGCAGATACCTGGAACTGACTCACACTCCCCTACATGGTAAATATAGTAAGGAAGAATGTGTGACTGTCAGAAAAGAGACGCTGTGAAAGAGGAGGACAAGAAACCGATTTTGTTAGAAATGGGTGTGTAGACAGCTACATAGGGATGAAAACTGGAACATCATAGAAAATCTCGGTGCAAGATTTTGAAGGATGGAGAGGTGTTTTTTGTTGTTTTTTTTTTTTTTTTTATTTTAAAGCAAAACTGATTTTACTTATGCACATTTTAACAGTCAAATGCACAAACTCACAAGTGCCAAAATGTGTGTGTCTGTAGCAGGAGCCTGGTAAATTTTTTAGCTGCTCTAGAATGTAAAAAACCCTGTGAAAACTGGTAATAGGAAGATAAATAAGTCTGTTTTTTGAAGAATAAGAGGAGAGAAAGCTGATCATATTCAAAATAATAACCAGTTGATACTTTTATATTTAAACTCAAACATTATAAGTATTTCTCTTAAAAAGGAAAAAACCCAAAGAAACTATGAGATTAACATAATTATAAATCTCAAAGAATCCAGACACAGCTCTATTGCAAGAGAGCAAAATATTTTTAATATTATTCAAGCAAAATAAGAAAACTGCCCTCATTACCCTGTTCAATGTTATGTGTATACAGCAGTAAAGTATATCATTTAAGTAAGTCTGTTCCAGGCAAATTGACAAAGTAATTTACAAGCTGTCTTTGTAATTATCTCAACCATGATAAGCAGAAATTACACCACATAGTAGTTAGGAGGTATGAACATTGTATTAGGCCCTTAATAATCTATATTATAATGAGTGTTATTGATTTCAATGAACACCTACAAAAAATTGAAATAATTAGATTATCTGTCACAAAAGATTCAGCCAAAACTCCCATACAATCACCTGCTTTGGGAATCTTCTGAAATTACCACATCAGGAATCTTGTAAATAGGTGGGGAAAAGAAACTAACTTTGGTTATTATAATATTCAAAATACAGATACCTAGAGCTATCAGGTCACAATGCTGGTGAAAAGGACACCTTGGAGGTCCACTCTCTCCTCATCATGGGAGTTTTCCTGTAATTTGCCTCAGATGATACTCAGTTCTTAGAGTTAATTTCATTTGAGGCGGGGGGAGTTGTCTTGCTATGATCCATCACACCAAGTTCTTGACATGGGCTTGGGCATGATCAGACTCCTGCTTGCAATTGTAAGATAAAACATGTGATAGTGTTCAAAATTTATTTCATTGAAACAATAAATAAAAATTCATTGTTTTGAACAGGTAGATAGCAAGTTGCAGCTGTGGAGCTGGTCCTCTCCTATACTTGGTAGATGTGATTCATGGCAAATGTTTGATAGACTCTGTACTACAACAGCATGCAAACAGCTATAGAGTGGGCAGTAGGATTTTCTCTCACTGTGTGCTGCTTGCAGACTTTACCAAGGACTCCTGCTGCAAAGATGGACGTGGTTTATAATGTATAAGGCTGCACGGCAGCCCTGTATCACTTATGGAAAATCCTTATTAAACAGGCCTTCAGTAAAAAGAGCCTCAGAGATATATACTTTATGTCTAATACTCAGTGCAGAACTGGGACTTCATCTGACATTATGCAATGTAATTCTTCTATAGGCAAAGGTCTAAGTTGTCATTTACTATGTGATAACATGCATGAAATAGAGACTTTTGAATATGCTCATGCTTATTTTGTGTTGTAGATTGTCTTTTAAAGAACCATAATTATTAAAAAGTATATAGAAAATTGCTTTACTATTAATCTCTCTAAGTGATCAACTGTCCTTTTGCTTTTTACATTTATAAGCATCAACCTCTGAGAATACTTGGTAAGTTTTAGGTTTTCTCCAGGTAATGAAAGAAATATTCTCCTCAGAAGAATGTGTTCTATGTTATTTGTTTTCTCCTTTCTTTCTCCCTTCACCTTTTTTCCAACAGTCCTTACTTTTTAATTGAGTAAATAATATTAAATAAAACTGGTCTTTCACTGCTTCTGTTCAGTAATGTATAATAGAGGGAAAGATGAAATTTGTTCAGTAATGTATAATAGAGGGAAAGATAAAATTTGTAACAGTCACAACATCTTAGAAAATTAAATTCCAGAAGGCTAATCTTACCTTATTCTATAACCAGTGATCTGAAAGCTGCTTCTGCTTGTAATTGTCATGAAGGCAGTGGATGCCTTGTCTGTTGAGTAGAGAAGGTATCTGCTAAGATCTTTGAGTATACGACTAAGTGCCTGAAGTTATATGATGTGCACTCATCCTTCACCTGGATCACATATATACCAGTATTCAAAAGTTAAAGCATCCTTTGCATAGTTTCCAGGTAAAGCTTTCTGGAACAATTTTGTTTGAGGCATTCAGAGGGAAGTGGTAAAACCACCACTCCCAGGACTGTGTTTGGAGAAAACACCTGCATCCTGTTTGACTCTCTCCCAACCTTAATCCAACCTGTTTCAGTAATCTCAATCTCTCCTCCATAGCATTAAGTCACAAACTTGGACATTCAACACTTACATTCCACGCGAACTTCACGAAGTTCAGCAAAGCCAATTTCAAGGTTCTGCACCTAGGTCAGGGCAATTGCCAATTTCTATACAATCTGGGACATGAATTGGTTGAGAACAGCCCTTCAGATAAGGATTGAAGGGTACAAATGGATGAAAAATGGATGTGAGCCAGAATTGTGCTCTTTCAGCCCTTCAAAAGAAGTTGGCTTGCAGGTCGAAGGAGTTTATTCTCCTCTGCCCATATGAGACCCCATCTGGAATACTGCATCCAGCTCTGGGTTTCCCAGTACAAGAAAGATACGGACTGGTTAAAGGGAATACAGAGGAGTTCTATGAAAACAGTCAGAGGGGTGAAGCACCACTGGAGAAAAGCTGAGAGATTTGGGGTTGTTTAGTCTGCAGAATAAAAGGTTCTGGGTAGATCTTATTGTGGCCTTCCAATACATAAAGATGACATAAGGAAGATGGAGAAAGATTATCAACCAAAGATTGTAGTGATAGGGCAAGGGGAAATGGTTTTAAACTGAAAGAGGGCAGATTTAAAGTGAACATAAGGAAGAAATTTTTTATGATGTGGGTGATGGGGCACTGGAACAGATTTTGCAAAGACCCGGCTGGGTGAGACTTTGAGCAACTTGATCCAATGGAATGTATCCGCTCCCACAGAGGTAAGGCTGGGCTAGATGATCTTTAAAGACCCCTTCCAACCCAAACCATTCTGTGGTTTTCTGATTCTGTGATCACACTGAGCTCAGATGAGCTCTCAGAGAAAATGCCAAATAGGGAGGATATGAACAGGCCAAATAATTTGCTGAGAAGCCAGGGAGCAGTTTATCAGTACAAATATGGAGGAAAGTCTTCTTTTCTTCCTTCTTTCAAAGATTCATATTCAAATATAATTTAAGTAAGTTGATCTTTAAGGGAATCAATTTCCACAGAAAGATTTGGTACTACTGTGCACAACTTAGACAAACTTATGCAGTAACAACCTGCAAGCTTTCTGCAAGGAAACTTTCAGAGATTAATCTCTGCTTAGGGTATAGGTATATCCTGTGCTGCAGAACCATCTTGGGCAAGCTCTGTCTTCTGCTTTTACCTATACTTTGTATCTAAATTGACAAAGAATGAGCCTTTTAGTAATTGTATCTATGTGTTTTTTAAGTAGAATTTTTTCTTTCACTGAAACAATTTTGTGAAATACTGATTTCTTTTTAAACAAATATTTTAATGTATTCAAGAAGTAATGATTTTTTTTCCTAATAACCATAAAAAATAGAGATGAAAAATAATTTCAGCATTCTCTAAGTTTTTTTTTTTTGTTTTTTTTTTTTGCCTTAGTAGAAAGTTCCATCGCTGGAATTATTGAAATGTAGAGGAATAAAAGGAATTTATGAAGAATGGAATAACACTTGGTATATGTAAAACAGAATAGAGAATAGGACAATGCTATTTTTTTATAGTACAACAGTTGGTAGATTACTTATATTAATTTCTTAGAAAAATGCCTCTATTCTGGCAGAATAATAGAACCCTTTTTAGCTAAAACATATTGAACTGATATCAGAATGTAATTGTCTTAGAATTGAAAACTTATCCTATGTATAGAAAGTTTTATGGATATCAGAATCAGCTGAGAATATTTCATATTTGGACAAGGAGATTCGCAGAGTGAAAAGTTTTCCAGAGAAAGGCTTCTTTCAAAGTTTGACTGTAGCTGGGATTTTTCATTTTGAAGGATAACTTAATTATCATGCTATGGAAAATATTGCTATAGATGGTGTGTAAATACATGATCCCTTTGATGTGGAAAACCAGAAAAATATAGATTTATTTACACAAATAAGCCATTACAGGGGTAATGGGTGAATGAGACTCTACATAATCTTTAAAAAATTAAATAAGGATCAGGATAAGATAATGCCTTATTTCTTTCACTCTGCTTTTTCTGGTGGTTAAAAGCAGATTGCCCTGGAGTTTTACTCTGTCTGGATAATTTTTTTTCAACTTGACACATACCACCTACTTATTTTCACATAGACTAACAGTGTCCAGTGAGGTTTAACACCATTGCTATCATGATTTATCTCCTGCCAGTCTTGTTCTGTATAAATGGCTCTGTTTAAAAACAACAACAGCAAAACCAACAAAGCCAGGAAAACACATGCTAAGCTTTATGTTTCAGAAATTAACCATATGAACATTTTCATTGATTTCCTGGATTTAGGACTCTGCAGTTATTACAGCAGTTATAACAGGAGTCTATCACCATAGAGTATTTGAAAAAAAATAGGAAAGAAGAATTAATTGAAAAAGGAGATACTGATAAACCTGACCTGAAAGGGTGGAAAACATGTGAAAGCACCGAATGTGAAAGATTTTTGCATTACCAACACCTCTATTTAACTAAAGGTAGACTGATAAAAATCAAGGTTTAGGAAAGGAAAAAAAGGAGAAACTATAGGAAAAATGAATAGTCTCTTTTGACCTACAAATAGTAGAGAAATTTATGTTTGAGTACAATTCAATATTTGTGTTTGTGAAGCCCTAAACAGGGTAAAAAATATAATCTTACAATTTTTATGGTCTTGAGTGAGTTTTTATTCTACTTTTATATTGTAATTTTTCTCTCTATGTATAGAACAGATTGATAAACCAAAGGAGTTAATTATTTTTTGTATGTATACTTAAAAATCTCATTGCAAAATAGGAATCCAGCCATTTCCCACAACAGAAGGTCAGTAAAATTTTGTCATTACTATTTATATAACTGGGTATTTGGCACTTAAGCAATACATACAGCTTGTATTATGAATTTCTCAAGATTTTTAACAACTAAATACAATATTTCTTCTTCACTTTCAGGGACAGGTGATAATTCATCTTAGCTTAAGCACTGCATATTCTGTATCTTTGATATAGTGTGTCTGAGTTTATCTTGCTCTTTTCCACTCTGGGTATCTGCTACTGCATGAGTGGTCACTTTTGATTGATCCATGTGTTCCCTCTGAAGAGATTTTCTTCATGACAGCATTTTCTCCCTGCCTAATGTTCCACTCTGTTGCCTATTAAATGATATATTTTTGTTCAATAAATCATTGCATAGTTCTCCCTTCCTAATTTTTTCCAATAATTTGTACCTGATTTTAATTTTGGATTAGAAATGTATGCATGTTGTAACATTGAAAAAATATATTTCTTATATGGCTTGAGCAGTATCTAAAGAACCCTATATTTATCCAGGAACGGAATGTCAACTCTATACATCTCTGCTTACACCAGCAGAAATTTTATCTAATATCTTTTTCTTTAAGAGCAAAAATACATGAAATAGCTTCTAAACAGATTAAAATATGTTTAACTATTTTTCCTAAAAAGATTGATGAATAATTTAAGAATGCCTGGGGGAAGGTCCAATTTGTTTTTGGTAATATGCTCATGTTTTCCTGACTTTTTGAATCACAAAGTGAATTATTGAATTAAATATGAGCCTCTTCAATGTTACAGGGATTTTCATGTTTATACCATCCACTAGTGAGATGTGAAATTTGGCTGATATCCTTGAATGGCTTCCTTGCCTGATATCCTGAAAGGTGGCTTCATTATCAAAGTTCAGCAAACATTCTACAAGAGGGAACACACTGTAGATACTTTGGTACTTGATAGCATAAAACAAACAAAAGTACTTTCTATGTGTACATCAGCTTGCTTTAGAGGGCTTAGAAAAGCCTCCCTAGAGAGTCCAAAGCTGGTTAAAACTGTAGGAAGGGGTCTTGTTGCTTTCCTGCCATTTTACTTCAGCATCCTGCATTCAGGTCACAGCAGGTGAAAGCAAATACAATATGAGCACACAGCAATCACTTATACTAGCAGTCTAAAATTAAAAGAAATTTGTAACTAGTAAAGCTACTTTGAACAGTTAAAGCTGTTGCAGCATAAAATTGGGTTGATACAAAATTCATTATTAATGTTTCATTTTGATATAGCTGGAATTATATCTTTATTAAACATCCATTATCTAGTATATTTTTTAGGATCCTGAATTCCAAAAGATATTGAGTATTTCCTCTCTGGCACTTATGAAAGTTTTTCAATATCTATCTAAGAATGGCCTATGCCTCTACATAGTGTAAAACATTACCACACAATCTTTCATTTGGAGCTCTGACAATACACTCTTTGAAGTGGATTTACTCTTACAAGTCTATCTATCACTACAAGGAAGAAACATCCTTAAATAAAGGAGAACATTTTCCCCACACTATAGTTGTTTTGCCTTGATGAATTGATCACTGTGTTTATTCAAACTAAGAAAAAATTCAAAGAGAGCATTACATTTAGACGGGAGTTAAAATTATATTATAATTGGGGAAATGTTTATTTAATCTAACTTAGAAAAAAGAGGGAAAATAATTAGGAAAAAACCTCTTAAATTTGCTGATTTTAAAGATTAAAAAAATATTTTGAGTCATAGAATATTTTCTGAAAGCATCTCTCCTGTAATTTATACTTTACTGTTGCCTTCCAGCAATATTCTATTCACTTTTTCCCCCGTCCATGCTTTTTAACTAGAAATTAAGTCAAAGCAAATCTCTGCTGGGTGTTAGCTTTCTTACTTTTCTTCTTATATTTCAATCTGATTTTCTACAAATTCTAGATTTTAAAGAAAATCTTTTTTTAAGATATTTTCATCTCAGCTATCTTCTTTTTTTATTTTTTTTATCTATGGCTGATTTTCTGGATTCTAAACTTGAGAGCACAAGGATGACTCTTATTACACATTTGTGCTTACACACACATAGATAGAGCATTTGTTCAAAAAGACACATTTGCTGAGTCAGCACCAAACCCTGTAAGAACACTACCACTTCAACTGAAATGCTGTTTCTAAACAAAATTTCCTAAAGGATTCACTCAACCTGAGATTTTTACTTAAATGATAATGTTAATATTTATTTGTAGCATTTACAGGTCACACTCAAGGTCTTTCTATGGAATTGTATTTTTTTGAACAGGAGTAGATGTGTGTACCAGATTTAGGACAGTGGTGGCTTGTCTTGTTTTCTGTTTTGTTTTTTTTTTTTTTTTTTGTTTGATTGTTTTGGGGTTTTTTGTTGTTTTTTTTGTGTGTCTGTGTGTGCATATGTCTGTCTGAGTTATTGTTTTATAAGTTTCTATAAATTGTAGAAGCTTAAAAATTACTTTAATTTCTGTCCCACTTATTAAAAACTTTTTATTTCTTGTTATTGAAATCAGATATGCAGATGCTACCTGGTTTCATTCTCTCTTTCAAGTTTCATTGATAAAAGAAGCAATATTTAAGAAAAACCGTCAAACCTTTTTAAATTCAATGCAGCAATATGGAGCTGTAATAAATGTTGGCTTTCAGTACAATATGCAACAAAGATGTATATGTATATTTCAATCAAATAAAAGCCCTAAAAGTCACAAAATCTCACTGTCAGTAGTATGATAGCACAGCACCACAATTAATTTTTCAAACACTGCTCTCCAGCACCAAGATTCTAAGGTGGACTGAGGGTTCTGCAGTTGCAAAAGCAATAAGTAGCTAATAAGTCTCTTGTGTGCAGGTATGTAGAAATTTGCTACTGATGGTTTTTGTGCATTTTGGGTTTAAATTAACTCCAGAAGTTGTCTGTTGGTGGTAGCATAGACTCAGTACATCTCATTTTAATAAATACCTAGTTGATTTCTCACTGGAATATTAAACATATCTGGGAAGCACATAGGGAGATGCTGTACAACAAAACATACGTATCATTTCCTCAAGCATGTTGTCAACCTGATGAATGAGAGCCTCAAGTGTTCCCTTTCTCCGTTCCTATTAAAAACTGCATCTTTTTTCCTTTGTAACTATCATATGATTCATAGAGCAAAATAAGGATTTCAGAAATGCTTATTTCAGAAAACAGAGTGTTTCAGTTTCAGAGTGTCTCTAGGAGAAACAAAAGAGACATTTTATTTGGCAAGTTAATTCTTTGTGTATTCTTCTGTGACTCATATCTGTGACCTCTGAAGTGGAAAAAAAAAAAAGAAAAAAAATTATTTTCCTTCCATTTATTTTGAATTTTTCAACTTATCTTACCAGTTTGGATGCTGCCTGGGGTGCATGATACTTGCTGATGACCACATATGCCCATTCGCTATTAAATTTTTCCACGAGTCTTGGCCTAACCTTCTGTTAGTCTGTCTGACATCCATATAGTATTCCTCACTGGTTTTGAGCCAGAACACCCTGAGGAACATGGGATTCCTTCAGAGAAGGCAGTGCATGATTTTATGTTTGATTTAAACATCAAGACCTCTTTAGGTTTCAGTACCTTTCTGAAAAAGAAAAGCCACAGTGGAAATTTACCCAGGGTTTTCTTTCTAATTGTTAGCCCCCTGTGTTGCTGAGGAACTACCTAAAATTCTGCAGCCTGACACCTAAACCAGATGACTGCTCTATTAGTCATATATACCACACCATTTTAGTTTTACTAATTGAAAAAGTAATAAACAATGCAGAAGATGAATGGATTCATGGTAGAAATCCTCAGAAAGAAAACAATGGATTGGAATTATGTTATACAAGAATGAGATTAGTGCTTTTCCTATTTTATCTACTATGAGTAGGAAAAAAATATCCACAAACAGTAAGAGGGCTTCTGTATCAAGGGCATCACAAAATAATTGGCAAAGTATTGAGGAACATTTGTCTGTCTTCTGTCTTTGAACTAGAATTCCCAAAAGACCTAAGCATATATATTAAGGAAATCCAAGATTTTAGGGACTCCTTTTCAGTGCTCATCTCTTAATTTTCCAGTGTTTCTTTGATGTCTCCCTAAAGAAAGGAATGGTTAAGGGCATCACTCTTTCAGCAAGGACAAAATTATTCTGTACTATTGGATTTTGTAAATGGTCAGATGAAAATACCCAGTTCAGGTCTTGCTCTGCATGTGAAATTTTCCATTTCCTCTTGCGATCAGAGCTTCTTGACTTTTTTATATGACTCATATTCGCTTAATTTAAAAAGTGCTTGCTTTTAATGAAGCACCTGATATATTAATTATATAATATAGGAAATTCCTTTTAAAAATGGAATCTCTGCATAACGAAGTTAAATGAAAAAAAAATCCCCATGAGAAGTGAAACTTGTACAGTGGTTGCTTTGGTATTTTAACTGCTATTTAATGATAATGACATCAAATAAACTGCAAATCTTTCTATTAATTGCAGCATTATGATCTACCGAGCCCATTAGTTTATGTTTCCACTTATGTCTGGAAAGAAACATGGTTTTAGGGTCATGATCCCTCTCTGAGTCCTCTAACCTTGTGACCCACATCGGTGATCTCTTAAATTGAATGTATTACTCATTTATTACCAGCTCTTTTTAAATTTCCTCTCCAGCTAACTCTGCAAATAAAAGGCTTCTAGCTGTTTTAATTTTCTCTTCCGACAGCAAAAGACATATCTGCATGATTAAAATGCCAGATATCTTTATAACTGTTATCAATTACATTAATTAATCGAAAATAGCAGTAGAATTTGCATGGGTAAAAAGTATTACTCTAAATCTTAGTTAATTCACAGTTGTCTGCAAGATGCCATTTCTCCCACACCCCTCTTATTTTTTACCCTTATGTGTATTCATTGTTAATAAATACTTCCCTAACAAGTATGATGTATAGTTGCTGTTTGAATCAGTATGAAGTATGGTCCTATCGTGGTTCTATTTCTCAAGTTGAGAAGAAAAGGAAATTTCTTTCATAAAACAGAAAGGCCTTATTAGGAGCCTAAATTATATAACAGCAAGCAGTGTGTATGACAATTATATATTTTTTAATTAACTGAGAGTATAGGCTGTGGGTTTATAGAGTAATACATTTTTTCAGTCAGGACTTTCCCTAAAATTAGTTTCTCCTCTATTCATAGATTCTGAGTGGAAGTTCAGGTCCTATATTAAATGTGCTGCTCTCAAAGTGAGCTCTGTTTGTGTGAGGTGCAGAAGCAACATGTAATGGTTTCACAGCTTGGCAGCCTGACATGAAATGGAGCGGAAAAGCAGGTCTCAGTGAGGATAACACAAAATGTTTCAGACTTAGTATTTGGCTGAGGTTTCAAGGGTATCTTTTAAACTTTCTGTTGTGGGCAGGTAGCTGCATTTATGTTAGTCAAGCTGCCTCCCCCCACAGAATAGTCCTGTGAACACATTAATGTTCGGCACATTTCTTGTGCCCTGCTGGAAAGCATGGTATGGATTTATTTGTTATGGATTCAAAAAACATCCCTGTAGGAACAGTGACTTTGCCTAAGATGGGGCCTAAGGACATTTTTCACCAGTTCTGAGAAAGCAGGTTTCTATTTACTTATATGATGTTTATAACCACAACCTTCCTCTGGCTCTAGAACTCAGTTGTTTTGATACCTTTGGCCTCCTATCACAGACCTCAGCCAAATGATCTTTTGGTTTGCAGCCTGGAGAGCTCCAAGAGCCTTTGAGATCTTCCTGTGTTTGTCATTTTCTCCATACATGGGAGGATAGGCACAAATTTTACAGGGATTTTTGAACTCTACTATAAAATAAATTTTCACATTTGTTGAATTCTGTACCATAAGAGCTTGAAAATATATGTATAAATCAAGGTGGTGATATAATTTTGTAGAAATTGAACCAACCCTTTCGGTTTATCTATTTATTTATTTGTTTCAATTTTTTTCCTGATGAAATTTGGAGTTTGGTTTACCATGGTTTTATTTTATTTAATGGACAGCAATGATACATGTATATATGCATGTACTGATAGATACCTAGCTATTTTAGTTGTACTGTAATAGGCAGTTTTAGAGGAACACAGTGATTTTTAAAATTTCTTAATTAAAAATACAGGTCTTTATAAGAATCCTCAAATAAATATTGATATACTTTTTCAAAGAAGTGCTTCAGAGAAAGAGACCTGAAGGAAAAAAAAAAACCAAACCAATCTATTTCTCCAAAACATTCTGTAGCTAGAAGTGGAGTTCTTCTCATCTTTAATACCTCTACAATTCACAGAATAGCTGTTTGCTACAGATCAAAGCCACAAATTGACAAGGATCAGAAAGAAAACCAAGGACTGTAGCAGGGCTTCTTTCTTTTTGTTTCCATACTGCTGCTGCAATAGGCTACAATAAACATCTCTTCTCCTTTTTTCTTGCAGAGGAGAGTGCATGATGCTACTGTACTTCCCCTGTTTACCTGCACTTAGGACAGAAATCAGAGCCTTTCTGACAGCACTGAAGAGAAATGCTGAAAACAGCTCACCACCGAGACAGTTTTAATTTTTAAAGAAAGTCGATACTTTTAAAAGAAATTTTGAGGTAGATAGTATTTTCTTAAATTTTAAGTATATTGAATGTCTTTTATACTTAGAATTCAAGAAGCAAAAGGTTCACAAAATTGTTTCATTTTGTATACAAACAAACTAGGCATTGGCAGGTTATTTATTTGCAGGCATTTATACAATGCTTTATGATAATTGTATTTACCTTAAAGAGATAATCTGTAATTCAGAACACACGGTCTCTTTAGCAGATTTGGAATATTAAGGAGATTTTTCTTATAGGTTTGTATAAATTTCTCAAAGAAACAAAATAAATGTCAGAGTTTTAAAGGGGGATAAAGTCAGGATGCCCAGGTATTTATGTTGGCTTATTGTTTGAGTAGATTACAGTGCCCATTCAGTCAAGCAGGACTGCATTATACTCTGCTTTAGGAAAGTGTTCCAAATAAATATAAGTAGTTTTATGTTTCTTTTCTTCTTTTCTTCCCTTAATTAGGTTAAGTAAAATTGTGTGTTACCTTCCCAACTATTAGCTGGTATTTAAAAAAATAGTTTAGACTTTCTTTTTAATAAATAATTTTAAAACATTTTAAATTAAAAAGTAATAAAATAATACAAAAAGTAGTTGCAAAACAATCTATGCTATCATACAATTTCTGAGCATCTCTTGAAAATAAGTCAGTCAAGAAGTCAGTTCCACTGCCTGGGTCACTGTTTTGGTAACAGGGTATTCTTTTCTATTTTTAAACAATGAAGGCATAACTTTGTGTGTGTACAATTTCAGAATGTGGGTGATCTTCCAAATACAATTTTGGTGAAATTAATTTTCCATCAAAGTTTACGGATTTTTTAATCCATGAAAAAAGATGAAAAAGGTCTTTGGGGGAAAGTCTTCTCTTGTGTACCAAGAAATGCTTCTACCATCTGTGAAAGTACATAAACGGTCTCCATTACTGAAAATCAGTCTATTTTTAAATTAAATTTAACTCTGAAAGTCTGATCTAACTACATTCTAAAATACCTGAATATGTAGCTGGTGGATTTTTATTTTGTTTTGGTTTTACTGCTAAAATGTTTTCTGAGAGAGGCTTGCAATAAATAGCAAAGAACAGCAAAATCCTGTGCTTTTTTTTTTACAATTGGTACTTTTAATTAACTTCAGTTAAGCAACCTTGATATGACTTAGAATCACACGCTCAAATGGTTTCTAGCAATATTTCCAACAGAAAGAGAAAATTCCCAAAACATCAGCATTCTGCTTTGGGTTTTTTCTCCTTACTAAGATTAGGGACATCAACTAAACTTTTTAGAAAACAGTTTTGTTTGATATCTGTGTTGTCACAGGCAATATCTGGGCCAAGTGAACCCATTATCAAAGTCCTGAGTGGGACCAAAGAACAGTATTTGAAATTAGTAAATTCAGAGCTATTATAAACTGGAAGGAAAAGTTAATTCGATGCCAATTAAGGGTGATTATTCAATGATTAATCTCTAATGATGAAAGCATTATTCTTAACCTTGTGTTTGACTCATTTCATAGCAGTGCAGCTAATATGTGACTTTGTAAATGTGAGACTCTTTGGCAAGAATTATCAGTCTATTTCTTGGAAGACTGTAAATATAACTTTGGCTTTATTGAAGTTGATTTCAAAAATCATGGTGGAACTTACTAGGATGAACGTTTCATATGCAGCACTTAAAGGATTCAGAGACATTAAAATTGTAACAGGAAATGGATGACATACATTCTGGAAAATGCATTAGAATCAAAAATCTTTTGAACTTCTACAACCAAATGAGCAGCCATTTACAGACACCTCTTGACACATGACTTAAAAGTCCTGACATAAACTTTGTTTGTCACTGAGATAACAGTGAAAGAACAATGAAATAAAAATTAGCTATTTTCCTTTCTTAGGATAAAGAATAGTTGTCTGATGGGAGAAATGGCTGTCACTGCTGCTAGTAAAAGGAAGTCTCAGATTAAAATGCATTTATGCTCCCTATTCCATCTCTAGAAAAGGAACCAAGGAATTCCAAGAATTCAAAGTAGCTCACCGGTGCTGCTAATCATCATTTGCACAGTAAATTGCTTTGACTTTAATAGATATTGCTGCCAGAATACCCATCATGTCCACTAATCACCTGGCTGCTATAGCTGAGAAGACAGAAAAAAAAAGTACAATTTCAGACACAGCAGCTTAGTAATTATTTTACATACTTATCTCTCTTGTACCAGGTACCTTTTTTCATTTGGAAACATCTTCAACATATAGCATTTAGATGGGTGTATTGATTATGCTCTAATGTATTTTTAAAATGAGCATAATCCTTGACAAATTACTTATGAATTCTTATGTCCCATGTAATTTTCAGTATACCTTTTATATCTTCCACCTAATATATCTTTGTGTCTTTGCTTCTTAATTTTTACCTACTGAAAAATCATCTTGGAAATTTCCAAGATATTTTTTTTCTTCCTTTCTGAAATGTTTTGTAGAAGAATATTCTTATAGGTGATAAAAAAAATATTGCTTTCTACTGTGCAGCACCATGTCAATACAACAGCTTTGTAGCTCTTAGATCAAGGATCTCTGTATACTGTCCCACCAAGTGTTACAGAATTTTTTTTTTCCTAAGATACAAAAATAGTCAGTGCAGTTCCACCAAGGTTATTCTAGTGCTTGCTGAGAATGTAATCGTTCTTTGGACTGTTTCAGTCAATACACCTGACTGTTTGAATACTCTTAAATCATAGCATCAATTTGTTTATTTGCTCTGCTTATAGTGGAGAAAAAGTCCTTCACTTTTAATTAATTTACTTATGAAAATAATTGAACACTTCAATGTCCTTCCTGAAAGTTACATTTTTTTTTCTTTCCTCCTGAAGCTTTAAATCACTGTTTTTCTTTTATTTCATAACTGCCAACAACCATCAGCTAATCACAAACAGACCAGCAATGATGAATTAAGCATGAAGCTTCTTTCTTTGCCTCTGGCTATGCCTCAAGTATCAACCTTTTGAGGACTTGCAGCTTCACATCCTCATGTTTCTTGAATTGAATCTTGGAACTGTATGCTTTCAGTCAGTTTGCATAAGTCATGTATTTCAATTTGGGACCCTCAGCATGGCAACAAACAAAGTTTTAAACTGGTATACCTTAATAAAATTATTTTCTGAAAAGATTATTTTAGGGGTATGAAGAGCTGTTCATCAGAGAGCTCACCAATATTTCGCATTGAGCTGAAAAACTTCTACTCTTTTAAGACCTTCCCTGGTGCATTAAAGTTTGTCTACAAGAAAGGCAATTAATTTGATTAGTAACAACCTCATTTAGAGATTGACTAACTTAATGACAAAGTCTTTGTTTTGGTTCTTGATATGTAAAAAATTTAAGGCACCACTTGCAGACTTTTTTCCTGTTGCTATTTTTCTGAAGTGAGTGTAAATCTGACTGTTTAATTCTAATTAAAATGTTATTGCTTCTTGAATATTTATTTCAAAAGTGCTTAAGAGCTATACTAGGTGTGCTCTTTGCCTTGACATGTTTTTTCTGAAGTATCTTCTGTATTTAGGTTTAGGGACTTTATAATTACTTTGATCTTTGGCTAATACGAATACAAACTAAATAACAAATGAAAAAGTATTCATCAAAAATATTGCATATTGTATTTTGCTTTTTAATTGGCTATATTTAAAAAGTGGTTCCAGCACCACTTTTCCCTCACATTTCAATTGGAACAGAAAAATAATGCAGAGAAAAAAGCTATGAAGCATGGTTTATTTTTCTCATATTTCTAGGGTTGTCTCATGATTGAATACAGCAATGATACTCATGGTAAATATGTGATACATGGCATTCACCTCCTTTTTTTTTTTTTTTTTTTTAATTGAGGTGAATTTGCTTTATTCACCTAAATTAAAAGACAGTACCTTGGACTTTTTTCCTAGTTAGGTAAAAAAGAAAAGCATAAAGTGAGTATACAGTTTCAAATATTGAATAACTTTGCAAGATGTAGGAAAAGTTGATTTTATATTATTGTGCATGGAGTCTAACTCCCTAAGAGGAGACAGGAATGCATGCATTTACACTTATGAACTGTATAACAGAGTGTAGACATGACTTTCATCTCAGCTCTACATACTTGCCTTATTCCTAACCTGTCATTAAGAAATCAAATGAAAAAGTTAGCAAATTTGCTTAAAGGTAAAAAAAAAAAAAGAAAACTTCGCATCAAATAATGAATTTTTCAATAGCCTTTACACAGTATTATGTGGTGACAAAATAATAATAAGATGTTTCTTTTCTGCCAAGATTTGTTAAACATAGTCCACTGTAATCACACTAATGAGGCACTCCTCTCAGCTGGAATGAAATTATCCTTTTGCATAAAAAAGAGTTACTCTGATGTACATTAAAAAATCATTTATATGGTTATTTGGAGTATTGAACCCACATTAAATTGCCTCAGGACCATAGTGTGTTATAGTGAGGGTATAAACATTACACAGCCTACTTGCTAAAAGGTTTATGTAAAAAGCCATGTCGGTTTTTTTAATTGTTGTTTCTGTCATGGGCAAACAAAAAGACAAAGGACGTCATGCAGATCTGCAGATTTTGTGGTGGTGTTTTTTATGTGTACATTAAGTATAAGCCTCTTCATGATCCCTTAGGTGATAAAAAACCAAAACAAACAAACAATAATCCAACATCAAACCACTGGACAAAGTGAAGAAAAAAAAACCAAAAATCTGCCCCTGTGTATTTCAGTCAAGTAATTATTACAGATATTTTCATACATATATTCAATGAATCAATGGAAGTCACTTCATCACTTATCAACCCTTTGGATAGATATCCTTCACTTACTTCTATTATTTTTTTTTTATCTGCCAAACAAGTGAGTAGCAACTCAAGAGTAAAATCCAGCCTGATGCAAGGGTCTAGAGATTTGTGTACAGAGAAAGAGGATTCTATTATGTATTTTTAATTTTGATTGTGTCCTTATATAACGACCTTTTAAGTGTGAATTAAGTTTTCAGAAAGCTTTTGTGGCTTAGAAATATTTTTGAAAAGCTTCCAAAGATCAGAAGGCTGTGAGCAAAAGCTGAGTCATTGCATGAGTTGTTGATTTAACATTATGATTACATTCTATGTTTTGAAAATAAAAATTCTCTGTAAGTGGGAAAGTTTGCTGGAGATATTTTGAGTTACTGTTGATGCTTGCCATTACGCTTGTTAACTGACATAATTTTTGAGACATTCCATCTGAAAATGTTGAAGAGTTATAAATTTATGTCATCTTTATATTAGAAAATATGAGATGTAAGCATTATTTTTCTTATTATGCTTTTAACAACTCTTAGACTTGATTTCCAGTTTTTCCACTTGTTATTATAATATATTTTTAATTCTTACTTCCTCTTTGCCTGTAAGGAGGAAAACCACATATAAATGCAGTATTTATTAATAGAAGAAAAACTAATCCAAACTGCACTTCAGCGATGCATCATTCATTCTTTTACAGGATTTAAAAATATGTCAAATAAGTACAATCTCAAAAAAAAAAAACAAAAACCAGTCTAAATATGCTTTAATACTGCACTTCTGTACCAGTCTTATATCATCTAGGATCATAAAAGTGCTGAAGGATAATAACATCAAGAACAAATTCTGATGTGCACCATATTTTATTCTTCTTTCATTAAATAACTGGAAAATATAGAAAAATGTGAAAATAAAAAGAAAAAAAAATCTGTACAATTTTGAGATAGAACTAAGCAGACCAAACAATCCATAAAACCTTTTTATCTGGCAGTTGTCAAGAATCTTATATGAAATGTATTTATTCTAATTATGGGATCTTTTATTTAGGAGTTCTAAGTGACTTGCCCAGTCCTGATAGGAGTTTTGCCATTTATTTCAGTGAAAGGTGGATTAAACTCTAGATGTGTTTTGGACCTTGGTCTTAGAGGCTTTCAAGTCTACTGGTGAAGGACAGATAAGAATTACCAAATCATATTCTTTTTGTACTCCAGAGAAAAAAATGTACTGTTTCTAGTTTGTTTTGACACGTTTAAATGTGATGAATTTCTTTCCTTAAGTACTCAATTTAAGTACACTGCATAAATTCTGAGAGTATTAAGTACTATATTATAGTGGTTTTTTTGGGAGGATGAGTAATGTGTATCATAGGAGAGGTAGTAAATGTACAAACTGTAAGTGTCAGTTATTTTAGCAGTGTTTCTCCTCTGTTATGTATATAAGGGTTAGGTACGGCTTGCTGTGAGGACCACGATTATGTCTAACAAGTTCTCATGATTCCAATGAAGATGATTTGGTTAAGAGACAGGAAGCACAAATAATGCAGATCTGTATTTCACTAACCCTCTCCAGCACCAACATTAAAGCATCATTCTCTTACCCTCCTTGCTCCCCTTTCCACCACCCCCATCCACCACCCCCGCCAAAAACCACTTTTAATTTTCTCCTAGTGTGCTTATGGAAGCTTTAATTTCACTTTTATTTCTGTTAGAAACTTTCATTTGGAAAATTTATTTTATGGAGCACTGTACATAGAGCATGGATCCATTTAATTCTCAATATCAAGTGAAGTTGGTTTGAGTTTGGCCCATCTTCTTATCTGCATTTGCTCCTTTCAATATTATTACACACAACACTTGCTCTCCAGTCTTTACAATGAAACATCTAGGCTTTCAATAATAATTGATACTCAAGAATATGTTTATTAGTTCAATTCCACATTATAAATGCTTTCCACATGCAACTGTTCAGTTGATTTATAGTGAAATGTCCCTCACTTGCAAATATTTTTTTAAAATAGAAAATCCTAAACCAGTAAATTGGATATTAGCTACTATCTCATTTTAGTACCGTTTAATAAATATCTTTCTAATATCTTTCTATCTCATTCATTGAAAAATTGGTAACTCAGTTACATCAGAAGATATTAGCACACTTTCCATATCATGTAATATCAGCTCATACTGTATTTTTCTGATGTGATGACATAAAGTTTAAAATTATCTTATCCAGGTGGATTTTTTGCCTCTGAATTTTTTCCAAAATTATCTTAATACTCACTTACATGTAAGAAACCAAAAACATAAAACCAAATAAAATATTTCAATGCAATGTTAGGTGTAAAAGGTCAACAAGTTAATTTTCTTGCAGTGGGAAATTAGAAATATTTGTATTGCAATTTCATTTCCTGTCTTGCCTTGATTTCTTCCCTCCTAAAGTAAATATTTTTTTTCTTTTCTCTTCTTTGTCTTACAGTTCTAAACACCCATGCACATTTAAATGTAAATTAGAAAAAACATTACATTAATATGATTACTTATTGTTATTTTTTCTAAAGTACTACCTCTGGCAAGAGTATATTTTTCGACTTCTAATGTGAAAAAAAGAAATTAAAGTAGAGGTTGTTAGGCAAAGATGAAACACCAAGCTTTTGAATCAGAAGGAAATTCCCAATAATTTCTAAGGAAATAGGAATTTTATCCAGTTCCACACAATTTTTGTGAGTTTTTCTGCATCTTTTATGTTTTGATAAATGCAGCCTAATTGCCTATCTGGATTATATTTAGAATATGTCTATAAAAATTATACCTAGATAATATTTTTAACTTCAAGTGTGGTGGGAATTCTGTATGACTTTGTTTTCTTGATTCATCCTGTTTCACAAATTCTGAGTGCAGCAGTGATTTGTAATAAACACTGTGAAGCGGCATGAGCAGATATTATTTGTATGCATTGTCAGTCAAGTGGTAAAGAACCCTGGATTTCTGCAGTGAGCAGCTTTATGTGCTTCCTCCTCTTTGAATTTATTTTCATGGGTTCTCTTGAGAGTACTCATTTCATAAAGGAACTTTCCTACCCTTGAATCCTAGTAGGGGGCAAAATTGCTGCTAATTATTATAATTGCATGTTTCAATCCATTCTGGAGCACCAGGAATTAATCTTATATGAAATGTGATCCACGGACAGGTCCCCTAGCTTGTTAATTTGCCATTAAACTAAATCAGTATTTTGTTTTACTCTTGTTGCTTGAATAGATTCATTCCATTCTTGGCCTCAATTAGAGTTTGTATGAACTGTGTCCTACTAATCTGTCAGATTGAAAAATCAATTCAATAATTCCATTTTGCAGTGATAGCAGTTGAAAAGGTATTTACCTACTATGATTTTTATAAGAATTGCCATTAATTTAATGCAGATGCAGTTTTAACAGAACATGATTAATTGCAAAACAAATTGTATCTCCTCTAGAGACTGAATTGTCAATACAAACATGCAAATTCGGAGGACTTTCAGAGAACATATGAATTCAAATGTCAGAGAAAGCTTTTCAAAACTGAGAATTCTTGTAAAAGTAATAGTACCTTAAAGTGTTTATAATAAAACAGCAATTCTTGTGCTTTGAGCACCAGGATCAATACTTGGGTACTGTCAGATGTACAGTAGAATTAAAAAGATTTCAAGAATATCAAAGGCAGTTAAACCAAAGAATATGTTGTCTGAAAATGCTCCTTCCAAGAATATGAATTTGTTAGCTGCTTTGATATTGATGAAGATGTACATTCTGTGTACATTATATGTTTCTGATTTAAACGTTGGAATTAACATAATAAATTTCAGTACAAAAAACCTCAAATTTTCTCCCTAAATTTCTAAATCAGCAATCCAATTTTTCAGTGCATTGTCAAACATCCTGAAACACAATGCTAGACAAATCCACTCATAATCTATACTTATTTTTTAATTGCTTCAGGTTCAGAAGACCAGATATTGTCAAATACCAGTCCCTCAGTTTGGAATAAGTTTCTTTCATCAGTAAATTTATTTTCTTAATCCTAACATTTCTAATTGTAAATTGTAGGTGACATGCAGGTGCTGACATGCTGGTTCAGTGCAACTCTGAATATAAATGCAGCTTTGGGGATGAAAGGATGGAGAGCACTCCCACTGAGAAGGATATAAAATTGAACATGACCTGCCAATGCGTGCTCACAGCCCAGAAAGACAAGTGTACACTGGGCTGCATCCAAAGAGGCATGATCAAGTGGAGGGAGGGAATTTTGCCTCTCTACTCTGGCCTTTTGAGATTCCATGTGGAGCACTACAACCAGCCCTTGGGTCCTCAGTACAGGAAAGACATGGGTCTGTTGGAGCAGGTCCACAAGGGGGTCATGAGAATGATAAGAGGGATGAAACACATCTGCCTAAAGGAAAGGCTGAAAAATTTGGGTTTGTTCAACTTGGAGAAGAGAAGGCTTGGGATGACCCTACTGCAACCTTTCAGTACTTCAAGGAGGCTGATAAGAAAAAGAGCCTGTAATGACAGGAAAAGGGATAATGGTTTTAAATGAATAGAGTGTAGATTAAGACTAAATATAAGGAAGAAATTTTTTACAGAGGGAGTGGTGAAACACTGGCACAGATTGCCCAGAGAGGTGGTAGATGTACCATCCCTGGAAACATTCAAAGTCAAGTTGGACAGGGCTCTGAGCAACTTGATCTAGTTGAAAATGTCCCTATGCATTGCAGAGGGAGTGGAATAGATGATCTTTAAAGGCTCCTTTCAACCCAAACTATCCTATGATTCTATGGCACATGATCTGTAAACACCTTGTTTTGCTTCAAAACAATTATTTTAACACTTTTATATTTCCATCTACAGGAATTGAGCTAGTCAATTGGTCAAATATTTTTAGTGCACATAGTTTATACTATTTGAAGGCGAGTGGCAAGACTAAATTACTAGTATTTTTTAGAAGTTGTAAATAAACATTATATGCTCACTTAAATTACTAATTAAAAAAAAAAAAGTTTAGATACCTTGAAAAACAAAAGCTAACATTTGGTATAATGATTATCACAGTTTCAGATGCAAGCCTTTGTGGATTGACATTCTAAAAAACTAGGTAAATATTGTATTAGATTTTATAAATATTTTTTATAAGTATAAATAATAAATATTTTCACTGCTAAAAACCCCAAAGCAAACACATAAATATGTCAGCCCCAACAGTTCTAACATCTTTGAATAGGCATAGAAATACAAAAGCTACAAGATTCATATCTGTTCTTTAAGATAAATAACTAGTCATGTGGAAAATAAGCAAAACTCCATAGGATACTGCTGAAGAAGGAGTGCACATGAATTGTGTTTGCGTATATGGTGCATGGGTATATAGGATTATTTGCAACAAAGGTCTTTGTCAGGAATGATATAATATGGATGAATCAGTCTTGCTTTTTCACAAATTCATTAACCCCTGTAACAAGAATACCACGCAGTTAGAAAAATCACCGAGGTATAAAATAAGAAATTATTTATTTGATGGTATGACCTGGGGAAGAAAAGAACTAAACCTTCTGCTACATAAATATTGCATAACAGTTTGCAAATTTTTATTACTGAATTTAAAAGTATAAATAAGACATGGATTTGATGGATGGACTACTCGGTGGATAAAGAACTGGCTGGATGGCTACACACAAAGAGTGGTGGTGAATGGCTCATTGTCCACGTGGAGACCAGTGACCAGAGGAGTCCCTCAAAGGTCAGTACTGGGGCCAGTATTTTCCAGCATCTTTGTTGTCAACATGGGCAGTGGGATGAAGCACACCTTCAGCAAGTTCACTGACAACACCAAGCTATAGTGCAGTTGACACACTGCAGGAAAGGGATGCCTGACAAGAGGACCTTGTCTGGCTTAAGAGCTGTGCCCATGTGAACCTCATTAAGCTCAACAAGGCCAAGTGCCATGTCCTACACGTGGGTCATGGCAATCTCAGGCACACCACAGGCTGAGTGGAGAAGTGATTGAAAGCTGCCCTGCAGAGAAAGACTTGAGGGTGATGGTTGAGGAAGAGCTCAATGAGCTATCCGTGTGTGCTCACAGACCAGAAAGCCAGAGGAATCCTGGGCTGTATCAAAAGCAGAGTGGCCAGCAAGTCGAAGGAGATGATTCTACCTCTCTACTCTGCTCTTGTCATACCCCACCGGCAGTACTGGTGTTCCCAAGACAATAAAGAGGTGCAAATTTTGGAGCAAGTCCAGAGGAGGTCCAAGAAGCTGATCAGAGGGCTACAGCAGCTCCCTTATGAAGACAGGCTGAGAATGCTGGGGCTGGTCAGCCTAGAGAAGAGAAGGTTTAGTGAAGACCTCACTTCTTCACTAAAAGTGCTGTTGAGCACTGGAACACACTGCCCAGAGAAGGGTGGAATTTTCCTCCCTAGAAGTGTTAAAAAATCATCTAGATGTGTCACTTGAAGACATGGTTTAATGGTGAATAGGAGAGCACTACAATAATGGTTAATGAGATCTTCGATGTCTTTACATTTTTATAATTCTTAACGATTCTATGATTCCATACTTCTCTGATGCCTTTTAGTTAAGGCATCTTAATATGAGCTCCAGATAAAATATTGGTTTAGTCTACAGATGCTGTAGCTTCTGTTTCTGTCCCTTATAGTTGTTTTCATTTGCCAATGGATTTATTTCCAGATAGAATGCATGAGTCAGTTATGACTCAATTCATTACACACACTTTGAAGTGAAAAAAAAATATAAAAGGAAAAAGAACAATTTATTTTCTGATTACAGTTGTCAATGACACTGCAGGTACCCTATTTTCAAGTGATGATCACCTCTCAGTGAGAGAGCTGCAGATGTGCCCAAATGATAATTTTATCACAATTAAAATTTCATCAACACGGAAGTCGGACTTGTTGCATATGTTTATAAGCATAGCTGTGAAGGTGCAGAGGACTAGTGCAAAGAGGAAGAGTTAGCTCTATGGTTTGATTTAGCAATAGGTGGAGAATATACAAGGTAGAATATTAGTATGACTAGCAACCAAAGTCATAACTAGTATCTTATAAAAATATGCATGTCATGGTATTCTACAAAATGATGGCTAAAGACTGAAAATGGAGGCAATACCTGCTGCAAAAAAGATCATTCTTGAAAGCATATAAATGAGTTCTTAGTATTCAAGATTTATCTTTTTATGTCATTGTTGAAAAAACTCAACCTCTGAGGTAAGTAACTCATTAACTGGAAGACTTTATTTCTTTCTACTTAACTACCTGCTCCATTCCACTAGTCTATTGTAATAAGCATAGCCTTGCAATTGTAGTTGCTTGCTGGCTTTTGTAAAAACGTGTTTTTAAAATCAGTTATTTTTATTACTTTGTGTATTTTTCCAATAGTAATAAATATGAAAAACAAATATAAACAGAAAAAAAAATACAGAACATGCTAAAAAGAACTTTTCAAAGAGGAGATGATATGAATCCTGAGTACAGTCTATTTTCTAGCAATGTTTTACTGATTTTGCCTATTCCTGATATATAACTTCAAATAGATTAACCTACCTGAGTAATTGCAGAGAATTCCTTTGTTTTTGATTTTGTTTTGGTATATGTAACTATATGTTTAAGCAGTTAGAAATTAGCTTTTTATTTATGAAAAAGGAATCATTGTGTGTAAACTGAAAGGCTGCTACTTTTGGGGATATCAAAGATTATTTCCACACAGTAGAGAGAAGAGAAATTAATATTTTGATGGTGATCTGCTATTAATAAATCCTTATTCTGTATTTCCTGTACTACATATGATTTTTTGTTTGCAAGTTTTAGATGAAAACTTAGTCAAGTAGTGCTGTTGTGGTAATAGAAATTTAGATAAATTTTTAACTGTCTTTATGTTTTTTTACACATTATTTATGTAAGAGATACAGTTGAGAACTATTAAGTAAAATGGAAAAATGTCAGGTTAGTGAATATACTTCCTTTCATTGTAAAAAAAAAGTTGTTTTAATAAAAGAAATAATTGTAGAAGTTGTGGAAGCTTTCCTGAGACTGAATGTCTTGTCATATCGGCATGCAGACATTGACAAGGAATCCTTTCTGGTCTGTAGGGATTCTAGACAAAAATACTGCTCTCTCTGTCTCCCTCCTCCCTCTTCCAATTTTTGGAATGAGTTCACCTTGGTTCATTTTTGTGATATTCCAATGCAAAAGATAAAAGATTTGTGATTTTTTTGGCTTTTCTATCTCCTTTGGAATATTTGGTAACATAAAGAAAATTACATCAAAAACAAGTAGATATCTTTGTAGCCTGAGAAGTAGATACCTTTACAGAAACTGAGTCTCTCTCTTAATAAGATGAGAGAGATCTTGAACTTTCTTTAATCCAGAAGAAATCAGCCTGTTCAGTACAACATTATAGGAATTATTTTTATTTTCCTTTCCCACAAAAATTTATCCACTTTGTTTATTTATACAGAAATGGTGGATAAAAACTGATGTCAGAACTTTGGAGATTTTTTCTTTCTCAGGCAGTCCTAAGAAAGAGAGATACCAAAAAGGCTATACAATATATGATGTAAACTGTGAGTTTCCATGAGCAGTCTAAAAGCATAAGATGGAAAAATATAGGTTGATTTACTGTAAACAGAAATTTACTACTTGAAGTCCAGCAAGATCATAAGGATAGAATGCATCTGAGGAAAGATATATTTCCAGCAGACCTGGGAGTAGATTGGAAATACTTGCAATCTCTGGGAGGTGGTTCCAAGTCTAAACATAGGTCTATAAAAGACCATAAAGTTATATGTAATTCAAAAAGATGGAAAGAAAGTGGATTAAAATAGTGAAGGAAGACATCAAATACAGAAAATATAACCTAGTGAAGGCTTTAAAAAAGAGGTAAGTGTAGTCAATCAAACATATTAATATGTCCTGAGATAATTTTTAGCAATAATTTTTCAGAAAAGCCCTTGTTTTCCTATGCAATCATTTCAGTTGAAGTAGATTTTTCTCTTTAAAGTGTTGTAGTGAAGGCTAAGAGTTTAATCTTATAATAAGGTTTTAAAAACAAGATAAACCCTTTAATTCTTTTAAGAAAAAGTATTTAGCAATAATTTTTAAGAAAAACCCTTGTTTTCCTACCCTATCATTTCAGTTGAAGTAGATTTTTCTCTTTAAAGTGTTGTAGTAAAGGCTAAGAGTTTAATATTATAATAAGGTTTTAAAAACAAGCTAAAATTGCTGGGTTTGATGATTATATTTCAGACATTTGCCATAGGCATCACATGGTCAGGACTTACTTTAGTCTCTATTAGGAGAGAGCAGTTTTTATTACATGTATGGGAAGCATATTTTTCCAATACACTGAGGTCATTTTAATATTCTGGGTCTATTTATTTTTCAAACATCACTATTAGCCAAACTTAGTTATTTTTTTAGTAGTGAATCATGCACAAGATGTGGACCATCTCATATGAAATGAACTTCCTTTGCTTTTATTTCCTAATTTCTTTTTCTTCTTTTGTCAGTTACTTATCTAAAACTACTTACCTGCCACTATTCATTCATAATTTTTAACTTATAAAGGTTCATTACTGAACTTTCCTATGCAAGCATCATTCTTCTCTTATTAGTGTTCCTTCTATCATTCTGCCTGCCTTCTGTTCACTGTTCCTTATCTTTTGCTTCAAGACTTGAATTAAAAGGTATCCTGTTCAATTTCCCTCCACTTTAAATGACATTATTATTTAATCATAATTCACTGGTTAATTAATAATTTCAGGTAATGTCTCTTGATTCTTTTATTTCTCTATATTGTTGTTGTTGTTTGCCTTCAATCCTTAGCTTTGTGAGGGCTAAAATTTAAGATTAATTTTAAACATATACATAGACATGGCCATTACTCACAGGGTAGTTGCCTGAATTGAAAAGTTGTAGGTTTGTACATTTATTTTTAATCCAAATTCTTGTCTATTTTGGCAAAGAAGAAGAAAAAGTAGTCTAATCAAATGTCGCCTTCAAAACATAGAAATGTAGGCTTAAGAATTTAAGAAATTACCCTTTAGATTTAGAGATACAGTTGCATTAAAAATGTGTGCAAGAGTCATGGATAACAAGGTGCCAAATGACTGAAAATATTTATTAGGAGAATTGTATCTTCTCAAAATATTGCAATACCAAAATATTTTAGATGCGAAGGACGCAGAAATTTCATCCAGGAAATGTGGAAGAATTACAGATGACCATGTATTTTCTTGCTTTAATTTTCCACCTTCTTTGCAGCCATCATAGGGCTTCTATGTAGCAAGATGAATTCTTGGATTGCTCTTAGTTCTAGAAATATATCTATATATATATATAGATAGATATACATATATATATCAGTCTAAATCTACTTTAAAAGTAGATCTGATCCTAATCTTTATTTCTGTAAAGCATGTGATTTACAAAGAGTTACATTCTTGTGTAGCATAGATTTTTCATCAACACTTTTTCTGAGATGACTAATGTAATTTGCAAGTGACAAAATCCCCAGATTGCTTATGCTTACCTCCCTTTTTTAGATCTATAGAATATTTTTACGAGCCTACATAGTCATGTAGATTTTACTCATTTATAAGAAATTATTTTATCCTTCTTCACATCCCTACTACTGCCATTCTATCTCAATAATGCCACTCCCCTTTTTATCTCATTTCTTCCTATGCTTGTTCCACTTTTTATCTGACTGACTTCTCCTACATCCTGCCCAGTTGTCCCATATTTATCAAAATTCCTGGCTATTTTGCAAAAATGATTTGCCTTTTTAATTTTTTTTTTATTTCAAATTTATTTTCTTTATTTGTTTCTTGAATTTGAGTTGTTCCAGTCTGCTATCAAAATAAGTACTGTCCATCTTAAGTATATATTCAAAAGAGAAATAATTCTGTGGCATTTAGAAGCAAGGTCAAGGCAATGTCTTGTTCATTTGAGCCTGCAGTGTATGCTTTCCTTAAAACTAGCCACAAGATTATGTGCAATTCTGTCTTCCAGTTAGAAAAACAGAAGTTTAATTAACCATTTATTTCTAAGAGAGAAGACGAGCTGTTTAATTTCCCCTTTGAGATACTCAGTAACAGGAGGGCTGGGTTTTGGTTGGTTTTGGGTTTTTTTAGATAAAACAGTTTGAAAATTTCAGTAATGTCTTGCTTTTCTCAGCTTTACACAGCACTTTACCTGATTAATTGCCCCTGCAATTCCTGTGCTGCTTCCATAGAGGGATTTGCTGGACCCACAATTTTAAATGATCAAAACACTCTGTTGGTTGAGTTTAAAAAATTATAAAAAAATTAATGGTATTCTTTTCTGGAGCCTAAATATTTGTCTGTTAAGAATTCTTGGTGTTGGAATAAAGTTCTTCCTGAGTGTGAACACGACCTTATAGCTATAACTGAGACAGATTAAACCCCTTGCCTTGAAAATCCATAGGTGTCTTCAAAATCATGACATAGATCCTAATTGCAAAAATTAAATGTAGGCTTACAGATCATAAAGCAACATTCAAGTAGAACTCAGTATCTATATGATTGGCAAGTATAACACCCTCAGTAACAAAATAAGAGAAATGATATAAAACCCATGGATTCAAACTGCAGTCTCTATTCTTACATTGTACTTTTTTCTCCTCACTCTAACCTTTGGAAGTGTTTGAAATGTAATATGTAATTAATAAGTGTGTCAAAGGATACTCTAATTAGAGACAAGATTTAGTATTCCAGTAGGGTTTCAGCTGAATATGTAAGTTTTAACTATGCTTTTATAAAGCTAATCTAAACAACCACATTTCTAATACAGATTGAAAAGTATGTATCCATATAACAAAACACCTTTAAGCAGAATAACACATTACCTGAGTCTTTCAGTGTGTTTATTTCTTTTGGAAATGGACAGATTATTTGAGATATTAGGCATTTAAGTAAATATATTAACAGCATTAAAGGAATTTGCTAAACTGCCAAGGAAAATGAAGGCAGAGAAACCTAATTCACATGTTCCAAAAATGCCCTGGAAAGAGTGCTAAACAAGGCTGCTCCTCCTGGCAGGAAATATTCACCGGCAGGTGGGTTCAGTAAGCAGCTGCTTTGGCCATTAATGGTATGTGTGAGTTTGGGCTCATTTCTTACATTCCTCCATAGATGCAGCTTGGCACTATCCATGATATAAAATATCCATATTTTAAAATAACTTATGAGAGAGGAATACTGTACACAATGTCATGACTTTACACAGTCCTGTTTCTGCAGTCATTAAGATTTGCATTAATAATCAATTTTAATTTAAATTTATAACCCATCATGTTCATTTGGAATTCTTTGTGCAGGCGGTAACAGCTGTGCTAATGAATTTTGTGCGATACCTTATGAATAAATAATTTCCCTTGCTAGTCTCACTGAAAGAATTAGCCCTATATTACTGACATTTGTATAAGAACATATCAAACTAAATAACAGCTTTTCACAGTATTTTAAAAAGCTGCTGTACTATATAAGATTGATGTAAATGAAATACACAAGAAAGTAGTCCTATATACGAGTCATATAAATGGCATATAGGTCCGAGAGTACATTACAGAGCAAAGAGATGAAGTAGCAAACAAATATTCTCCATATCAAAAAAACATTCTACAAAATAATAAAGTGATTCACAACATGATGGCATTTTGTCTTGATATGTATTTTGCATAAGAATAGGAGAAATTTTAGAAAGACTTTTGTTACTTATTTGGATAGAAGTTGAACCAATTTTTGCTGACTAGCTAATCTAGAAAGCTTTTGAGAATGTGCCTGTAGGATTTCTGAATCCTAGACAAATTGAACAGCAATTTCAATCTCCTTTTCCAGTGAAGCCACTCTATTTCTATACTGTAGTGCATCCTATTTTGAAACTTTGGATATGGGAAGCTTGAAAAGTCATTTTTATGTTTTGTTGAGTGGTTACCATATCTATTTTTTGAGTTTTTATTTTGTCATGGATTTTTGAAATAAAGGCATTTTGTAGAAGTGGATACAAACGCTGTTGATCTGAGATAATGATGTAAGGTTTTTTCTTCAGTTAAATAGAAATAGTCTTCCTTTTCTTTTTCCTGGTAATACAATAACACATTATTGTATCAAATGAAGGTCAAGTTCTAGAGTCATTATTTAAGTCTCCTTTAAGTCTCCTTTTCTGAGTTACATCAACATGAATCTGCAATAAAAGTACAACCCAAACCTTACAATGAAAGCAGAAATCAATTCACATTTCAGTATGTACTGAAATAGAGTAGGAGTCATTACAGTTAGACAGAAAAATAACATTAATTCTTTTGTAGAAATATTTACTAAATTATTTGATACATTTAAAGTACTATATGTTGAGTGAAAATTACTTTTTTAAACATTTTTGCCATGAATATTAGCTGGATTATTTTACTAAGTATTAGTTCTTCACAAATTCTATTGAAAATAGTATTATATCTGATGTGTTAAATCCTGTAAAAACGAACAATTGCATTTTTATTTATTTCTCATGGGTAACAGACTGAAGATCTTCAATATTTGAGAAAATTCCAAGAAAGATCATCAGATGCAAAATTCTGGATTAGGAACTAAAAATTTAGAGAACTTCTTTACTACTATGATACTAGAGTTTTCTTGGATTTCAGAAATGTGGTTGTGCATCAGCAGGTATTGAAAATAGAGTAAAACAATTTTGAAAAAAATTTTGTAGATTAAGTTTGTGGTTGAAATAACAATATTCAAAGCCCTGTTCGTCTTTTACTTGTGTTGTTGTTAAATACCCAAAAAAATCAAATAGTAAGTGCATTCATTTTATTAACTTTTTATATCAGAAACTTTTAATTTCTTTGGGTTTTAGCAAGATACATACATCTAGTTATCAACATATGCAGGCATAGGCTGTCAGTATTTATGTAGATATTTTGGCTGGCATTTCAAAGGCTACAGACAATATAATGTAGTTATACAATCAGAAACCACAGTTATTTTCAAGAACATAAATTTTCAGATTTTATCTTGGACTTATACCTGGCAGAACAAATAGCATTTCTGAAGTAATTTTATAGCACAATTAATGTTTCCAAATTGTAGATAAGGTAATATAAATGCATTAAGATTTGTTTGGAATGATAATGCACGAGGTTAGCCTTCAGTGTCCTCATGATGTGACTTCAAATGTTTTTCTTGTTGCCTTAATGAACCGAAGTGTTTTATTGGTAACTTAACATATTTTTTATTAGTTTACTAACCACATAATGGCTAGAAAGAGGTTGGGTTTCTTGTTTACTAATTTATTTACTTTACTTAATTCCACTTGTTTTACATGGTTGATAGATTTGGAGAAAAGAAAATTACTGCAATAAACAAATTATACTTCTCATCTGTGGTGCTCTTTCCTTATCTCTGTAAAAGAGAGTTAATGCTAGAAAAAAATCTGGAAATGGGTGTACTGTGCTTAATCCCAAGAATATTGAAAAATCTTTGAGTCCTTTCAGCTATTTGCAAATGAGGATGCTATTGATTTCCTTACTGCAGTACCTACAAGTTTTTAGATGAGTCCTTTTTGCTATGCTAAAATGGATCAATGCAGTCCCAGTCTATATTTTAAGGATATATTAGAGACTGCTTCTTCAGTGCTTGACTTGCTAACAGTTTTCTCCTGAAAAGGCATCAGATATTTGAGGATACCTAAAGTGAAACCTTTTTAAAGTGTGGCCTGCATGCTAAGAAATTAGTGAGGGAAGTTGTTAATAGTAGATTCTCTAAGTTATTAAATATTCTGTCTTCTTGGTTTGATTACCTTAATACCCTGATCTGATTGAAGTATCAAAAGAAATAAAGATTTGGAAAACTAGAAGAGAAAAATGTGGTGGTTTCCTTATATTCAATAGCTCAGCACCATAGGTTTCACAAAGGGGAAACATTTACTTTCCTTTATCTAACAGGAATCTGTGTCTGTGCCTCTCAAGTAAAAGCTATAATGAACATTCTGGGAATAAAAAAGGAAGGAAGTGGCAGAAGGAAGGAAGGAAGTGGTGGAAGGAAGGAAGTGGTGGAAGGAAGGAAGTGGTGGAAGGAAGTGGCGGAAGTGGCGGAAGTGGCGGAAGGAAGTGGCGGAAGGAAGGAAGGAATTGGCGGAAGGGGCGGAAGGAAGGAAGGAAGTGGCAGAAGGAAGGAAGGAAGTGGCGGAAGGA
>JAYDZK010000056.1:40445327-40538419 GCA_034509185.1 Euphonia xanthogaster | reverse complement strand
TCCATTTTTAATGCTTCTTATACATGTGTTGGAATACTCTTCAGTATTTTGCAGAGTTTTTTGAAAATTTTTTACAGTCTGGCCAGCCACACTGGGTGCAATAATCATGTCACTGGTGAGGAAAGTAACTTCATGCATGACCATGGCTGGACATCAGGTGCTCACCAAATCTGCCCCTCCCCTCCACTTCTGGGGAGGGGAGAGAAGATACAACCAAAGGTTCCTGGGGCACAGCTGCCCCTCCACAGTCTTCAGGGCTGCAGGGAATCCCTGCTCCAGCTCCTGGAGCATATTCTGCCCCTCCTTCTTCACTGATCTTGGTGTCTGCAGGGTGTCTCCCACATTTTCTCACACCCCTCTCTGCCTACTAATGCCTTAGGATTTTTTAACCCTTTCTAAAATCCGTTATCACTGAGGCACTGCCGCTATTACTGATGGGCTTGGCCAGTGATGAGTCCATAAATAGTAATTTTAAAGTAATATTCATTACATCTCATGAACTTAATGCAAGTTGAATGGGATCCCTTATAGGTAAGAAATTACTGATTTTAATTTAGCAGTCAGTTTTTGTCTTTCAGCTGGAATGAAGTTATTCTGAAGAAATGTATTCTGTTGCAGGATAGCAAATACTTATATGTTTCTGTTTGTATTTTCTAATTACTGAAAGCATTAAGAGGGTTTTTTAGTGCTGAAGGCATCTTGTCCATCATTTCACCCTTCACTCATTCTGAAGTCCTACAAACCATCTCACATTTTTTCTTTTCCTATATAGAAGCACCTGAAGTGTTCAATCACATGTTCCTTGCTGTGCTTATGGGTTTGTAGCTCATAAAACACAAAAATAATGAATAGAATGAATAGGTTATTTTATGTAATTGTATTGTATTTTATGTATGTTTATCACTAAGGAAGATAAACTGTGTTCTTTGAACTGTAGCATGTATTCAATACACCAGATATAAAAGATAATTTAATTGTCATAATTAATGGCTGATGATTATTCTACAGCATTGCATACACATAACTTTTTAAAGGAGTGGTAGAAGCCCAAAGCTGAAACATGTGGATATGTTTCTGCTTAGTGAGACCAGGAGCCATCGTAGTCCATAACTGATGCTGAAAGATAAAAGCTAAATAACACATCTAGTTGCCTCCTTTTTTTTTTATCAATTCACCCCAAACAAATAAACATCTAACCTAATTCTGAAGTGGTTACACATAGCCAGCAATAGCACTCATGTCTCTGCTCCAGGTAAGTTACTTCTTTCATTTTTACCCTGCATAATTAGGTTGCACATGAAAAATAGTAACTTATAAGGATTTTGAGTTTTTTAAAATAGATTATGCTCAATGAAAATGTTACTTTTGATGGCTTGACTCTCCAAAGGAAGTATTTACCACAAGTAGGAATTCCATAGTCTGTGCAGGAGCATTAGATGAACTGAAATTACTCTTTTCCAGTAAACCACGTTTTTCTTTGTCTCATCCTGCACCCTCTAACCACTGATTTCTTGTCTGATTGGATGTTAGCTCCCTCAGCAGCTGTGTATCCTTGAATTGAGGAAAACATCCACAGTAAGCTCAAAGGAAAAACAGGTGTCTGTTCTAATGAAGATCAATTTACCTCAGGATTAAGACTTTGAAAAACAACACCGAGTTCACCTTCCTCCAGTCAAGACCTTTGGAAATATAATAGACCTTTCATCTGACAGGAAGAGGCTTGAGGAAAACAAAAGATTTGCTTTGCAGACAGAAAGTGTTGTCTCTGTACAAGCTGAGACTAGCATTTCACACTACACAAGCCTTGTATATCATGACAGCTTTATTTTAAACACAAAGGTTTACGAAAAAAAATTAGGCAAGCTTTTCTTTTGGGAAGGTAATGCACTTGCTACTACTTCTCTGGAAATCAAAATTAAAAAACCATGAACAAACAAGCAATAAATTTACTCATTTTTCTTCTATTTGATAAAAAAAAGGTTCCTAGGACAAGAGTAAAGAAGGCTTTATACAATTCAGCTTCAGAAATTTCTGATAGATTTAAATCACTTTGGTTCTGGAGACTTTTATTGTAGATGTAAAACTTTTTATAAAGGCAAGTAGATGTTGTAATATTTCCCTTTTCAAGGTTTTGTAAAACACAAGCTGGTCAGACTGTGTAATATATTAATACTGGTTGCCTTATAGGCTTTATATTTTCACTGTATTGAAGAGAGAATGACTTGCCTAAAATGTAACTCTTTTTCACTCAATATGGTCTCTTAACTGAGTTTTAGTTTTCTGACCCTTAAACCCACAAACTAAATGGAAAATGTACCTAATCTACTTAAATGAAAACATCAAAAGCTGATTCAGTTGCTAATGTTATACTTCTCAAAATCCCCTAAATGCACAGTGCTTCTTATAACCCCCTTAGCAAAATAATAGCAATCACTGCAAATAGTTTTAATAGTTCTCCCATAGACAGGAAAAACTTAAAGTGATATTAAGTCAGATTTGTTATTCCAAGTGTCATTAAAGTCTTCAGGCTTTGCTGGCATTTGAACTTTTTTTGGAATCAAGTCTAACAGGGATTTGGTTTGAGCTAAAAGGAAAGCCTTAGAACAGTGTCTGGTATTAGAAATTCATTCAGTTGCAAGGTTGTCAGGCACTAAGAGCCAGGCCATAATTCCATGGAACTATCAATTTATATTTGTGAGTGTATCTGTCTGTGAGTGATTTTACACAGCTTGGTAGGTTTGAGTCTTGTCTTAGGTACTTATAGGTTTTTTTTGCTCCAGAGCTGACAAAGATTGTTATCAATTTAAAAATAGCTTGAAATATTGCAAAGCATATTCTTGAAAGTCCTACAAATACAGTTATGCTACCTTTTCTGTTTCAGCAAATCCCTTTTGCTACCAAAATGCCTATTGCCTGGGATTGCAAAAAGTCAATCTCTGTTTCTTTTCCTAAACGTAACGTGTAGTCACTTAGTATTTGCTACAGTGTTAGCTCTTGGTGTTGGGAAATCCTTGCCTTTGTCATTGCTGAGAAAGTAACTCAAAAATCTGATTTTCATCATATCTGTGTACAGAATTTTAAAATACAATACACAGGAAGCATATTTTAAAGTTTAAAGCTCAAAAGCATAGTTTAATTAAAATTTCATTCTCAGATATAGCTCTTATCAGAGCCTGCCTTTTTCAATTTTCCAGTCTGATGACTGAGGAGCAGATGGGCAAATCTTGTGACACTGACTTAAAACATTTTTGGTTTTTAATATATTTCAACAGTGTGTGTGTTTTGTTCTCTTTTAATATCTTGGAGATCTTCCTCTATAAATCCTGATGAATCTGTGAAAGACACTGGGGTTTGATTTTTGTGACCTGAGTACTTTTACCAGCATTAAGAGTCCAAAGAATTGCTCAGCTTCTTGCAGAAAATTTTGAATAATGTGGAAGAGAGTTTGAGTAAATAAAATAAAACCCAAATACACTCTGGGTTACCTATTTTTTCAGTGGTGATTCTGAGTAATTCTGTGGCAATATGAACATAGACTTTCTTGATACCCTTCAGATTTCATAATTTACACCTGATGAAGTTCTACAGAGTGTATTGGAAAAGAAACAAAATTATTTCTCATAGCTTCTACATTATGCTTTCCTTGCTGTCATTGTTCTATGGTATCTACATGACAAATTGCTGAGGGATCTATGATGAAGACATCTTAAAGTAGGGTTTGTTGAATGTTGTGTTTTTCCCCCCTGATTTTCAAGAAATAGACGAATTTCCTTTTCTTGAAGATTTCACTTTTGTGATTGGTGTCAATCACTGAATGATGGGGGGGTTCAAAAATCTGTCAGTCTGAGTGGTGACTGACCACCACCCCATTCCCAAGTCACTGAGAAACAAAGTGGATGATGAATCAAACTTTTTTTTTTTTCTTCTCACTTTGTTTTTTCACCACAGATTGTACTCTGAGAAAACAGATGCTCAAAATAATCCCAAAATCATTCCCAGGACTTCTGTGATTTTTTCTAAATCATTCTAGTACATCTGGACTGTTGTTTCAGTAGTTTCATGCATCAAAAACAATGTGAAAGACATCTAAGGCAGTTTACGACTACATTTGAGGCAATTCTGTAATAAGGGGAGTGTTTGTGTATGTGTGTCAATTTTTAAATGCTTTTGGGAAACTCCAGGGTGCACTACTTACTTTTTATCTCCAGATTCTTCTGTGGCACGTGTTGATGAGTGAACATGTGAGCCCAAACCAGTAGAAAATTCATTCCTGATGTAAAGTCTCAAAACTTTGGAACTGTGTTTCTAATTTTAGTTTCATTAATAACTTGCACACCATCAATTTATGAGCGTTAAGATTTTTTACAGAAATCCAGGGTTTAATGAACTGTGAGAACTACTGAAATTTTGATATAGATTTTACTAAAGCTTTAAGGATCAATTCATTCAAGCTTTAGATATAATATGACTCACTTTCTTCACAATGAATTCATGACTGACTTTCATTAAAACACCAAAGAGACACAGCATCTAGAAAGTCAAAACACAAAAGACAAATATCCATAAAATGTGTCACCGACAGTTACTGTCAGTAACTTTGTGTTTATGAAACTTCACAGCTTTGAAATTATTCTAAACATGGCAAAAAGAAGTTTCCATTAATAGGACTTTTTTCAGAAAGAAGTTGTATATAAATAACAAGAATTTGATGAAAACCAAAATTTTTTTGCTTGTTTTCCCTATCTTTTAAAACCAACTCTCTTTATATATTGTTTTTATGTGTATATTCTTTTACATATAAAAGTTTAAGATGAATGTATAAAATTACACTTTGATAAAACCTGTAATTGTTTTATATTTTGTCACTTAACAACCCCTTTGTATGCTAATACCTTGAAGAATGTATTTTTTTTCCTCTATGATTTTTTTCTGCCTTACCTATTCTTGGAGTAGTTTAAAATGTGAAATGTTTCCAGCAACATGAAAACCTGAAATATGCAATGGAGCTAGGTCTTGATTTTGAAAAAAAAAAACAAAACTGTAAAATTAAGGTTATTACCTTATATATATATGGGGATTTGACAGATAAGAATTTATACTTGTCTAGTATATAATTTGTAGTAACGCTAGGAAGACTTGTGATATCATTCAGAGCATGAAATTGAGTGTTCTTCTAAAGGCTTTGAGATTTGTTTGTATTTCTAATAAATAGAAAATTCTGCTTCTCATATAATTTATGACATGAAGACATGAGTAAACAAATGTGCCATGTAATGAAAACTTCACTAGTATTGAAATAATTACTGCAGCTTATCTAAGAACTAAGACACAAACCCTCTGTCCTTTAACAACTTGATATTCTTGTTCATTTTCTCAGAAATGTCAAAAATCTGGTTTTGTTTTGGAATCATTGTTTTTCATCATGTCCCATTTTCTCTAATTTCACATCTCACAGCCTGTGTAGCACAGTGAATGTCTTTCCTTTTGTCGTTATTGTTTTGTTAAATAGTCTGTGATCTGTAATTGATGTTTACAAAAATAATTGCTTAAGGTTTTGTTTATTTGTTTCATTACACTGCAATATAGATTTCTACAATAATGGAAATTTTTCAGCATGCTGTTTCAGCAATGTATTTTCATTATATGCCAATGTTTATGCATAAAGCATCCTGTTTACTTGTTGTTGGATGACAAGCAGCTTGTAAAGTATGCATGACTGACTTTCTTCTAAGAATATTTACAATTTTTTATATGAAGATCTTTATATGACTGGATCTCCTCAACTAACTCAGTGAGGGGAAAATAACACCTTACTGAATATTTATAGTTTTGATGGCCTAAGTATTTCTTCATTGAATTTTGTTTTCCTTTTTTTCTTTTTTTCTGCTCTTTAAGTAGGTAGGTCGTTTTTATTAATAATGTATTGCTAATATTAAGCCTTTAGTTAACTCCTGCAAAAGAGTATTTAGACCTTGGAGAGATAATGAATCAGAGATCAAAAAACCTGAAGCATTTAACTCAAGGTGTTTCCTATGACTTAATAATAGTCAAATTATTTTGTTGCAAAAAGTGTTGTGCTAGGGCAACACTTGAATGCAATGTATTCAAACATGTCAGGTTATTGTAGTTATTTCTCTGTTGTTTTCCTTGCCTTGGTCTGTGCTGCATTAGGGATAGGACCATGAAAACTCTAAAAACACTATCACTAACTGTAGCTCTTTATGAAAAGATATCTGATACTCTGATTATGTAATTGTAGCAAAGCTTGTTGCAGATTTACTAAGCTCAGTTCCTCAGCAGTTGTAGGGCACAAAGGAAGCCTGATTTAGCTGACTGAACTAACCCTGTTTGTGAGATGCTTTGTTTATACTCCTCTGCTGGTGCCTTTAAGTACCTTTTTTGGTCTGGTCATATAGGTCTCTTTGTGTTAAATGTACTGGCACCAAAGCAAAAATTAAGCTGTTGAAGTTGACTGTGAGTATAACAGTAACATTTTAATAATGTTCACTGTATCAAATGCAAATAATTAAAAAACAAGAAACTCGCACTATATTGTCAGCCTTCAGATTGTCTTCCTCCAGCAAGCTCGTGGCAAGGAAGGGATCTTGGTTTTGTTTTTCTGTTGCAGTGAACAGCCAAAATGTAGGAACCTTTTTGAATCTTATGCCCAGTTCTAAGACCCTTACAGAGTTATCAGCGTTGTAGAATGCAAGATCTCATATTTTGCTGGTGAGGATCTGCTTACAAAACAGGCTATGTTGTATAGTAAATGTTGGAACACTAATGCACCAAAGAATTCTTATTCATTATCAAATTCATTCCTTTACTGTTGTGGGCAATGTTTTCCTAAATATGTTAAACCCTACTTTACTATTTCTTTAACAAATTCAGTATTCCTTTTCACTAAAAGATTTTCATACATTCTTCCAAAGTAAATTTTTTAAGTTTCCAAACACTTCATGTATACCAAAAGAAAATATTTTCTCTGTGCACAATTTTTGTTTGCTGTTTTGATTTGCATCTTTATATTTTAACACAAGGTATTCATCTATACCTATCTCTAGCTAATCAACAGTGTGGATCCAGATAAATGTTTTACTTTTGCTGACTGGCACTTAGTGTGGTGAAAGATATGTACACATTTCTAATGCAACACGGACAACCAATTAACAAAGAGGTGACCTTTTTCTTTCATTATGCGATTGTCATTCAGTAGTGCATTTAATGAGCATCCAGAATTCCTGAGAGTCTCTACTAGAAAAGTATTGTCATGTCTGATGAACATGCAGGTGGCTGAAGTAAAATTTTTTGATAAATGTATACCTTTATCAGTCTTGCTCTCTGGGACCCATTAGGAAAGCTTTAAAACTGTGAATTATCTAGGCAGACTCAGATGTAGAAATACAATGAAATAAAAATGGCACTGAGCTCCAAACTTAAATTAGGGCCATACTTTTGCATATAAAAGTTATAAGATATAAAGGTATAAAGGCCACTTAGGCTCTCTAATGTGTTATAACTACAGCATTTTTATTTGGGGGTTTCAGAGACTTCTTATTTTTATGAACCATGTAGACATTTTCATACACTTGGCATAATTCATGTGAAGATTAGACATACTGGTGTTTTGATGCACAAATATCTATCTGCAAGATTTTTTTGGGCTATAGCATGATAGGAAGAACATTGTTTGTAAAGAATTCAAAGGAGTATTTTTGCCAATTTTTGTTTGCATGAAAACTGAATGTATTCTCTCAGGATCAGAGAGAACTGCATGCAGGAGGGGACTGATGCTCAAAATCTTATGACAGTTGCAGCAACAAAAGTATCATAACTTTCACAATGGGGAAGATATGGATTGATTAGAAATATTTAACAAAAGTTAAATATCTTGTAAAAACTTGTCTTCATAAAAACTTTTCAGGAAACACAAGAATATCTCCAAGATAAGTGAAGGATAGAAGATAAATCTGACCTGTAACAGAGTTGGGAAAGCAAGTGTCTAAAAAGTAAGACGGTAGGGGTCAGTGGACAGGCGGCAAATGAATAAAGTGCTCATGCAATCTCTCACCTTTACAGAAGAGTTTTGAGGAAGAATAAGAAAGAAACTGAAAGGAGAATGATAAAAGACAAGTGATACACATCTTTCCTTAGAGGCCTGACATTAATGAGCATGTAATGGGCTTATTAGACTGTTATCTTTTGCTGAAATATGTAAAGTTAAGCAGTTATGCTAATAAGAAAAGAAGTAGCAGGACAGATTAAAAAGACAAGAGTCAAAAGTAAAATATGGAACTCTGCATTGCTATTCAGTTTACATGCAGTTTGGCGATAAAAAAAGGTATAATTTATGATTATAGGACCTTGATATGTTTCAGCTGTGTAGTTTGAAAGCTAAATTATCTCCTACAAGATGATGTATTTCTTCCACAAACATTTCCCCCAAAAATACTGGTTATATATGAGCACACACATTCACATAAATGCATGTGAAATATTTATATTTTTTGTACTGAATATAAAAGTTTAAGATGCTGTTTTCTTTTTAAAACAAGTTGTCTGTTGATTGCCTGTTAATGTACTTAAGAAAATCTTATGCAGGACATTTGTTTTGGCTGTTGAGACAAGCGTGACAGCATAAATCAAACAAATCTCTTCACCAATCTATATTATAGAATACATTTTACTAAATTTTAAAGTACTCTTTAAAGGGCAGTGCAGGTGGTTGGAGGAAAAGGGGTTTGGGTTTTTTTAAAATATTTTCCAGTTTGATTAGTTTTATAAAAAGTATGGTCTGTCTTTATTCCTACATAGTTGCTATCTGCAAAACAACATACCAACCTCATTAGCTGAAGTTTAAATGAAAATGGAGGACTTTAGGATGTGGTTTGATTTGGTTAGGTTTCATCTTTGAAGAGTTTCACCCAAAATGATTTGCAGAGTACTTAAATTCAGGATAGCATTTTGACAGGCCACTCTTCCTGGACCGCTGGATGCCTTGCCAGAAATTGAGGACCCTCCTTGTAGGCAATGGAATCCTAGTCATGGTGTACAATAACTGCCTCCTAGCATAACCCTCTGGATTATAAGGGCCACAGTTTGGGTGCACTGACCATGTTATAGAACTTCTAGGTCTGTTCCACAGAATCACAGAACAGCTGAGATTGGCACTGATCACTGGGCACCTTCTAGTCCAACCCCACTGCTCATATCAGGGTCACAGAGAACAGGTTCTTCAGGGCTTCAAATAACAGGTTTCCAGCATCTCCAAGGATAGACAAACCACAGGCTAAGGTCTCTTGGTAACCTGGTCCAGTGTTTGACCACTCTTACAGTTAAGTCACTTCTCATACTTAAATGGAATTCAGTTTGTGTCTAATGCTTCTTGTCCTGGGGCTGGGCACCACTGAGGAGATTACGACTCCGTTCCACACCCTCCCATCACGTGTTCATATTGGAATGCCTGCTTTTGCAGCTTGGGCTGGCACCAATGTATGCAGAAGGAAGAATGTTAACAATTTTAGTGGCTCTTGCTGCAGAGCTATACATTTTAACCTGGAAAATCTGTTGTTTTGGGCAAAAATCTAGAAGAAAGAGCAACTGGAAAAACCTAAGATATTTCTCATCATGGGAAGTTTGAGAGGCAAATTCTTCATTTCATTTGGACCAAAATCAAATAACTGAAAAGCAAGAACTTAATACCTGCATGTTGTTCATAATCCTTACTGGTACTTTATGTGCCCTGCCCAGACCAATTCCATTTATATATTTTCCCACCTCTGATGCATAAGTCTGCCTGTAACTTTATTAGAATAGTAAACTGTATAATTTAAGCACAGCTGAAAATTGTACAAGCATTTCAATACAATGGTTTGTTTGGGGAAACTCTTATTGGAAAAATGCACTCATGCATTAAATGGAAAATATGGAATGAGATTTGTAAATGGAATATGTATAAGAGACAATTGAGTTGTTTTTATAACTGTTATTTAGTTCTAGGTTTTCTTTTTCTGATCAGTAGGATTGCAATCTCTACCATTTTGTTTCTAATACATTCATTCATTAATTTTGGCTTGTTGCTTAAGACCATGATAAGATTTAGAGCTGCATTTGCAAAGCAGCTATGCTAATTCAGATCTCAGACACATTTTGTATTTGAATGCTGATCAGCATGTTGTTATATTTTTATTTTACTGCTCTCCTTAAATTTAATTTTATTGGATATCCCAAAACTATTGTGAGATCCTAGCATTTAGGAGGTTTTGATTTGGCACTGAAAGCATGCGTGTTTATAGAATAGAATTTATAATAGAATACATTTATTTACATATTAAAATGAATATTTATCAGGGTTTTTTTTTTTAACTTGGAATATGCTCACTGGAATAACTTTGGGTCAGTATTAATAACTGTACCATATGTCTCTATATTTCTGAACCAGCTGGCTGGCAGTCATGTCTCCAGATGAGCAGTGGTTCAGTGACAGCAACAGAAAACCCTCTTGTTCTGTGCACACATTGCCATGAACAATCCCTGTTTTCTACTTCAGTTTTATTTATTTCTGAATGCTGTTTTACTATCAAAAATTTTGGTTTGGATGATAATTCAGTATTGGATACCTAGAATTTCTTTCCTATGTGATTGAAGGACGGATGTTGCTAAACAAAAAGCACCTATATTAGCATTAGCTACTCTGCAGTGTTGGTTAAGTTACTAGTATTGTACATCTCTTGCAAGAGTACTTGGCCTAGTAGGTACTATGTCATGTATTTCTAAATTTATATGTTTCTCCATAGTCAGAATAAAGCTATTTCTATAAACCCTATTTCCTACCTATTTTGTGGGAAAAAAAGATTTTTCATGTCAATTTTTCAGTCTGTACTTCACATATATGATTTCTTGCATTCCAACTTATATTTTCTTCCCTTAGACTCATAGAAATTATTGCAGCCAGTAATAGAGCTGGTCTAATATTTACAAAGAAAATATTTTCTTCAATTTATCTTCTGACTTTATATGTACCAATACTTCCCTCACAATATTCCACTACAAAGAAAGCGGTAAGGCAGTTTTCAGATTTATTTTTTTTTTATTGGTTATAACTTCAAGATATTACTCTGCACCTTTTTTTTTTTTTTTTTTTTTGGAATTCTAATAAGTATTTTGTATAATGTGAATTTTTAGTGTATATATTTTCTTAAGTGTCTTAACAAAAAAGGCTTAAATCCTTTCACTGGAAGTTTCATGCCAAAACCAGCACAATGCTGTAAGTTAAAGTATATGGAGTTGTTTATGTCACTCAAAGCTTGAGAAGTTCAAGTGACTCAGAGACACTTTACCTAGGTCGGCCTGTTGCTATTTTTTGTACAGACATACATACAGAGAGAGATGTTTTTTAAGAACATGGAGAGTTCTGGTTTTAATGCAGCTTCATCCAGAAAAAAAAACATAGTTTTGTTTCTCTCAAAAATCTTAAACTTGGATATAATCTCTTGTTTCAGAGGGGAAATTTTTCCTTTTTAGATAAACTTGAATTAGTACTTGAATTGGTACAGGTATAGGCTCTTTCTTTGAGAGACTCCCATACAGTTTTTGTTTTCAATTTGTCTTCTCTTTGACCACTTCCCTTTTCTTTTTTGTACTTTAACCAAAAAAAGACAAAACCCCAACACCGTGACTGGCTTACTAATACATGGTGTTTCTCATATTACCTGGTGGTCCTTCTCTGTGCTGTATACTTTGGCAAGAAATGTGCAGCAGCTTCTATTGCTTGATACTCTCACATGAGCCCATGTCTGTTATTTCCAAGGATATTTTCTACACAAAATGTCATGTTCAGAACTAATGGGTGACTGCTGGACAAATTTGACCTGTTCTGTGGAGACAAAAATAGTAAGGTACTATTCAAAAAAATTTCAGCTGAGCACGTCAGGAGGAACACCTTATGTAACTTTTGTCACGGAAGAAATAAAAGTCTGAAGTTCTTTGTCTCTTCCACAAGTTAAGGAAGCTGTAGGACAGAGGAATTCTCAGGGATTTTATGCATGTTTAAACATGAAAACAAACAATTGAATTATGCACACATTCTACTAGTGTGTTGCAGTAATAAATGCTTGCTTTTGATACACATCATCTTCACAATCAGTTATTTTGCCTTGTCTTCTGGGAATCTCTTCCTATATTAGGTAAGGAACTTTATATTCCCCACAATCTGAGAGAGTATAAGAAGGGGCTAAGCACAGGCATACTCAAACAATAATGTTTCTTGTTAATTTATCAGGTATTCAGGTGTGTTTGCTATATCTCTTCTCTGAGACAGAATATCAAATACACAGGCTGAGCAAAGGATGTAACAGAAGAACTGAAAGCTAACAAATCCTCCATATTGCTTTATTACATATATAGTGAGTTTGCTGAAAGTGCTCCTCCCTATTGTGTGAATTGTATCCATTGTTAGCTCCAACAGGGAGTAAGAGCTTTAAGTTTTCCACCAAAATTCTTCCTCTTTCCTCCTAAGAGAACTTGTGAGAAACCCAAATTCAAAGTATCTGAGAAACTCCAAATTTATGAATTATCTCTTACTTGTCTTTTACAAGTTTTGAGACATTTTTCCTACAGGTTTCTCTTGTTATGCATATAAAAAAATCTTAACTAGACTTTAAATACCAACCTAGAGCACTCTGTCACAGAGAATAGGATAGATTGATTATAGTACTAAAACCTTCAGTCAATAGTTATATCACTTATCTGTATTTCAGTGTCTGTTTATTTTAGATTTTTTCATTGCTTGGGTGGTGAATTTTCATCTCATAAAAAGACTTATCTAAGTGCAATATAAAGGGATATTTCCTCTAAAAATTATATTTACAGAAATAATTTTGTTATACATTTAGAAGTACACTTTTATAGCTAAATTAAAGTTATTCAGCATAAAAAATTCCCAAAAGGAAAGCTAAAACTAGATGTGTCCCATCACTGGGAATAGGAGGTTGAACTATAATATTTTAGCTAAATATTTTCGCTGAAATTTCTTACAGAAAATAAATGCATTTCTGCCTGAATTGCGTGCTATTTTATGGAATTAATTTTTTTTGTGCATTATGCCACCATCTTTCAATACGAATAGTTTCCAAACCCTGCAATTTAGAAAACATTTATTTAAGAGAAGATGGTGTTGCTTCATGTCCTCTGTATGGCAGTATTTATGGTATGCTTGCATGACATATTTTACTTCAGCAATCTTGTTTTAGTGGAAAGGCAACTACTGATAGATGAGACGTGCTTAAGGGCAGCTTAATTCATAACTTTCTGTGATTAGTTTGTGACTCTACAATCCAAGTCCTTCCCTACAATATAGCAGAAGTATTTCTTGTCCACAAAACCCATCTCAAATGTCATTTCTATTTCTAAAAACACACTGAAATTTGGCAATTTGCCAAGAAATATTCAGAAGGTTTTCAAAGGTCTCTTCCAACCCCAAACTATTCATAATTCAGAATCCTAATTCTGTCATTCTAAATGGACTGTGTGCAAGTGCTTCTCCACTACAGCGCTGATATACTTCATCACCTAGATGAGAAACCCTTGTTCTTCTCGATTCTAGTTTGAAAAAAGGCTCATTCAAATTTTGCCTTTCACTTTTGCATATGGAAATGTCAGTGCCCCATTGGGTGTATGAGACTATGTGTATGAATTCTCCCAGAACAGTCACCACATGTAAGAAATGTAAATTCTGTGGTTCTGTCCCTAGAATATCCATTTATCTCTGGAAAGTTTTTCTCCTCAAGAATTACACAGTATGTGGACCAACCCAAAACAGCACCAGGTAAGGAATGTTATCCTAAAAAATTTTAGCTTTTTTGTACACAATAAGATGGTTTTGTAAAGTGAACCGCTGTGTAAAAAAGAAAAAAACAAAGAAAAGATAGTCTGAAATATTTACATTGATTTCTTTTTTTCTGCAGATTCTTTTAAGTGAAGCAACCATAGCTTGGATTTCATTGTGTGACCTTAAAACTTAGTGTCAAGCCCTTCAGATAGCTACTAGATTTGGCAAGGTTAAAAGGTAAGTGAAATATTTAATACTAAATATTTAATGTTAAAGCAAATCACTATAAGAAAACAGAAACCTCAGTATTTAGTAGGCATTGTTATTAATATTATGCATTAACATGAATGACATCCGTACTGTAAGGGGGTCTTTGCAGTCTCTTTCAAAATTTATTGCTTTTTTAAAATTTCTCGGGGTAGTTTCTAAGTTATAAGTTAAAAATAAAACACCAACATGAAGGAAATAAGGAAGTGGAATTGCAAACATGTTGTCTTCTATTTAACTGGGTATCCTTAAAATAAGAATTCTGGATTTCAAATCAAGGTGTGACATGAGGGCAAATGAAAAGGGTATAAAAACTGTGATGTACATATTAGATGAATGTAATTATCTGTTGATGTTTTTGTTTTTTGGGGGGGTTTTAATTTGGTTTTTTTTTTTTCCTAAAGCAGAAAACAAAAAAACTGGCCAAGTGTAACTGAAATAATCAAGTGGAATGGAAAGAGTTAATTAAGCACACAGGAAACAAAGCTGACTTGTCAAGTCTTGGTCATGTACATGATGCTGAATGTCTTTTGTGAAATAGGATTCAGTAAAAGCAGTGTCATCAAGAATACCTATTTTGCTGTTTTACTAGACAGATTAGAGAAAACATACCTATTTAATTAGTCCTTTACATTAAGCATAAAATGTAAAATGCTCACTTAAAACATTAATTTAAATCAAGGGGAATTAAATGAATGCTGTATAAATCAGCATTTCTTTTATCTCTAAGAGAGACATTTTTCATCCTTTACATATTTGTGGGTCAGATATTGCCTCAAGGAGAAAGGAGGTTATGAATAATTTACGAATCCCCATTTTTGCTTCTGATGAGAGCAGTAAGACATGCTTTCAGGGCTAGTTACATGCAGCATATTCCAGGGAATATTGCTTATTAAAAGAAGGCTTTTTTTTCTTGTATTGAGGTTCCCGGTCCAAGAAGGACATGGATCTTTTAGAGATGGTGCATAAGAGGGCCACAAAAATAATGCAGGTCAGGAACACCTGACCTGTGAAGACAGGCTAAGAGAGTTGCAGTTGTTCAGTCTGTAGAAGAAAAGACTTAAGGGGCACCTTATCACAGTCTTTTAATAGATAAAAGAACAGTTATAAGAAAGATGGAGAAAGGCTTTTAACCAGCTCTTGCACTGAAAGGACAAGGGGCAATGACTTTTCATTGAAAGAGTGTAGATTTACATTGGACATACTGAAAATATTTTTAAAACGAGGGATGTGGGACACTGAAGCAGATTGCTCAGAGGAGTTGTAGATGCCCCATCCCTGGAAGTGTTCAAGGTCAAGATGGAGGAGGTTTAAGCAATGTGATCTAGAGAAAGATGTCTCTGCCCAAGGCAGGTAGGTTTACTAGAAGGTCTCGTAAGGTCCCTTCCAACAAAAACCACTCTGTAAGTCTATTGTGTGTCTGGAAAGAGAGTTTATACTCTCTTTCCAGACACACAGTTGGAATTTTAGGGAATATGACTGAACAAGTTTTTGTCTGAATCTCATAAGCAGAGTAAAACTCATCATAATGAAATACTAAAGCCTAGAATAATAAAAGGACTAATTGTACATTAATATTATTGTCAATAAATTGATAGTGAGGAAAAGTCTCTAGAGAAAAAAAATATCCCTTCTGTATCAAATTATTAGGAAATTCTAATGACAGGTCTAATACGATGATGTTAGTTTTTCCATCCAAATTAATTATTGCACTATACCTTTATATCTTTTTTAAGTAAATGTCAAAAACTCGTGTTCAAACTGAGCCCAGAAGCTAATAAAACTTTTATGTCTTTACATTTATGGACAGAAAAATAGAACAAGTTAATATGTGGAAAATAATTTGCTAGATTAAGAAAAGGTAAGGATCACTTAGGAATCAAGCATACATTTAGGATCAATGGGTATCATCAGTGATTCCACCTCTAGTGCCTGTGGCCACCAGAACGGGTAATTTTTTAATGAGGTGATGGCGACAAGTTTCTATTCTTTATTACTTCTCCAAAAATTTTAATTTCTATTATTAGTAGCTCATTCTTCAGATAACATTGTTAGAAAATATATTCTTAATATTGATAATTTTTTCTTCAATACTTGAATTAAATGTCACTATTAGCAATATGCTGACATGCACTTTGTTTAGTTCATTGAATTTCATTGACATTTGACTTACTATATTTTTATTAATTAAAAACCTGTTTATAATTCAGTAGAGAAAACAATTTTATTTAAATAATTGTCAGTATAAGAATATTTTAGCAACATCTGTTTGGTACTTATTTGTCAAGAAAGTGAGATATACTTATTCAGATGATGAATTTTGCAGTTCAGTCCTTGTGCCTGAAAAATCTAATTCCAAATTATGCTTCCTCTGGTCACAAGAAGAAACATGACAAGTCTTTATTCTCTATACCTTCAAACCATACAGTGTTCCTAATGTCTGACTACACGTGGTCTGCTGTCTGATGGTATTACATTGCACTGCATTTTGCAGAAAATAAACTGTTTCTAATATCACCAAAAATTCATCTTTTTTTGTTGAGCTCAGAAGTCAAATCCTTAACAAAGAGGATTTGACATATGAAATCACTTCTTGGTTTCTATTTTGATGAGCTTATATATAGTTACTAATAAAATCATTGACACCTACATGCTATATTGTATACCTAAAAGAGGAAGCAATAGAAAGTAAAAAGGTGCAAGATATTTTCCTTGATTGACTATAAACTCTCTGATGCATTTCAGGAGGTGAAAATAGTGTTTCCTGATGTATTTCAGGAGTAAGTCTTTTATATCTGATTAAAATGCAGCTGAGCATCACAAACTATTGTAATTTGTAAGGGTTGATCTCCTGATGCAATCTTCTTCCATCTGCTTCAGGTGTAGAGTTTGCTGAGAATTTGCTACAACTACTGAATGCAATTTGGGTGCAGATGCAATCCCCAACCTAAAACTCCCTATGCAAATGTAAACTCCTTTATACTACTATCAAAGTAGTATAAAGCAGATTTTTTAATCTGCTATTAAAAAAAAAAAATCTACAACTTTATAATAAAATAATTGTTAGTGATGAGAAATTATAGAACTGCTATGGAAAATTTGCATGAGAACACATGTAAATTCTGAGATCAGGATCTAATCTCATATTTCAAATCTTAAAGTACTAGCAATGCCAATTTGGTTATTTTTTAGTTCTTAGGTTGTTTACTTAATATTGGAGGAGACAAACAAGCCAGAAGTCAGTTTAATTGTCTTAAATACTTTTATTTCTGTGTTTTGCAGATTAGATTTTATTAACTGCTTACTAGGGTCTTTTATTAAAGAATCGCATTGCAAGAATTATTTAGGGAAGGGAAATTATCCCAAAATCTCTTATCTATAAACATGATTCTCTGTCTGTAAGAACTCAGAGTAATTTTTAGACATTTTATCACATATAAAACAACCAATAAATGTGAACTTTACCACACCTACACTTACAAATTAGTAGAGGGACACAAATTTCTTGGAGTAATGGTCACTAGATACAAGAGACTAGAGAGTGAAGAATTGTGTTCTTAAAATGTGTCAGACAGAAAGGGAAATGTTACCAAAAGGTAATTTTCTATTTAACAGATGTTAGATAAAGAGATGTTGCATTATTACTTTAAAAATATTTTAATTTTTTGAATTTGGTAGAAAGAATAACAAAACTGCCCTTTCAGTAAAATATTGTACACAGCTTCTGCAAAACAAATAGTCTGCTTTGAAAGCTGGCAAAGAATGCAGGATCAGCAATGATTTGACATTGAGAAATTAAGCTGAGTTATTCAGTGGCAGGAAAATGCATTCAATGAGCAGAGAAAAATATGTATAATACTTTGCTTGCAAAGAACAGTAATGCTCTGTAAAATGGTTGCCTGTCTACATGAGCTTTCTTTATAACTTTTTTTAAATTGAAAAAGTAATTGAATATTCAATTCACTCTCAGCTGATTTTTTGATAGGCTGTGTGACATCATATGGCAACGCAATTTTTTTTAAATGTTATCTTTTAAAGAATATTTGCATAAGTAAAAATCTGGAAGATTTTTTTTTTCTCTATGATACCTGGAGTTATATGGCCATGCTTATGTCCTGAGCAAGAGCACTCCTTGCTAGAGGACTACACCCTTGAACCCTAGAATGGCATATCTTGGACTGCTGGAGTGAAGAGTTAAGTAACATGGAATAAGTGACAGTACATAAAGACAGTAACAGAAACATTCTTAAGGGTGAAAGAAATTAAAGAGTAAGTGATCACAAAAACTTGGGGTTTAGAGTGTATTTCTTAGTGGGTACGTGTATTTTTATTCGGGATAATAACAAAAAGCTAATATCTCTCCAAGAGGAGAGAACATCATCTATGTGAAAGAAAAAACACACAAAGATCTAGAAAGCAGATTGTGATAATTCAAAAATGAAGGGAATAGCATAGCTTTATTAATTTCTATGACTATGCAGAAAGAGCCTGACCTTCCTGGCCTATAACTATTACAAATGAATGAAAATTGGCAGTGGTTGTACAATTAGGTTAATTGCTGATACTGTGATGGAAGGTGCAAAGAAAGGGTGAAATGTAATGGGTAAATTGCAACTGCATAATTTCTGATATATTAGAAAGGCTTTGATCTAAATCAGGCTAAGTTTACCAAACTCTGAATATGGTAGAACAACTGCCAGCATAATTGTCTAATGGCAATTTTTTCTGCTTCCTAGTCTGAGCAAGAAATATTATCTCTTCAGTTCGCATCTTCATAACTGTCATCAATTTGGTCTCCAGCTCTGGCTTTTAATATCTTTGTCACTTTTTATTTTTACTATTCTGTGGCTCTTACTGTGGGCTTTGTGCTCTCAGATTCTATAAAACAAACTGGAACTCTGGGGAACTTTCTGTTTCCAAAATAATTGTGTGGAACTGTAGGAATAAGGAAGAAATGAAGTTAAAGCTCCTCTTAGAAAAAAGACAACTTGTAATCATAAGGGGCTTTTTGCCTATGGAGGAGATGAGAGCTTTCTTGGTGGTGAATTTGAGAGTTTTCAAAATATAAAAGAATAAAAGATTTTTTTTTCTTAAGAAAAAATATCTCTTAAAAAGGATAAAATATTTTGGAAAGTTCTCTTGTTGTTTTTCTATTCTCCTTATCAGTGACAGCAGTTATAGATTAAACACCTCTAAAAGCAGTAACATTCTAACTGTTTTAAAATGCTTATTTTCCCCTTTGATGTCATATACAATGTCCATTAATATCAAGTATAAAATCAAGCCATATATATATATATATATATATATATACACACACACACACACACACACAGAGATAAGACCCCCCAAAATTACCTGATCGCATAATGGTAATATAACTGAGGAAATCTCAACATATCAGTCACATCAGTCCCTTTTCTTTACTTCCTTTTCTATTCTCAGCTGAATATTATTTCTAGCTCTGTTGCTCCATAATGTGCTCATCTGATCCCTTCACAAATTAATTCTGCCTAGTAAGCCTCGATCATACCTTAGGGGGAAAAAGAAATAAAAATTTCCTGTATACTCAGATCAGAGGGGTCACTCTAATCACAGAATTGAGGAGGCAACACTATGGCAGGAGTGGGGGAGGAAGAGGAATGTGAAAGATGTGAGAATTGCTCCTTTTTCAACAACCATTAGGACTATACACATTTAACACTGGAATGCACCACCAATTCATTTTTTGTGAGGGGATTTGGGTTTTTTAGGTTGGTTCATTATTTGGATGGTTTTTGTTGGGTTTTTTGTGGGTTTTTTGCTGATTTTTTTCTTGACTCTGTCAAACAAATATATTTTGTTACAATGCTAGTTTAGGCAGCCTTTGGCTTTCTTGAAATTCCAGCTGTTCTAATATACTAAGAACAGCCTATATTTTCAGAGTTTTGTATCATGACTGTTGTTTAATCATGATTATTTTTTACCAAAAAAAAAAAAGTAATAATGTATNNNTTTTTTCCTAGTAATTATTACATCTATTCATGTGCTATGTAAATGTGCTCTGGTTCATAATAGCAAATATTCACTAAGTCACTAAACATGGGCATTACTATAATTTTCTACCACAGACACTACTGTACTACTGTTTTGTTGACTTGAAAACTTACTGAAAATCTAAAAATTTTGGTTTTTATAATTTTATTATTTTTGTCAATTGCCTTCGTTATTATTTTTATTTTATCAAGATATATCAATGAGAATGGAATCTGGGAAGTGGAGGTGATATTAATTGTGAAGGAATCTGGGAAGTGAAAGAGATATTAATCAATAATCAATTGTGCAAGTAAATAAGAAATTCAGATGTCAACAGGTCTGTAGAAGTATGTTTCTCTAAAAAATTAAAAACAAAGATCACCACCACATCATCATCATCATCGCCCCTTGTATACAATGATTTCAAAGTTCTTGAAAGGTTGCCACTGGGGAAGTTCTCATTACTATTTTAATTTAGATGGAAATTACTCATTCAATAAAGTATTACTATCTCTAATTTGAACTTTAAAATTTATTTTGTTTATATTATGCTTTCTCATTTCAATTTGCCAAAGTTCTTCCTTGATTGTTCTAATTTCTGAAATCTATTTATGCCTAGCTGTGAAAAGAACAAAAAGATTTTATTAAAAGGAATAGATCATTACGATCTGCATATATTTTCAATAGTTGATAAAATTATCAACTATTCTCACTTAAGTAGTGAGTTTTAATTAATAAATGTTATAACACTAGTTAGAACTCCAGCAGAAAAGCAGCATTAGGTTTTTAAGAGTTTTTCCATTAATATATGCATACAATTTTCAGTCTACTTTCCTTGCTGGGATAAATTTTCTTTTGAAACCATTGAACTTAATATAGAAGTGCCGTCCTGTGTTTTAAACAATAAGGTTTAGCAAAGTGACATGAAAATGGGGCTTCCAAGTGACCTGACATCTGAAGGGGCAGAAATTTAATTTTGATTACAGCATGGAATAAAACTTTCAAATCAGGAAGAAATACAAAGAAACCCAGCCAATCAAGACAAAACAAACCACACCACCACCAAAACAGAGCAAAAAATTGTGTAAAAGTTTGAGCTCCAGAACCCAGAATACTTGTATGCTGACTGGCTGGGCTGGGTGTTTTGGGATTGTCATTAAGACAAAGGTGGCAATTTTCAGATGTATTGCACTGGTTACTAAATAGTAACTGTTGAAGATCTGGCTAGTACCCATCAAACTATAAAGGAGAACACACATTTAATAACCAGTGAATCATTCTAAAATTACGTGAAGATTTTGTCTGCCATGTACTGTACCTCTCTGTAGCAGTTTTAATGACAAGACCTACTTTGAGTGGGTTTTTTTTTTAAATAAGAACAACCTCACATTTTGAATCTTTTTAATCCACACATTAGTTCTTTTTCTATTATTCTCAGTTACAAAGAAGGCTAGCATTTTTTTTTCCTTATTGGCCCATAACATGTTTGAAAACTATTTTGTCTCCTCACATGTCCTAGAACATGCTCCATTATTTTAAATTGACTGTAAATAGGATATTTCTTATTACATTATGCAAGTATTTTATTAAAATATTGAACGGATCTAGAACCACCCCAAATTCTGCTTGACACATCATCCACTTCCAAAGGGTTCTTACCAATGTGGTTTATGCCAGCAAACTGTAGCCAATTATAGTATTCTTATACTAGCAAAATGTGCAGAGAACTTGCCCTGTTCCTGGAAGTGTTCAAGGCCAGGCTGGATGGGCTTTGAGCAGCCTGCTCTATTGGGTGGCATCTCTTCCCATGGCAGTGGCTTTGGAACTAGATGGAAGTTCCAGTATTGGAACCCAGACCATTCTATGGGTTTATAAGTATCCCTATGTTTAATTTAATTATGTTATTTTCTACCACTTTCTTGCCAATGGGTTTCCCGTGAATGAGATTTATGTTGTAGAATTAGAGTCCTGGACCCAATGGTGCAACAGTCTTCATATGGCTGCTTGGAGAAGCAAGGAAAATTATCTTGCTTGACTGTTGGCCTAGTCATAAACTCTTAAAAATAAATGGGTAAGTTCTGTTGTACATTTAAAATGTGTTCCATCAATTTAGAATAAAAATAAGCATGGCATTTACTAGTTCTCTATTACTAATTACCAGTGAGGTACAGAAACTTTGGGACAGGGAAACTCAAGTATTTGTTTCTTTTGATTTCTGGTTTGTTTTTTTTTAATGTTACTTTTACACTTTGAATTCAATCTTGTCCCATAGAAATTGAAAGGTTAACCCAGTTAATGAAGTTATTAATTGGTTAATTGGTTAAAGGTTGTTAATCAAGTTAATTATTTCTTCTGAAATAATCTGAGTTCTTAGTTATAAAACATACAAAAAGCCTCAAGGTTTTTCCATGATAAAGAGACTGACATTGTAAATAAAACCAAACATTTGATTAAGGGAGAAATTATTATGTTTTCAAATGTTGAGAGAGTAAAAAATTATTCATTTCTCAATTTTATATGATAATTATTATTAAATAATGCCTCTTTCTCTAAAACTTATTCTAATTTTCAAAGGAAAAGTTTTTATTCCACTGTTTTAAGATGAAACTGTATTTATTGTTTCTGCTTCTATGTTGCTGTGTATATTAACAAAAAGAATAATGCTGATATTCAATATGCTGAAGAAATCTGATTTTCAAAAGGCACTATGTGAGATTTGTTTAAGTGAAAGTCCATTTTCAAACAATCTTTAAGACTGCATTATAAAGAGTTTGTTGTAGGATAATATAAAATATGGAATTACGATGACTAATCTTTTATCATTCAGAGTAGTAAATAATGAACATTTTATGCTCCATTACCTTACAATTTAGAGCACTCTTTCTTCTCCCTTCTTCACATGAAAGAAGACCATTTGCTAAGGCTTCAACTGCTTTAACAGAGAACACAATTTAATATTTTAACAGAACAAATACAGTGCTCTAAATTGAGGGATAAGTTAAAAAATTCCAAAGCTTTAAAACTTGTATGAGCTTAGAAACCAGCAAAAAGAAAATGGTTGGATTACACACTGAAAAGGAGAAGCTTATTTCAGATTCTTACACTTTCACAAATAAGGTCAACTATTATTCAATGTCTGTATGTTCATATAAGATCTACAAATAAGTGCAGTCAATAGGAAAGAAAAGCAAACTTTATAATGTTTCTGTCATCAAGTGACTATTATAATTTTTTGTTAAAGGACTATTATAGTCTAGTAGGCACAGAAGACATTTCCTTTTTTTTTAATGTCATGAAAGGAGGTTTAGTGCTTTGAACAATTTTAAGTCTTTAATATGTATTTGTTCTGCGAGATGAATTAATATTACATGTTTACTCATGGCTGAGGGCAGTCTGCTAAATAATACAAGAAATCCTCTGATAGCTTCTCTTTCTATTTTATGTTGAATGGTCAAAACTAATCCAGTTTAGATTTCGTGTAACATGCTCCAGGTATGGTTGAATTAGAGTTTAGTTGGGGGTAAAGTTTATGCATTTGAGACAGACACCTCAATCTGTTGATTTCCCCGAGGCAGTCAGGTTGTCACTTTTTCTGTAATGGTGACTTGTGGGCCCTTCCTTGTTTGCATGTAAATGCTGAGATGACCCCTCCTGATCTCTATTTGGATGATTTTCCATTCCCTTTCATTCACATTATTTTAGACCCTCTGCTCTACAATCCTGTCTGCCTCTCTTGCACAGGCCTGTTCTCAACTGTCTCCCTCTTCCATCATCACTAGGTTAAAATCCTCCTTACCTTAAAATATTTCTAAAAACTTTATCACAATATATTGAGTTGTATGAAAAGATGGAAAACAGCAATCAAAACCAGGTGAGGGTCTGCAGGTTACTGAACTTTTTTAGTGAGACTGTTGGTGAGTTCTGGAAATATTGGTACAGGGACTCCAGCTGTAAATTGAAAACATATTCATAAAGACTTCCACTGCTTCCATGATTATTGATTTACCTTAAAGCATCATCCGTTATCAAGGAAGATTTTAAAACTTGATGTAAAGAAATATAAAATTAAACTAGACCAATTCAAAAAAGGATGTATCAGCTGCACAAATTCAGGATCAATCTATAAAAACTTATCCATAGATCAATATTTTCTTATCTCTATATGTTATATATATATTTCTATGAAGCTTCTTTTTCCACCTTTCATTTCCATAAACACCTTTTTTTATTTCCAGATGTTATCAAGTAGTGCAGAATAGTCCATTTAGAACCCAAGTATTTATATAGCACTTGAAAATATCTGAAATACTCGTTTAGCACTTAAGTACAAATTTTTCAAGCTTGACAGCAGGGAATAAACAAGAAAAAATACCCAATTTGTTCTCATTAAAACTGGCGAGTGTTTGAAGAGCAGTCACAAATAATTCAGCAAAAGTCATCTAATTGAAGAAAAAGGTAATGTACAGACAAATGTACCTGTTCTTTAGCACATCATCTCACTCTACTTAAAATCAGGTTTGAGAAATCCAAGGACTTTGATACAATTATCTAAGAGATAAGATTATTGATTTGAGCTTTGCCAATTCAATTTTTATAAGACTGTGTAAAAAATGCTTTATCAAAATGAAAAATTACTTCTAAGCCAAAAAACCCCAGTGTAATAGGTCTAAATTCAGTCATCTGTTTGAAGATTCACATCACCTGCAAAACAGAAAAAGAGAGCGTACTTTAGCTTTTATATTAACAAGTACTAAACTTTCTCTTCCCAAAAAATGAATTATCTTTTATTTTGCTTGATATTTAAATAAAAGAAATACTTGTAAAATATTTTTGTCTTCTAGATTTTGGGTTAATCTACTATTCCTTTAAATTCTATTTGACTGCCAAAACAAAAATATCACAAATTTTCACAGCATGAATAAAGCCTAGTTTTATTCAGGAGTTTTCAGGATTCTCTTTCCTTCAAACAGAATAAATAATAGCATCATTCACTTGATAAACCCTACCTAAAAGCCACTCTCTTTTCCCATATATGTATGCAATTTTCTCCAATTTAAACAAATGTGTATGAAAAGATAATATGTATGTTTTTATATTTTGATAAGGATTGTGTTTAATAAGATATATCAAGAGGTTTATAATTGCTGTCATATGCTTTTATTCCTAACTATACAATGAACATCATGGGTTACAGTTCATGGCAGGATATGCACTTTTCACATGGGTACTGTACAACATTTATAAATTGATTCATTCAAAATTTCTCACATACTTTAACCACAATTTAGTACATTTATTATTTTCTCAATTATCTGTTCTGGGGCTAAGGGTTACTTTATAATAAGCTTAACACAGACACACACAATACCAATCTATTTTTAAAAATGTAAATTTTTTGTACAAAATCGTTTTTATAGACTCTGTAGATGTTAGTAACAGAAAGAAGGGGAAAATATTGTAAAAGCATAGAGCGTCAACATCACATATAATTGCCAGATTGGATGAAAGCCATTCAACCCACACTGACAACATACTTAGATATAAGAATGTATTATTATAGTACTAAATGATGTTTAGAAAATTACCAGATGTGCCAAGGATTTGCTCTGTACTTAAAGCTACAATGTGAAATCTTTACTCAATACATTCATATTCTATCTTTATTTCAGAGTATCTTGAAATATAAATGCAATACCAACACAAACCCAAAAATATTTGTGCAGGCTTAGTAAAAAGGAATAGTAGCTTTATTGTTGACTTCAGAATTATTTTAAAAATAAAATTAAAACAGAAAAACCTACTTCTATCCATGTGACAGTAAAAGAATGTAACAAAGACATATTTCCATAGTGGAACCATTGCAAATTTTCATTCATATATACATGATTAATTAGATATTTTTGTTGAAAATTTGTTCAAAGGCATAATATTTTATATTCTTTTATACCCACCCATGTTACAAAGACAATATGTGCTTTTAAATTCAGATATATCTCTAGTTATCTAACTCATACAAATGGAATAATGAGAGCAACAAAAATATGATTTAAGATATATTTTTTTTCTCTGCATCAAACCTCATTCTAGATTAATTGGAAGGCTACTTCTACAGTAGAGTTTACAAATTAAATGTTTAATGAAGAACTCCAAATAATACCAGAATTAGTCACAAAGTACTGATATTGCTCCTATTCACTTCTCAGATGTCATTAATTGTATGATATGGGTGTAGATACAACAACACCCATACTGATACCACCATGACTTACCTTTTCCAACTTAATAAGCCCTGGAAAGACAAAATGTAATTGGTGGTGTAATTTCTTAAAATAGAGGTAGTCTACCATCCAGCTGTTTTTCCATCTCAAATCCTGCATTCAGTCATGGTCAAGGTCCCTAGGCTTTCAGGAATGGTTGCTGAAGGACAATAAAAGCCCCCAGGCCTTTCCATCTGGAATCTGGAAACTGCATGAATTTGAAATTTTTCCCCACTTAGAGAGTTTGTCAGACCACAAAGTCTAGAATTATTTGCAAGATGAGGCACAACTTCAATGCACAAATATTAGGACTAGTTAATAGACATGGGGAATTTTATAATTTCTTAACTTCATATGCAGCATTAGAGCATGGTAAGCCATGAACACATTTAAAAACAGTAAGCAGAAAGCACAAGTATGCCACTAGATATTGGGGTTGAATTAATTTAATTTCTATTTTCCAAAAGCAACAAAACCAAAAAAGAATTTAAGTTCGGGTACCATGGACTTCACACAGTAGACAGACTGTCTCAAAAAGGTTAAGCACGGCACAACTTAAGAACAATGCTGTAGTCAGAATAATGCTCTTTTTTCATCCAAATAATCTCTCTCTCACACATAGCTAATACAACTACTGACAATGCATAATTTTATAAGTGAAATCTCTGGTAGAAACCTATGAGTTTCTCTAGAAACTGCAGAAGGGAACTCCTTAATTTCATCCTCTGTCTAGAGACAATTGTGCAATTTCTCATGAACTAGAAATTTTACCTTTGTTTTTTTTCTTTTCCTCCTTTTTTTTACCATGCCATTGAGACTGAAAATGTCTAAACAATCCAAAACACCCATTAGTGTGTATTTTTTGTCCTTTCATGTTAAAGGGAAGGGATTTCCACACAAAAACAACCCTATAAAATGCATGTGGTTATGAAACAAAAATACTTTGAAAAATTAATATATAAATAGTTCACTAGAAGAAATTAATAACCTGAAGATAAAGGCAAAATCATGATAGAAAAATAAGATGTGTCTGGTTATATACAGACTTATAATTAATAAAAGCATTTTATTAGTGAAAAACATTTTGTCCATGAAATAAATGAAAAATTTATTATCCATTAATCAAAAAAAATAAAAGAAAGTATAATTTCTTTTTAAGCTCCAAGTGTGTTTAGTGAAATGACAAAAAACCCCAAAAGAACAAAAAAAGCATCTGCTATTTACAAGAAATTGTCTCCTGTATGGATTTTAGCTAGGACAAAATTTGTGGCTTCAGAAGTAAATTAATCTGTATATGAAGAACTGCCCAGATAGCAACTTAACAGGATGCATTGTTTTCTGTGCTAATTGCACTGCAATCTGCAAGCTCTGGAGCTCACTATGAAAAATGTTAGGTCGATCAAGTAAAGAAGAAAGAAAAGCAAAATGAGTACAATTTGCTTTCAGAGACTGGCTTTCAGGGAAATCCAGATGACACTCAAAATTATCTAAAAATACACTTCCACATATTCTTTCAGCCTTGTACTTGTATATTAACACCATATATTTAGGAAGCATTGAAGTGAAGAACTGAGGGACATCTAAAATATTTCTTATTATAGATTCTTAGTGTATTTAATTGAAATTTTCTCTGTTTTATTCTCATACTGTCTAGTATGTTTGTCTTCACATAATTATCTGAATTCCTGAAGAAATTAGAAGAAATTATAAGTCTAATGATAGTTTGCTGTTAGAAGATCCTTTTATTTCCATAACTGTATTAGTTGGAAAATCTTCAGATAGGGCTAGCATCTCCTCCCTGACATAAAAGTAGCATTAAAATTGACACTGATTTCAGTCAGCTAAGACAAAAAATATAAATTAGTTCAGCCTCCACCAGACAGAATTTCTGGAAGCATGTACAATTGTAAACTTGTCCTCAAGGTTATGCATTGGAATGAAAAGGTAATGACTATATTTTGAGTGTAAGCTTGTAAAAATGAAATTAAATGAATACCCTCATGCATTCAAAGAAATACTTCAATAAAATTACAACTAAAAGGAATCATGGACCTTCTTAGAAAATTCATCCAGAGAGATGAGAACTATCTGAACTGATTGAATCCTGTAAAGTAAGATGCACATTTTCACCCAGATTTTGTGAATATGTATTGTATGTAGACCATTATGCGTACAAATATAGAGTGTTTGCTCGTGGAAAATGCAAATTTAGATATAAAAAGCATTAATATACATTAATGTCTTATGCAAAATGTACATCAAAAGTCCAGAGAATCAAATGATTAATCACTTCCTCAGTAGAAATGGAAAGTAGAAAATGTCTGTGTGATTAGGAGGAGTTTCTGTTTACCTTCCAAATGACTCTTGGTTTATGCTTCAAGAAAAAGAGAGCACGTCAAACGGTGGTGAGCTGGGAGCAGAGAAGGATAGTGGACCCCATTTAAAGAAAAAATCCATGTCTTTACTATTCTATATAATCAGAAAACACAAGTCTTCTAAGACTTAGCACAAAGTCAGCATCAAGACTGCAAGTAAGATTAGCATCTTTTTCTCCTTCCAGAGGCAGTGTTAAATATTGGGGACTTATTTTTGGAAACACCATTCAGGCATCCTAGGTTTATCATAGTTTTTCAGAGTTTATAATAATAAGCCAGGATGTGCAACAATCACAGTAAAACTCTATTTTTTTCAAAGTGATAAATGTTGTGACATGTGGCCCAAAAGGTAAACCATGTCTCTTATTTCTTCCAAACAGATTGAATTTCTGTTGCAATACCCAGCAGTTCATCCTTGCCAAAATGAGTCAACACCTCTATGTTACTTCTGATATATAAAAACAATTGACTGGCTGCTTTTTTTCTTGAGCCCCAAGCATGGAATTCCTCACAATAGCCCAAGATGACTACTTACCTCACAGACATAATAAAAGCTGGAAAGATAGAGTGCCTAAATCAATCCCCACTGAGGGTAAAACTTTCCAGACTGCAGTCCTTTCTCAGCTGAGTTACCTGTATTGGGAGAATACATTTGTCATGTAACCAGGTATTAAAACAGTTGCTTGAGAAAGAAAATACTCCAAACAAATCTGCTTATAGACTGTGAAGAAAAATATTACTTTTTGGCAGAAAAAAGAATGATTAAAATAGTCTCGTACATAAGCATGATGGCTACTAAGTACTTTTCTGCATTTACTGTGGAAAGAGGGTGGAAAGGCTACTCATTACTCCATGCACCAAAAAAATAAAAAGGACAAGGATGACATAGCTATTCTTCCACACTTTTTTTTTTAATTGTGAATCTCCCTCAGCCTCCTCTTAACAATAAAATTTACTGAATTTAGAGTCAGAGAAAAAATACTTCTCCCCTTCAAATTTAAACACTTTTATTTCCACTGTTTCCATCCCCCTGCTTGACACAGCATAGTATATATCTTTCCCAGTAGATTCTGCACACACTCATCCCCCTCCTCACACAACATGGTATATTTTTTTTCACAGTAGATTCCGCAGACACTCGGATTTTATGCTTGTGGCTATGTAGTACAGAACATGATGAGATGCCTTTTTTCTTTTGCTTTTGTTCTATTTAAGCCATTACTCTTAAATGTAAACTAGCATGATATATTAAGATTTAACCACAACAGTACAGCTCCCTGGTTAAAAATGGTTTAATATTATTTGCAAGTTTAGTGTGTTAGGGATTTAATTTTGTATGTATCACTCTGTGTAAGAGATGTGTCAGGAAGATTGGTCTCTTAATAAAAACAAAAATAATAAATATTAACTTTATTCATCATTTGGATAATTAAATGTGTATTAACAGATATTTCATTTAGTGTATACATTATGATACTCTCCACTTAGCATCTTTCCCTCTTCTAGTCTAGCTAAACTAAATGAATAATATTTACAGAAAATAACAGCTACCTAATAATGGTTTCCATCTAGGCAGACAGAGGTCATGTATTTCACAATTGCACTTAGTTGACGCACATCTTACTATATAGCAGCATCTCAGTCAACACAAGATACTAATAGAAAACAGTGCTAAAATGGCAATAAATACCTTGCATTTGATAAATAAAAAGAGGAAGAAGATGATCCATAAATCCTAGTGTCACCAAATTTGTCAGAAGCCAGCAATACTTATTTTTCACAAGGGAAGCTAACATTAGCTTGGACTGCATAATATTTTTGGGAGTCCTGCCAGCAGGTTGAGGGAGGGGATCCAACCGCTGTACTAAGCACTGGATCTGAAGAGGTATCTGGAGTACTGTGACCAGTATTGAATTCCCCAGTACAAAAGAGACTGACAAAGATAAGCAAGAAAGTCACAAAGATGATTAAGGGACTGGAGCATCTCTCCTATGAGATGAGGCTTAGGAAGCAGGAATGATTTGGTTGGGAGAAGAGAAAGCTCAAGAGAGTTCTTAGCCTGAAGTGTCTGGATGCCAGAATCACAGATGGGACCCACAAGGATCATTGAGTCTTGCTCCCAGCTCTGCACAGTACCATCCCCAAGAGTCACACCATGTACCAGAGAGCATGGTCCAAAATTTTTTGAACTTTGTGAACAATGTGACCATTTCCCTTGGGAGCCTATTCCAGTGCTCAACCACCCCTGAGTGAAGAACCTTTTTCTAATATCCAACATAAACCTCCCCTGCCATAACCTCAGGCCATTCCTTCCAGTCTGGTCACCAGAGAAAAGAGATCAGTGCCTGCTCCTTCTCTTCCACTCTTGAGAAAGTTGCAGACTGCAATGAGGTCTCCCCTCAGTCTCCTTTTCTCCAGGCTGAACAGACCAAGTGACCTCAGACACTTCTCATACAGCTTCCCCTCAAGGCCCTTCACCATCTTTTTTGCCCTCTGTTGGATGCTCTGGAGTACTTTCATGTCTTTCTTATGTCCTGGTGCCCAAAACTGCCCCAGCACTCATGGTGAGGCTGCCCCAGTGCAGAGCAGAGTGAGACAATCCCCTCCCTTGCCTGGCTGGCGATGCTGTGCCTGATGCACTCCAGGACATGGGTGGCCCTCCTGTCTGGGATGGTTCTGCTGATTCATATTCAGCTTTCCACTGAATATTTAAAAGAATACAAAGAAGAGAGAGTGACAAGGAAGGAGGCAAAAGACAAACAAAACCGCTTGATGTTCACCCTGAATATCAGGAAAATTTTATTGTGAAGGTAACTGAACACTGGCAGAGGCTGACTGGAGTGGAGTCTTATTCTTCCTGTCAAAAGCTGCCTGGACATGGTCCTGGGAAACTGGCTCTGGATGACCATGCTTGAGCCAGGGGTTAGACTAAATGGTGTCTTCCAACTTCAACCAGTCTGCAATATGATGATTTTATGAGTCAGTGTTTTCAGGAATTTTCACTGTTATTTTTTTCTGCTACACAATTGCATTCTTTGGGGAAAAACAAGTATTCAAGATCCATATTCTCCATTATCAGTCTTTACAGATATGAGGAAATCCCCAATGGTCATGACCAATGTTCTCTTCTAAGTACTTTTATTATGGTTTTGCTACAACTCCTGCCGCAATATAATATAACTGATCAATTCATCTATTGTGTTCTTACTGTTCTTTAGAATCCTCCCACTCATTTAATTTGGAAAAAACACCAAGTTTAGCATTTCTCTTTATTTGAAAGGTATCTTGTAAATGAAGAAAACAGTCTTAAACTGAAAGCAGTCAATGACGGGCTACTGATACAATCCATACCTGAAAAAGTGTTTATATTTTAACTCAAAATTGCATTAGTTAGAATAATCTTACAGTGTATTTTGGTAAAAAACCAAAACCCAAAAAAACCCCCTATCTGTTTGATATCCATATCTCTTTTATGCTAGGCAGAGCAAAAATCCTCAGTACTTTGTTGTGATACTTCTGTAATTTTTCTGTTATTTTATGGGATTTATACTGAAATCAAGCATACATAGGATTTTCCACACATCTAATATTGAGATGGAATCTGAGCAGTTCTGTGTTTCCAGAGTAAAAAATTGCTAAACTACTCTTTGCCTTTTTTTATGCTTCTAGCCAGAGCTCGTAATATGAACAGGGAATAATTTGGTGGACCTATGAAAAAAAAAATGACTGAAAACACCAATGTACACCATCCTCTCCTGTACTGAGACATTGATCTACTTAGTCGCCTGCACACTGAGAAACTGCTTTACAAGATTGTAATTTGAAATAGTGTTTACTGGGAGGATTTTTCCATAACCTTTTGACACTTCACATTTTTTACAAGCTGCAGAATAAATTTTTGCTTACCATTCCTCTTTATTTCCAATGCATTATTAATGCCAGAATATTGCAATCTGCTCTGTCCCTGTAGAAAAGTAAAAAATACTCTGGCTTCACAAGTAAATAAATCAATGTGGTTTCTCTGAAAATAAAATGTAATGTCTCTGAACATTTAAAATTCTTACATCTTGTGATGTATTTTTTAACTGATTCTTCCCTCTATGAATGGCTGTTGATTGTTCCTTTATTAAAATAAAGACAATATTTTAGTGAATAAGAAATTCTATGGGAGAAGTTAACTACAGATGGGTTTGCAAGAAAATGCACTAACCTAGAGTGGAATATTCCCAAAGGATTTGTTTATGTAATGTGCTTGCATTGCTTGATGCCTTAATAGAAGCTTCAATGGAAAGCTTCCAAAGGATTAATTGCTTGGTTTTGCACAAGTTCTTTATTTATCATCATTAACAGGCTTGTTTGAAAGAGTTTTTTCACAGTGTAATGTATCATTTACTGAAATTCTCTTTCTGGCCACCTGACAAAAGGAGTATATTAGATGTTATGCTGTCTAATTACATGGCTTGATTTTAGCAATCATTTCCAATTTGTTGGTCTCAAGACACAGGAAGATAGAGGAGTAGAATATTGCAGCTCAAAGCTTACAACTCTTCCCATCAAATCTATATCTTAGATAGAATAAAGATGTTGGGAGAATGTATTTAGGACAAATCTTGTGCCAAAAATAATTAAATTATTGGAGAGATTTTCTAGGTTGCCCAGAGTGGGGAACAAAATCATGAACGAAATGAACATACCACAGAATCTTTGCTTTGAATGATGGTAGAACTATATCAAAAATTCTATTCTATTCAAAACTGGTATTCAAGGCACTTGAAATTTTCAAAAGTAGATCATTATATTTAGATTATTTTAAAGAGTATATTTAGCATATACCAATTTTTACATAAATTGGTATATATTAAATTTTTACAGAGTATATGTAGTATACACCAATTTTTACATAAAGATATCCTTTTATGTAAAGGGATACAGTAGTAACAACAATATATTAACTGTAAGACAATTAAATGCAGAATTAGTATACAAAACACCATCATTACACTGAATTTTTCTTATAAATGCTATTACTTTCCTTTATATATGGATGAAAATATTGACTTTCTACATTAATTAAGCATCTGTCATTTTAATAAACTTCTTATGTTGTAATTTATTTAAATTGTAACTCCATTTAAACCTTTTCGAGAATGTTGCTAAAGCAAAGATAAAGCAAATTTTCCAGTTAATGTGCTTTTCTGTAGAGATAATTATTTCTCAATACCTGTTTTTTTAGTGTGAGGGCATTAACAAATTAAATAAAAATAATTCACAAATGTAGTGCATTAAAATAATGCACAAATGCACATAATTTGCATTACTGTCACTTTAATCTGAAAAAATATATGGTTAACTATTTTCATAAAATTTACATAGAATGTAGTGAAGAAATTAAGAGAATTAATTTTTGTCAAAGAAAGAGCAGAAGACTAGGCTTGCTCGTTATTGTTGTTTTTTTTTTACTTCTAGCCTCCAGAAAAAAATATTTCAGTTAAACTAATATCAAATTAGCTCATGTTCTCAATACTGTAAGCACTCTGTTCAAACAGATCATGTCTGCACAATTTATGTTGGCCCGACTTGTTTCCAAAAGCTTGTTTTTGATTAATCTCTCCAATTTACTTCTGAGTGGGTTTAGTGGAATTTTTCATTTTCTTGTCTTATCTTGAATCATGGCTGCTCTGCATAAAACAACAGGGTTGAGTTTTGATATCTGAAAGCAAGCTTTGAGAACATAAAAAGGATATTTAAACTAAGGGGCAGGAATCCTACTATAGGAAAAATGGCTACTAATTTAGAAGAAAATAGCAAATTCCTTACAGATATGGAATTCTCAAAAATCTTTCCAAAATCATCACTTAAGGCAGGATTTTCCCTGAGGTTATCAAGTCAGCAACTGTATGATAATATCAAAAGCATAGGTGTAGTAGATCAAAAGAATTTCATTCTCTCCTCTTCAGAACATTTTTGCATAGTGAGAAGATTAGAAAACATTCTAGATATGCAGTGATACTTATGCAGAGTCCATATAAAGCCCATATGATATATGATATAACCCATATGATCTGGGTTGAAAAGGAGCTTCTAAATTATCAAGACCAATCCACCCACCGTGGGCAGGGACACCTTCCACTAGAAAACATAGAAAACAAACCAGTAGACATTGTCAACAATTTTAATTAGGACGTAATTGACTTTTAACTTGAGATAAATTAAGATTACAGGCATGTAAGAGCACTTATGATATCAAAATATGCATAAACTGATTTATTTATAAAGTACATGAAAACATAGGAGGAAAAACGCTCCATCTAGTTACGTTTGATTTAAATCTGTAAAGTCTTATTCTGTTAAAACCAACTAATTCATGATAAATTCTTTTCTGACACACACCTCACCATGGATCCTCTCTGTACATGTATCCCACATATCAGATGATATCAGATACACTTTTCTTCTACAGGAAGAAGTCTGTTTGCAAAGCTTATGTACTTTTTTAAGTCCTCTAAAGAACCACAGAAGTATATTTCACACTTTTCTGCCCACCTAGGGTATTTTTTTTCTCCCTCAAGCATCTCCCCCTGCATCTATACTTTTTGGAAGAAAGAGCCAGTTAAGTCTTGTTTCATGCTTTTAGGTGTACATATAAAAATACTCCTTTGTCAGAGCAGATGTCAGCTTCTGATCTTGATTTTAATGTAATCGTGATTTAATTTCTAGACTCGACAAGTGGTCCTTCATAAGCAGCTCGTGCAGTACCTTTCAGTACAACCTGTCTACATTCACTGCATTTTATATCAGTCCATACATTAAGTACATTTTAAAAAGTTTTTAGATGGGCTTCATACAAGTAGGTTTCCAATACACAACACATAATAAAATTAATATTTGGGACATTGGCAATCCTCATCCATATCACTGTATTTAAGAAGAGTTAAAATAGAAAACTCTCTAAGTTCCTGAGAAAAGGGGGTCAAAAATAGGTGTTTTAGAAGATATCTAATCATTGTCAGTGTTGCAGGTGATAGTTTTTACTTTCCATCCCTTTCACGGTATGACTGTTGTCTGTTAATGTCTGATTTTGACAAAATCAAGACACACAAAGAGAATCTAAAAATAAGGGATCTCACCCTTTGGATATTTTAGAATGTCAAAATATATAGCTAGCCAAAATTTAAGGAAAAAGATTCTTCTAAACATTAAATTTGGTATGAAACTTTTTAAAAAGTATTACTTTAGGGAAAAAAAAAATGATTGCTCTTTAAGATTTTTAAGACAGAAGTGTATAAAATGGACTTTAAACATGCATTTCCCTAGTCTTTTGAGTACACATATTAGTTCCTGCTGGAAAAGGGAATGTTTATTCATACTCCTTAGGTCAGTACTGATGTTCTCTTTAAAGATCTTTCTACTTAACATATGGAAAAATAATTTGACTTTCTATTTTTATACTTCATTATTTCTGCTTTCTGGAATAAATGAATTCAAGTTCTGTTGTAAAACTACTCTGTCAAAAATGAATGGGTAAAATATAATGGATATTGTCTACCTAGGTCTTGCAGACTTCAGTGGAATAAATGATATTTAGAATTTCTGTGAGTTACTCAGTCCGGTTTGACACCAGTATTGTATCACTGAGGATTTTAGAATGCCACAGACTAGCCTGGATATTGCACAGTTTTAAATGTGTTATCACAGTCCAAAACACTTAAATTATATGCATCCCTAAAATGCTACTACTCCATTTGTATAACGTTGCAGTGCATTCTTTGCAGGGATAATCTTATTCCAAACAGAATAGTGCAGGTGAGATGGACTGTGCATACTAAGCCCTCTGACAACCAGCTGCAATGTAGCATGTATCCTCCTAACTTTGCTTAATCTTTCATTTTTCTGTCTCTGATATTTTTTAGGTAATATTTGAAATCATTCACCACAAATGGTGGCAACACTACACACAGACTATTACTTTTTTTTTTCATGGAAAGATAAATAACCTCGTCAACATTGTATGTTGAGGGGGGTAAACTACAAGATAGGCTGTCTGCTTTTCTATGAATTTAGAGAGAAATATCTTTGAGAAACGACATATTTAATAAACATGTAAATAAAATATCATTGTGTTTCTGAGATAAATCTCTGAATGTTCTCACAGGTAACTTAGTGAAAGAGTGAAGGGCAATTTAACAAACTGTAATTTATTTAAATTTTCATGTGTACTTTCATTCCAAAGACTGTTTAAAACATCAGACTTCTTTCAGATATTCAGATAGCAAAATGTTCTGATTTATTCTCCTTTTTTTCTACAATACATAGGATGTTACAGTATGCAGCAATAAAGTCTTTCTTAGGTCGTTGCATCATAGTAAATCTCATGGGTAGAGATCAGACAGGCTTGAGCACCCAGTACTGTCTCCTGTGTACCTTAGTATTTTGTGAACTCATCTGTTTTTCCCAGGCCTTCAAAAACAAGATCTGGACATGGGCATAAAAAATCATTCAAGCTGGCAAGAAAATGAATTTGCAAGGTTTTTCTCAGGAAAATAAAAAGATTTTGCCAGGCAATGGCAATTTTTTTCCTCTCTTTCCTCATTTATAATCTAATCCCCTTAGCTTTATTGTGACCATTCTGAAAAGAAAGATGAATGCATTGTTTTCTTAAATACATAGTGGGAGCCCAAGATGAGATGAGCTGAAAAATGATCAGATCAAATCTCAAAAAGAAAACCAGAGGTATTTGAAGTTTGATACATTTAAACTTTCTTTTACTCCTTAAAAAAAACCCCAAACAGGGGTTTTCATCACTATTGTATAATCAGAAATGGATGTGTTCTAACCCTAATTTACAGACCAATCACAAATGAGAAAAGATAACTAGGTTAGATGAACAGGGAAACTACTACAGAGAGACAGGGCAGTTACTTCATGAGAGTCTCATGAAGTTTAGCACTTACAATTACAAGGTGCTACACATGTTTCTGGGCAATACCAGACATGCACACGGAATGGGAAAATTCCCTGAGAGCAGCCCTGTAGAGAAGGACTTGGGTGTTCTGGTAGAAGAACAGCTGAACAAAAGCCAACAGTGTGTGCTCACAGCCCAGGAAGTGAGCCGCATCCTAGGCTGTAGCAAAAGAGCGACCAGCAAGTTGAGAGAGGGGATTCTGCCCCTCTACTCTGCCCTTGTGCAATCTTGTTTGGGGTATTGTGTCCTCAGCACAAGAAAGACATGGATCTCTTAAAGCAGCTCAAGAAGAAGGCTGGGAAGATGTTCAGAGGGATGGAGCACCTCTCCTACAAAAACAGGTTGTGAGAATTTGGGTTGTTCAACCTGGAAAAGAAAAGGGTTCAAGATCACCTAGTTGGCAGCCTTCAACTACCTGAAGGAAACTTACAAGAAAGGTGGAGAGAGACTTTTTCAAGGGTATGTAGTGACGGGACCAGGGGAAATGGCTTCAAATCGAAAGAAAGTAGGCTTAGGTTTTATGTTAGGAAGAAATTCTTTGCTGTGAGGTTGATGAGGCAGTTGAACAAGTTGCCCAGAGAAGTTGTGAGTGTTCCATCCCTGGAAGTGTTCAAGACCAGATTGGATGAGGCTCTGAGCAACCTGGTTTGGTGGGTGGCACCCCTGCCCACAGCAGAAGGATTGGAACTAGATGATCTTTTAGTTCCCTAACACCCCAAATCATTCACTGCTCCTATGATGTGAAGAAAAACTGTTGTTCTTTCACTGAATATCTATATGCCTTAGAATGTTTATACTTGAACTAGATTTCATAAAAATATCTTTAAATTCCATTCCCTAACATTTTTTCCACCATTATTACAATTGGACTTTAAGGAGTCTCAGCCCAATTTCATGATATAAGACACATAAGTAATGGAGAAATTATTGTTTCAGGTAAAGAATATTTTTTTAAGTATGAAGTACTAACTAATATGAAGTAATGCAAAAAAAAAGTGAAATTTTGCTTATGTAGAAGAAAACAATAATTTATTTTTCATCTAGAAAGATCACAGATCTTTCCAAGTGATGCACAAATTTCAGTTCTACACTGTGAATAAATAATTGGCCCCAGCAGAAACAAACAAACAAACAAAAAACAACAAAATAAACCAAACCAGAAAACTACACTTGACATAAAACAAAAAGAATAAATTAATTTTTTTATGTGATTCATACCTACAGGGTAATTACTATTACTCACTGGAAGGAGGGGTTTTTCTGTACTTTAAACAGGATATTTAGACTGCCTTCTGTATTTTAAATAAATTTTAGTTCATCTGCTTGTGTCACTAAAAGGAAAAACTACTATATAAATTGTTTTTAAAGTACTTTCTTTCAAGGCAGGACTTTTTTTAAGTTATGCAAATTTAATGCTTGTGACAAATCAAGCTGTAGAAAATTGCATTTACTAATTGTATGCTATATGAGTCCTATGTCAGCCACTGTTACTAAGTCAGATAATTTCGAAGCATTGTTTGAATTTATTACTCATCTAGCACTTTAGCTCAGACTTAAGATAAGCATCCTTGGTCTCATATGTGAATGAGCATCAGTTGCCTAAAGTGTATAAATTGGACCAATTTCAGGGTTATTGTGTTGGTGTCAATGCATTTCCAGAGTATTGTGCTTTTGTAGTGGATCCATTTTCATGTCCACTTTCTGGGTTGCTGTTCATGAAGGGTGGACTTTGTGCAGGTGAGCAGATTCCCTTTGTCTGAAAACAGAGGGTAAGAGCTAATCAGGAGTTTCTTAATGGGGGAAAAAAAAGGATCAATGATCAGGCACAATCTTCTAGAATGCACTATCTCATATGTGCTGACAGAAAGTCTTGAACAATTAGAGATCAGGATCTCAGCCCAAAGTTTTGAACAAATCCTGAGATTAGGATCTCAGCCCACACTTTGGAGTTCATCTTATGTCATATAAAACGTCTCATACATTTTTATATTTGCTGTTGCACTAAATTTCCTTAGTAACTCCTCTTGTTCTTTCCTCATCGATCCCATCTTCCTCTTGTCTCAGTATTCTTTTTTGTCTTTACATGCCCTATATTCAGTTGCCCCTTCTTGAAAGGATTGTTTGTCCCTGATCTCCCCTTTTCATGTTTTCAAAAAGATGTTCCACTGTGATGTCACAAAGGACTCCAAGGAAATGCAACAGCTTTATCAATCTTTATCAAAAGGAAAAAAAATCCAAAGGCATTGATGCACAGCTACATTATTTTCATCCTATTTAATCTCCTCAACACTCAGATTATTTCTTGTTTTGAAAGCACACTTAATGGAGTGCTATTCTAGGTCTCTGACACCTTGCAGATTATGTGGATATTTGACCATATAGCTTCCTGAGAAAACTGGGCCCTTACACTTCTGGTCTGAATAAAAAATTTCACCAGAGACCGTACAAGACACATCTGGCACCCATAATTAGAAAATACTGAAAATGCTGGTGTCTGATCTATTATGTGATCATAGTCACTTTTGCATGCAGGCAATCAAGTTTTACAGCCATGTGACATGCAAACAAATGTCACAATATGTTCTATCATCATCTGTTCTATCATCAGGGTTGCTGGAGTATAGTATCTCCCCTAAACAAGTTGATATTGGGGATGAAAATTTTTCTGTCTTGCTGAGAAAGGTGTCATCATCTCCTTTGATTCTGGGGCAGAGTAACAGAACTCAGCTGTTTTGCATTCTTTCTGGGAAGCCTTTCAAACTGTGCTTTATGCAATCATGAATATCCTGGAGTGGGCACACCACTGAAATTTGGAGCTTGTCAACACCACCCCCACACCAGGAAAGCACAGAGAAGAAAAGAGATGAGCAATGAGAGGAGATATGTTTTCCATATTTGGATGGTGTTGTCAATGTGTCTCATATACATTATCAAGGAAAAAATCTGTAAGGTGTCCTCTCCAACTGATCATTCATTTATTGATAGCTATTGAGGAATTAAGACCTCCGTCTAGTCATTTCTTTCTCTACATTTAAAAGATCCTTGAAACTCCTGTTTAAAATAAAGTTGTGCAAAATTCTATAAAACAATTATATCAGAAGGCTTCAGCTATGCCCTTCTGCATTTGAAGGTTCAAGAGCTGATACAAGCTGTCTCTTTCCAAAGAAAAGGAAATTAAACCAATCTGTTGCTGAAGTTGTTTCCAGGGATCATGCTCTGGTCATAGAAAGGCCAAATCTAACAAAGCAAAGACTCAGAAAAGTACTATCTGTATCTTTCAATTGACATAAAAATACAATCAGGAGGTTCAGGCTAAATCATCCAGGGGAGCCACATGTAGTAACTGCCATAACCACAAAAACCAAGTCTCTGTTTCATGCCCAGTGCACAGAAATTCATGCACACACAATGAACATTTTGGGAACGTTTGCTTTGTCAGTGGTGAGTCTCAGAGGTAGGGGTATCTTCAGGTAGCAGGATCAGTGACATAACTTATGTGCATGTTCTGGTGGTTGTTACCTTTCCAGTTACTCATTCTGGCTTCACATTTCCATCCTTGCCCTCTCTTCTGCTCTAGTTCAGTCTCATCTTCTTCCTCACAACTAACTGGCTGGGAAATGGGCATGTGAGGGAGCATGTGCCTTCATGCACATGGATAAGGGAGGAAGTAGGTTGAAGTGAGATAAACTGCAGCAAGAAATCCTTTTCATTGATTTATAATGTGTTTTACAGGCATAACAGAAAGAAGGAAGCAAAAATATATGCACATTTTCCTTTTAGTTTTTTTTTTTGTTTGTTTGTTTCTTTGTTTGTTTGTTTTTAGTGAAGGTAATGTAAAGGGCAGGAATGCAATTGATGTAACTGACAATAGCAGAGGAACAACTTTCTATTCAGGGTTAAGAAAAAGTACAACTATGGTGGAGAAAGAGCCAAATGTATGCTGTTAGTCTTGCCAAAATACTTCAATGTAATGATGAAATCTGACTAATTTCTTCGTAAGAAACTTCTGTCAGTATACAAAGACCTAAATAGAATGAAGAGCTAGTACCTAACTCTAGTATCACTTGATTGCTTCAGAAACACCTATGGAGCATAATGAGGAAATGAATGAAAAAATATGCCTATCTAGAGGACATTTCTGATGCTGTTGTTTCTCTAATTTTTTTTTGTTTTAATTCCTTAAATTGCTTTTTCTGGCTTTCACTTAAACTGTAGTCTTCTCCTGTTGCCTAGATAAATGGATTACAACCTCCGTCATACAAAAAGCCACAGTGGCAACTTTTCAGGGACCAGAGGGCTACAACTAATTTGCATAATAATTTACATGAAAATACTTGAAGGTTGCATCAGTTTGTCTTCCTTTCTCCCTACTGGGAATAAATAAGTTTTGATTAAATCACCAGTAGCTTAACTTCTCATAGTTTCTGATTTTTTTGGTTTTGTTTTAACTTAATTTTGAATCTCTTCAAGATTGGACATACATTTTGAGCTTCACCTTGGGTCTTAACCATCGTATTTCAAACCTCTGAGCATCCATATCTTGATCTGATTGACTCAAAAGGAAATTATTTAATACCTCAGAAAATCCATCATAACTGCACTTTATTAAGTATTATTATTATGTCTTCAGTTTTAACACTGTACTTCCAATATGTATTGCTCTTTTATTTCACTATCATACTGAAAGTTTTCTTTTCTCTTAGATTAAATCCAGTCCATTCTGTAAAAATAATGTGATTAATTTAAGTGCACTAAATTAATCTCCCTTACACTAATGTCTCGTAGTCAAGGATATTTGAAAAGAAAGAATTTGCTGTTCTTATGATAGCTTTTTATTACTGATATATTTTGCACTTAAGTAAGAAAAGTTTGCAAATAAGAAGATCCCTTAACTTCAACTTGTGGCACTTTTATTGGCAGGTTAAAAAAATTATATTGCAAAGTCTTTCTATTTATTAATGAGGTAATTTTCTTTTTCTTTTCAAAAAGAAGTCAGTGTAAAGAAATGACACTATTGCTGTGAATTTTGTATTTGTTTTTTCAATAGAAATGAAAAAAAAAAACGAAAAAACAAAAAACCCAAACAACTACTCTTAAATTTTGAAAATTAAGTTTTAAGGGATACCAAAGACTTCACTGTGTGGCCAAGAACATGATTTTATTTGCAAAAATATTTGGAACATGTTTTTGTATGTGTATGATTGGATTGCCTACTGCTCTTCCTCGTGCTCTTTGGCTTTTTTCTACAGTTTTTTTCTTCTGATGTGAGTTCATTTTTGTGTTGAGAAATGCTCATATTACAATAGCTTTAGAATACTATAGAATAGAAATAAAAATAGAAAAATAAAAAAAAAAATCCCCAGCAGAATACTGATATAGGGGCGTATGTGACCATTTATCTTTAAATAAAATCTAACCTTCAAGATGTAAACAGCTGAAAGGATAGCCTACAAAATTTTACAAATATATGTGATCTATTTGCAGCTTGATCAAGAGAAAAAGGGATAACATTTTCTTAACAACACTTGTGGTACAAAATCCTCCTTAGTTCTAGTCCATTAATGTTTTTGTTCTTTTCGATCATCTAGGTGGCAGTGGGCAGCAGAGTGCACATTATACTTTGATGAAGTCATCTTTTGCATGAAGTACAGCCATGCTTCTTCTATAAATGTATTTGAATAAGCTTTATGATCAGAAAAGGATTAATAGAAAAAGCAGATTTATAAATTACCTGACAAAAATATCTACTATCTCAATTGGTACACGATTAAAACAGATCTTGTACATTTTTTTCTGTTTATTTCATTACGTTTGGATTACCTGAAGAGACCTAATAAAATCTTGGAACATAATTTCTCTCAGAGGGAAGGCTGTAAGGAAGGCTGGGTAAAAATTCATGTTTTTTAATATTATGACAGACATGCTGAAGCTTCCTCCTTTCATTTTTTTAGTCACCCTACACTGGTATGCATCATAGTGATTGCACTGCTAAGAGAACAGCTGTACCGGATTATGTCAATCGATGTGGGTCAATGACATTTTATTCTATTGTTGCTGTCATGCCTTACATTTCAGTAGAATGCTAAATGTCTTAAAGTGAACTAAAGTGCTGAAACGAAATAAACAGCTACCTTTCCTTCAGCTCTATTTCATATTGTTTATTTCTACCGCTTTTGCATTGTTGGTCACCCATCTTTCCTACAGATCCACTTCTCTGACAGAGTTTCTGACTTTCTTTTTTTTTTCTAATTCTGACCTTTCCTTCACTGTTATCTTTTAGTACTTCACAATTTCTAGGTAAAATTGTTCATTTTCCTCTGTTTTTCAAATGCTTTCATTCCATTGAACTAGTGTTATACCAGTAACTGGCTATGCCAGTCAGTGACAATGGTTTGTGATCCCACTACATTTGTCGCTCTTTATCTTCTCCAAATATGTCTAGAACTGTGTTCTGGTTTCTCTCCTTTAGAATTTTCTTGCCATTCAAATTGAAAGAAAAATCTTCTGTGCCGCCTTATTCAAAAACAACATAATAGAAAGGATATAATATTCTTCTACTCCTCATTGTTAAATTAAAAAAAAAGTATCTTGAGATATTTTGATCAATAAAATCTATGTTTTCACTGCAACTTTATCCTAAAAAAGCTTCTTTTATTCCCATGGGGCTAAGTTTCTAAAAATAAAATAGTATAATAGCACAGAAGCCAATAATACTATCACTGTGGAGGGCCAAAGCAATATCTAACTCAGATCAATACAAGTTAGTAAAATTTAGGAATTCTTTGTGGCATTCAAGAAATTCTTATTCCTGTGCTCTGATCTGGCAACCATTTAAGGCAATATATAACGTCTTTATTATGTATAGATTATTTCATCAAACTCTAATGCAGTGTGTTTATATGGTGTGATATGCCATGCTTTACATACCACCAAGGTCTGACTCCTCTTCCTCTTTGGGTGTAACCAGCTTGGGTTTCAACCACATTGTACCCATGTTGTTTATGTATATTGTACATGACCATAAACATAACGCTACCACATGTACCATTTTCTACAATATCTGAAAACTAAGTTCCCATTCTGCCTGGGTGCATTTGAGAAATTGTTGCATGTCAAAGTATTTTCATGTCTGCAAATAAAAAAGACTCAATACAAGGAATAGGGTCTTCTTGGTCCTGAGTTGTTTTTTGACCACCTTGACATCTTCCCTACAATTTCTTGTTTCTAAACCTGTTCAGCAAGGCCTCTCTTTTAGACCCTGGCATATTTGTTACATTGAATTACTTATCAAATATCCTGTGTTAGAAGGGACCCAGAAGAATAATCAAGCCCAGATCCTGCCCCTGCACAGGACGCCCCAAGGGTCACACCCTGTGCCAGCATTGTCCAAACCCTTCCTGAGCTCTGTCAGATTGGGGCAGTGACCACTTCTCTGAGGACCCTGTGCCAGTGTCCAACCACCCTCTGGGTGAAGAACAATTTTCTGATTTGAAGAGCCTTATCCTAAACCTCTCCTGGCACAGATTGTTGCCATTCCCTCAGGTACTATCAAACCTGTCATAAGGATGGTGCTGCTGTGCTTAAAGGGATAAAGCAGATATCCTAAAAGGAAGTATTTATTTAGTGTAAAAGGAATGATGAGCTAAATGGGACTTGTAAACTCTTAGAGTGTACATCACCTGTGTGGAAAAGCTAGTTCTAGGTGATTCTTGTTTTTCAACACATGTATTGAAATACATGTAGCAACATAACTTATCTGTGTAACTTTGTCTTTATTGTGTCTGATTTTTTTTTTAATTATTGTTATTTGTAGGCAAGACATTTTCTCTCCCAACTCTTGATGGAAACATGCTTATATTTCACCTGGATGTCCTTTATTTGATACAAATCATCCATAATATCCTGTAAAATAGTTAAAACTTCCTCTCTGATATCTTCCAATAAATCTTGAACACCTCTGGTGTGGATTGAGTACTGCGTTACTTCAATAATATATAATTTTTGGCTTTGGTCCATGAATATAAAGTTACTTATCATAGGCTGAAAATAAAATTGTCTTATTCTTCATACATTGCTCTTGTTATATACTTCCTACAGATTTTTCTTTGCATAGCAAATTTTCTTTCTGTAATATCAATTTTAAAAGTTTTAACATTAAAAATTTAGATTGTATTTCATACTTTTAAAATTCCTTCACTTTTGAAAATGTCATGATCTCAATTAAAAATTCTTATCTTTAATTTTCATATGCCATCTCCATTGTGCAGGCTAAGTTAAATAATTTTGGCAATATCCCAATAGAGCCAGTTCCTATATAAGATGCATAGAAAGGATAAAGTTATGATTTTTTCCAAGATTTCTGACCTACAGGCTCCTCATGGCTAGCTCTGATTTTACTTAGTTGCACTTTCCTATTGACCAGGGACAAGTTTTACTTCCTTGAAATCTTCATTTTCTTTCTTTGGAGTTTTTCTCCCCTTTTGGCCAAAATATAGTCACCAAAACTGAGCAGGCTGGAGCCTCAGCAGTCCCATGTCTTCTTTCTATTATACCTACAGCTAAAGCCATCTCTTCTTTCATCCATCTGTTACTCCACAAGGTCACTTCTGTTACCTTAATGACACGGCTCTCCTGAAGAGACTGCTATCATGTCACTTATATATTCATTTCTTGTATAAGTGGCTTTTTTTTTAACCTCCAGATTTCAAGCTACAGATCTTTTGTATGATGTCAGCAAATACATCAATGCTTGGCCCCTTTCTGGGGACACATTCTATTCCAATTCTCTAATTCAACCTTCACGGGCAGTTTCCTGTAAGTATCACACATTTTAAATTGCTCTTCCTGCAATTTGGAATAAGAAAGAATTTGAAATACTAGTACTACTTAATATGCTGCCAATTTTGATGCTCAATAACAACAACCCCCCTACATTTTTCAGAATTGCTTGCATTTTGCACAAGGTATGTTTTATGTTTTTTGGATTGAGTAGCTGCTCAGATGATGGAGGTTATATCTTAGTCTGATGCTTGTAATGGAGCATCACTCCAGTGCTTTATCATTTCAGGAGCCATAGCACCACATGAGCTACTCTGTCTTGGCTGCAATGTGTTCGCATACACACACCTGCTAATGTTTTCCTGCTGCTGCTGTTTGAAAGGTTGATTTGGAATCAGCACTGCTTATTAGCTCACAGGAGACTAGCAAACCCACTTACCTAAGACTGTTCATTTAAAACACTTTGTGCTATTCAAAGTAAAGTAATACTTCTGGCGTAATTATTACAGAAGTGAAAAAAGCCCCAAGTACCCCATAAGGACTATATTAAGTGACCCATTTTTTCACATTTCTTACCAGGAATAGTGAGTGATTCAAAGAGCAAGCAGTGTCCGGATCTCAGATAAAACGCCTCATCCATCTTTACCTAATGCAACATTTAAATGATGAGAGAGAGTGGAATTCTGTGTGTGGACAAGCACTAGATACAGACCAATAACTATTGAAGGTTAAATTACTATCCTGTAGTTTACCTGATGCAAAGACTTACAAGCTAATGTTCAAAACCATTACCTTATTCTAAGTGCCATTCTTTGAATTGTGTGCATGTGAGAATAACTTTCCAAAACCTAAATGGAGCATTGTATGTTTTCTCCTGAGTGCAAAAGTATTAAGAGCTTCTTTTACAAGGTAGGATGCTCTCTGTCAAAGCTACTGTTACTGGACGGTTTTACCCCTCATTTTTCATATAAGACAATTCAGTATTCCTCTTCATTATTTGTGTCTGTGTATACCTACATTATTAATTATATCTGTGGAGCTCTAGGAACAATTCTTGTTAATTTACTTCCTTTCCCTTTGCTGACTAGTTGCCTGTGCAAAATATAAATTACTGAAGAAATTAAAGCCTGATTGGTTAAAAAACTAATTATGCTTATGTGATCATCCTTATTTTAAAGTTTGTAAGTGCCTTGGATTTTAGATAAAGTAAAACTGAGGGTTATATCTATGCTGTTGGACATAATTTGATAATTTATTCCACATCTTGAAACCATCCAATATGTGAACTGAGAATTTGTGTCTCTGATGATCTTAAAATAATAAGGTGTAAAAAATTGCTTTTCTTTATATTCCAGTATATTTTATATGTCATGAAAAGATATTTTTAACTCTGGGAAATACTGTTTTTGCTATAAATCATTCCACAATATCACTTCGACCAGAACAGTTTTTTAATTTAAATTCAGTCTGTAATTATTCTTTCTCATCAAAGTACTTGCAATGTGCTCTACTTCAGCCCAATAAAATGGCTTTTCAGGAGATGGAGGTGAGGTGATTACTACATATATGTTGTGTGGTTTCAGTTTATATTGTATTTTGTTTACTCCTCTTGACTAAATGAGAGTTTTGGCATCATTAGCTGTGCTCTTAGAAAGCACTATCTGGTTCTGCATTATCAAAACCAAACTCAAAATCCAGTCTTTATGTCCAAATCTGAAATTTGAGCCAATGTACACTAGGTGGATATGACTACTTCAAGACCTCACTCCCAGTATGAGCTAAAACACTAACATAGATTTTGCTTGGCAGGCAAGGCAATTATGATGATCTCTTGTCTAGCTTTTTTCTGACTGTTTGGGAAGGGAAACAGAGTACAGAGGTTTCAGATTGAAAGGTTTTCAAAAGCTTTTAGTATTTTAAAAGGTCTTACTTTAATGAGCACATCTCAAACACCTTAGAATGCACACAGTACTCATTAGCCTAATGGAAAATAGAAGTCAGAAAGGTAAGATAAAGGATGATAGAAGAGAGAACTGGCTCAGAAAACTCTGTGATGCAAGGAGCACTGCAATTCTGATTTAGTTCTATGGACCATTTAATTTCTTTCTGAAACTCTTGTGAAAAATTTTTCAGCTGGTTTTATATCATCTTTATTTTGCAATCAGTTTTATATTAAGGAGACAATTTTCCTTGCACCTTATGAAAGCTCTAAATGGAACTCCAGAAAGGCAATGGTGCAGTACTGCCAGCAAGGGAGGCAACGCAAGTCTAGGTGGAGCCATATGGTCATGGATCAACATGCTGTGATTTATAACTATAGACCTCTAAATAGTTCTGGATAATGAAAGAATTATGAATCTCTGAATTCATAGAACAGGGGATTACTTAGCATATGGGGAAAAAGTAAATTTATAAACCAGAATATTGCATGTCTCATTTTCCATTCATCTAGGAGAATGATTGAATTATAAACCTGAGCGCTTTGTAAGTTTAGAAATACTACAGTGGTATGTGCTTCCTATTGCAAACTCGCTGGAATAAAGTTTTCATTTCACTTACTTTAATAATTTTCTCAGTAAACAGGTTCTCTGAATTATTTGGACATGAATGAGAGACAAAGTGCAAGCAGTGATAAATTCAAACCTCAAGCACTGACATTCTTGGAAATTATATAGTTTGGAAGATAGATTACCTTTGTTTATGTTGCCATTTTTGTTGTCTCTGCATTAGAAGATCCAATTGTTGTTTTGTATACATTAACATGGATGTTTTAGATTAAGCCGTGAGTTTTAAAAGTTTTCATAATAGTGAGGACTGCAAGTCTCCCATTTTTGGTTTAGAGACTTTTCTCTGCAGTTCAGAGTACCTAATTGTCTGCAAACAGTCTCAATTGTAATTACTTAAAGCTTATCAATTTTAAATTTAATATTCTCCATTGCTAGCCTTTCCAAATTCCCAAGTACTTTTATAAACATTTAAAAAACACTCTTAATATACGATTAATCTACAAGTCTAAAACTATATTCCCTCTAATGGTCTGGTTTATAAAATGAATGTCACACAGTTGTTCAAAGAATGTGATTAGTAATTTTGCATTTCATTTGCAGAGAATCTAGTTCTGGTCCTGGTTAAATAATTGTAATGAAATGGTTTTCAGTATTTTATCCAGCACAAAAAATATTGGTTATTTTGTTACTGTGTGGAAAAAAAAAAAAAAAAGGTACCCTTCATATTCTTCTTTTATTGTAGGATCTATCTTGTGTATTTGTTGCATATTGGTCATTTCAGTAAAGCTCATTAGTACCTTTCTTTCCCATTTTTTTTTTTTTCTGTGGGCAAATTTAGATGTCCAAGCTGACATTCTCTGAATGTCACCCATAATGCTGTAGAAAGCAGGCTGAGCTGTGTCTTCAGCACCTCCTAAAATAACTAGAAGGAAAAATCTTCTGTCACAGAAGAAAATTCTTATGTCACAGGAGGGAAGTGGTGAATATTTTTTTTAATTAGAAGGATCATAATAAAATACATTTTTAAAATGAAAAATTCTCTGGAAATATTTTGAAAACTTTACAATGTAGACATAATACTAGTACAGAACAGTCTATATGGGTAGTTCTTCAGTTAAACATCACCACTGGATCATTGTATCCTGAAATCTAGGTAAAAATCTCATTGAAACTCACAGTTCTATATCTTTTTTATTATTACAATACCTAAGAACAAATTTCAAAGGAAGAAGACCATTTGTACTGTTTTGGAATTGCAGTCACTCTTCAATTCAATGAAATTGAATGCAAATTAAATTGAATGCAAAGTTTTAATATTTAGATTAAAACTTTTAGAGGACAATTAAATACCATAGAAAGAACAAATCATAGGAAAGAGCCTGGTAAGAATTGAGAATTTAATGTAAGACCAAATATATCTATGATAATTTCATATAATATTAAAGTGTCCTATTTTTTCTTTTATCTAGATAATTTACATATAGTTTTCTAAATAATATATATATATTTAACACATATTATTTCTTTATTATTTCTATTCTTATTCTACTTCCATTTTGGATATCTTGAATATTTTTGCAAGTTGTCAATATACATTGTTATATAAAATTATATGCATATAAAGTTTTGATTGATCTGTAAGTCCATTTTAATTCAGTACTTCAGCGTCTTCTTTTCTCTGTTTCTCAAAAGTTGTGTTTGATGTGTTATATTCCATTTGCCTTTCCATGTTTATACTGAATATATTGTTAAGGATAGAGAAAAAATGGGGGCAAAACACATGGGGACTGCAAACATAAATTCCATCGTACATTATAAACTGGAAGGTAGCCTACATGTTGGAAAAAAAAAACCACCACCAATGAAAATATTATTCCAGATCAATTTTGAGAGAAAAGGAAGTAAAGAAATTATTACAGAAATCCTTTATGAATAAAGTTTTTTTATACACAGTTGACCCCTTCTTTTCTGGTGTTACACTTATATTTTTGTTGCCCTTTTATTCCCAAAGTCAATAACTGTCATATGAAACCATAAAATAGTTCATTTTAAAAGTTGTTCTTCCAGTTCCAAAGCTCTGTATTCTATATAGGAATCCTATCCTGCATCACAAAATATTAATTTTATGAGAGTTTGCCTGAAATTTTCAATTGATTCTGCAGGTTGCACGCAAGAACAGCTAACATGATAGTATTTTGCTAGTCTATGATTGTCTTTTATTAAGAATAAAGTTTTGTGTCCTTTATTAAAAATAAGGGATTATTTTGGATTTGGGTTTATAATTTTTAAGACAGTGACTGATGAACAATCCATGCTCAAATGGTATATGAAGACTGTTGACTTTTGATAATTTCATAAAAGAAAGCAAAATTAGATCTATTTTTGATCCAAAATTAACTTTTACATGTCTTTTTTTCTCCCAGTAGAAATTCCTGGAACATTTATTTTTCTTAGCATACCCTTTGATTTTGAATCATATATTCATTCAAGGAATCCCTCCTTTTCCTGTGTTTTCCTTTACCTTTCTCAGTTCTTTACTTTTTTTTAATTGAATTTGATACTTAAGCAGAACAAATCAAAACAAGAAGCAGCATATTAATATTCTGTCCTTTCTCTTAAATAGTAGCTTTGTGCCAGGGTAATTACAACTTTATTTCTTTTAAGACATGTAGTTGAGAAAAAATATGAAACCTGTTATGACATGAGGTGTAATAAAACAAGATCCATAGTTGTGTAACCACAATTTACTTGTTTCAGGACAGTGTACCCATCTATTTTCTCTTATAATTAGATTGTAAATTTCAGCAGGGAAGGCTCTTTGTCATAAATCTATCGAATACCTAGAAGCATACAGTCCAATTCTGCCTGGAATGTCTTAGAATATCTACCATAAAATAAAAGAATAATAAGTACTGAGGAATTATTTATAAATATTGTGTTCTATTTGTCTCTCAGCATTTCCCTAACACAAAACAGCAAGAGACATTACAGTACATAATGATTTTCTTTGCTGTTCTTTCTCCTTGAGTGATATAAATTCTCAAAAGATGCATGTCTACCTTCCTTTTTTTGACAGAGAGAGGGACACACTTTATACACACATTTTTACTAAGAATTAAGAAGTAGGGGATTCTGCTTGCTGCTTCATCAGAAGACTCTCTTGAACACGGGAACATGGTCCTATAAAGTAACTTTACTGTTATGATACAGTTTAAGCATTTGTATTTTTCCTAGGATATCTTAACTAAGCTTTCAGACATGAGCAAATGTGAGTTACTGCATTCTCTGAACTAAGATAGAGAACTTTTGTCTTTCACGTGACTTGGAGATCAACTTAGTCCTCCCCAGAGAAATGTCTGCATATCTATAACTTGGATACTTAATTAATTCTATCCAAAAGGGAAATGCCTCTCTTTCTGTGTCCTGTCCTGTTTACCAAAGAACCATATCTAATTATTTCAGTCTGCCCGAAAGTGAAGTAATATGTGTTAGTAGCTGGGAGGAGCTTTGCAACTTGTTCAGTCAAAAGCACAATCTTAAAAAGGAGGAAATAATGATATTATTTACAGCATTAAGAAAGAAAAATGTGTTCTTCCCATTGTGATTCTGTCAATCTTCCGCAAGTTGTTTTTTTTTTAATAGTTTACTATCTCTGAAATACTCACCAATTCAAATTGAAAGTACTGGCACTTTGCTCCTTTTGTTCTTGTGCATTTCAGATCTGGCTTTAATTAAGATGACTTTTTTCCATTCACTGTGTACCTGAAAAACTGATAAGACGAGGCAGTGTTTAATTCTGCTGCTTCTATAAGGTAACATAAGCTATTCCTTAACTTTCATTAGTTTGATGGGATATTAATATTTATTAAAATTAAATCAAGTTTAACAGCATTTTTAAAATAGTAAACAACCCAGTAATCAAGCCAGAAACTACTAAAGTCACTTTAATCTGATGAGAATCTCAACAGACAGGTGCAGCAGATTTTCTATTTCAGCTAAAGCTTTGTGTTTCAGTGTTGTGACAGGCTTGGTCCCAACATATGCTTCAGCTGTTCTTAATAGAAGTACAAAATAAGATTTGTGTTTGAAGATCTAGTGGGTAGAGACCCTACTATTCTCAAATTAAAAGCCACCACTCCCTGAAAGTATCGTTTTGTTAAAATAAGGTCACTCTGAAATTACTGATACAATAATCATTCACTTAGAAACCAATTTTTTGTTTCTATTTTTATTCTTGTGGTGTCTAACAAAAAATGCAGAAATAATCTTGGAACTGATCTTAGGAAGGAACACAAAATCTTGTATCTCCTTCACCTCCATTTGATCCTGTCTCCACATTGCAATCATAAATATGGCTAGTAATTTTGCACCGTTTTTTGGGTTTTATTTTGCTTCCTTTCAGCCTCCTTCATGGCTTTCCTGGCTAGCTGATATTGTTGAGAGGCAAATAGCAAACATCCTTGTGGGGGAAAACAATGAATTAAGAGTACTTGTGGTTCATATGTCTGGTTTGGGGCTTTTCTTTTTCCCTAGAGAAATATGCTAGTATTATCTGTGGAATGGCATGTTTCCAGGTTTTTTTAAGCAAGTACACAACTGAATTCCCTAAAAGGCAGACGGAAAAAAAAACTGTGGAGGCAAGTGCTTCTCAGACAGGGAGCAGGGGCTCATAATAGAGACTGAGAGGAGCAAGAATGCATTAAGCTGGAACTTTGGTCAATCATTTCATAATGTGGAGCCACGCTTGAGGCAACAGAATATATTAGTGTCTTTTTATGAATCACTCCCATTAATTTAAATAGCTGAAATCCTCATAATTTTTAGTTAAAGGAAAAAAAAACTACTGAAAATCTTATCTATTGAGAACAGAAATATGTATATCTAGCAATTAATTTGAATGCATCATAAATTCACTTCCTAGTAAACTAAAATGCTTTTATACTGAGGTAATTTAAAAGCAAAAATAAGATAAATCTAAGTGTTTCACCATCTGTTCTATTCAGTCTGAATGCAAAGGAGCCCCATCACCCAGTAGCCTTAAGGAGTAAGGTATAAATATGTGAATACAGCTGTATATTAGACAACGTTGGAATGCAACTAAGAATCTCGTGTTACATGAGTTAGTAATGGGAAAACATGCTTACACCCAAAGAAAGAAGAGATTGAAAGACAGCTCGGTGTGATCACAAAAGATTAGTTCCCTGATATTTTGATTCGAAATAAAAATACCTCTCTATCCCAATAATTTTCATTTTAACAGGGAAATATTTGAATGTTCATTTTAAAAGTTTAACTGCAGTATTTTTTCCTCCATTACTGTATGTTTGGTTGTTTCTTTAGCTGACTGATGACCACACAGCTGTATTTTTGATTCCTTCATGAATCACCTATATCGCATCTTCAATCTCAGACTCTAGTCACCAGTTTTCCAACAGTGGGCTGGTGACAATACTTAGGATTCTAAACCCCTGACAGCTAATTTTGATGACATTATCAGTTCTGAAATTAAGTTAATATTGCAGAATTTGTTCTTTTTTCTGAATAGATGGGTGTTAATTACTAAAGTTACTAATGTAGCATTTTTTCACAAATAATTTCACTGAGATAGTAACATTATTGAGAAAACGTAGACGAGAAAGCAATAAATATTTTCAACCAGGAAAGGTACTGTCTGTGACATAACTTACATGCAAGGCCCTACTTTGGCTAGCCTCAAGTCCTCAACATCTTTTTTTTTTTTTTTTCATTTGCTATTGCAGAGATAGTTTCCTGCAAGTTAAAATTTTGTCTTTGCCTCTTGTGAAAGACATAAATAGCATAGACTGTCCATACGCTCCAATTGTGCATAAAACTCCTTCCTAATTCCATGCACCCCTTGAAGTCATATTTCTGAAGATGCACCATTTATGCTACGCATTTACAGTAACTATCATCCAGGAAATTAATTTTCATCAGGAAATACACCATACAGCCCCATATTCATAATATTCATATTTTATCATCTTTGAAATTCTCATTCTTCCCAAGGACTATGTCTGTGACAAAAAGTGCAAACCTGACATTTTACTTTTATCAGTTTTTCTAACTCCTCTGTTTTACATATATGGATTTTTAATGAAAAGAATAGACAGATTTTGAATGCCATTACTGAAGATATTTTTTTATATCCCTGCTATTTCCAGTAGATCAACAACAGCCATAGAACATATACACTGGCTTTAAGTTTTTTGAATACCGTCCTAGATGTATTATATAAGCCAGTAACTTCAGAATATGCTGAGGACAGTCTGCTTCTGAAATCCATAAATTACAGTCAGAATCATTCAGACCAAAACCAATATTTCCCTGGACAACTGCTGAAGTCAAGTATATACTATTAATAATTCAAACTGATTCCTGCAAAATTCTTAACTTTACAGTGACTTTGACAAGCTGCATAATTCATGCTTTAAGCAACTGCGTTTAATCCTAACTTCACCATTTCTTTTAGATTAGCATTTTAATGACATGTGCCTAACGAGGCTGCTTAAGCTTTGCAAATTTTCCTCATACACTTATATATTTATGTTTGATTATAGTGTTTTGGTTTTCCTCTGGTGTATTCAAAAAGGTGAAGGACACAGTATTTGTAATTATAGGGAATATTAACCATTGGTTTAAGGGCAGCACAGTAAAAAAGGAAGCAAATTAGACTCAGCATTGGAAAAAAAAAGAGTAGAAAAAGGTTTTCGCATTGTTACATACACTTTTTGCATGTATATATTGTACTATTACTAATGTTAATGACATTTTACAGCCTGAGAAAGATGCCAGCAAACCCATGGTATCTATATCTAAATACTGGCTGTGTTCTAATTTCTAAACAGACTAAGAGTTGTTGTGTGATGTGTGCACATACAAAACCATAGCTTGTTGTGCAAAATAGAGAGTTCATGTCTTTTTATTGTCAGAGGCATGACCAATGAATCAGGTTTTGGTTTTGTTATTGTTCTTTTGATTTGGGTTTTTATGTCTTGTCTATTTGGGATTTTGGGGGGGGTTGTTTCTTTTTTTTCTCTTTGGCCAGAGTTATCACAGAGTTGTGCTGCTTCCCAGATTTTCTAAGTCAAATAAAAGCTAAGAAATAGTTCTGGTATTGATTTAATTCTTTGGTTAGATGTTCAGAGTCAGCTAGGTGCTGGGAAAATTTTATCTTAGATGAAAAGCAACCACTGTTGACTTTTGTACTGTATTTTTAACGAACTTGAAGACAGTGATTGACAGACCTACTTTGCTCTCTCCAACTTTTCAAAGATAGATTTTTTTTTCATATCCAATTTGGACTTTCTTTCAATTATTTTGGGACCTAATAAATATTCAAACAAATAATTGCATACCTCTTCACAAAGAATGATGAGGTGGAAATCTGGAAAAACACCAAGCCTTTCTTCTTCCTTAACAAAGTTTATACAGTACAAATATGTTTTGATTTTATCAGAGACATCATCATTCCTTTAGGAGTGAAGAAACTCTAGCAAGGTTTTGACAGCTTCATCACAAGGAAGAACCTCTAGAGTCTAAAACCTCTGTCCAGTATGTCTGTGATAGAATAAATTAACATATGATTTTCTTTCTCTTTGAAGTTATGGCAGTATTTGGCTTGATATGATTGAAAAGATACGGTTACAAAATAAGATGTCTGTATTCTCCAGAGCTTGACCTAAAAGTGCAGGTGCAGCAATTAGTCTGGAAGATTTTTCTTCTTCTGTCTAGGACATTTTCAAATTTAATTTATGATAACAGTAGACAAGTAAGATAAAACTTTTTCTTAAACAGGATTTTAGTCAAATTAACTATAGCATTCAATGAGTTTTTTATTGCTTTTGGGTAGTGCAGTTATCTTCATGGAAGATTAATAAATGTATTTAACAATGTGCTTTGTCTCTGGTATAATTTAGTTTCATGTTAGCCCTATACAGCTGCAAATAAGCTTCCAGGTATATACCTGACATTTATGAATCTTAAACTGGAGATCTGTAGTAATTGAATAATTTCCTCTGTATTGGACAATGATGTGTAGAATTCCCTTTTTTCAGGGAAATATCTCAGTTCAGCTGAATCACATTTTGGAATGGGAATAGTAGTTGCATTAAATTATTGCCTGAAGGTCCCCTTTATGTCCTCACCTTCAGAGCTTAAGACAACCCATCCTCGGTACATAGGTATAACTCCAAACTCCATGAATTTATGGAAGCACTCTAATTGAAATATTAACTTCCAAAAATGGAGAAAGGCAGTGTTAGGAGCGAACATTGTCTGATTCCAAAGAAGAAAAGGACTCTAAAAGTGATGACCTAAATTTATGTTAATTTGAAACTTTTACTGGGAATTTTTGTATAAGAAAATTGCTTACTTTGCATCCAAATTTGACATTTATCGGGTTTAGTATCTTTTGTATTGGATTTGAATTGAGTTCCTTACCTAATTTTACATATTTTCTTTCTTCAGTTCAACTTTACAGGAGAAAACCCTGAACTTTAACTTTCAAAACCCAAAACTGTAAGTCAAAACCAATTCCACATGTATAAAAAAATATTTTAAAGATAATATTAATTTTCCATATCTTCTTTTTTACTTTGAAAAGATTTAAAAGGACCCTACTCAGAGCAATTACAGACAAACCATGCTTGAATTTCTCAGACAACAGAAATTCATAAAACTGAATGCTGTCCCCTGGGACTGTCTTATATGGCTTGAAAGGGGATATTTCTTATTCAAAGATAACTTAAAAAGACATTTTACAAAGTATCTAGGAGTTTGAGTGCTGAAGAAATAATTTTGAATGTCCACAAAATTTACAGGTTTTTATCTTTTCTTCTCAGTTTTAGTCCAATTGCATTAAGAAGAGATTATGCAATCACTTATCCATCTGTTTTTCCCTTTTCTCTAATAACCCTTTACCTGCTGGTCAATTTAAACTAAATCTGACACAGAACTACAGAGCTCAAAACAAATATATGGTTCTGAGTTTTTTTTAAAATTCACAGGTGAGTAGAAATAAAAATATATACCATATTGAAAGAAAAGCTTCTTCAGGAACTCAGGAGTTATTTATTCTTTCTGAATTCTTAGAGCTTGACAGGGAGGAAGAGCAGGTAAATTCAAGAGTGATGTGATTATAAAGGGTGTCTGGGTACGACATGCTGTGATCCAGGGCCACAATCAAACTTTGATGTATTTTAGCAAGAGGTCACTTACGAGCTGAAATTAGCATCTGTATTTCAGCACTGCGTTTAAAACCTTGAATCACACTGGATTTTGTGATTTTAAGAGTTGCCTTAAATTCTTACATGCACACAGATTTTTCCTACTTGAAAGATGTTTTTAAATTTTGTACTACACTTTGCATCCCTGAGATCATGCCTGGTTCTGGAAGCAGAAATGAATTAATAGTTAATGCAGTCTTTAGGGCTTTAATTTTTGCAACAAGTTTTGAAGATTCTGGGCTTTTTGCATCCTATATCCACATGACTGTCTCTTTCTTCAGCTCATGAAGCATTGTTGAAATCTTTGAAAAAATTTGGAACTGCAAGCTGCTGAAAAAGCACTTTGTTGCATAGCAGGTGCAGGTGAACTGAAGGTCAAAATCTGCTTGATGTGCACTGCACTGTGCTTCGATTTGATGTAGATACAAGCAAATACATTTGAGCAGAATCTAGTATATGATCAAAGTCAAATGCACATGGGTTTACAGTTTTTTAATCTCATATAATCTCTTTTGATGTTCATAAAATCTTAATAAACTTTTTTTTTCTCCTTTTGAGAATTTGGTGTTTTCATAGTGTTTATTTGCTCTTCTGAACCCACCTTTTTGATTCCAGTTTTGTTATTCTCAAAAACAACATCAGTAAATCATTGCAACAAGCTATTATTTTCCAATCTGTCTGACAAATGCATGAGTTTTGGCTTTGTTCGGATCTCTTTTAGGTTAGATGTAATTTGATTAAAATTGGGTTTTCTGAAACAGAAAATAGCTTTACATTTTGAACAAAAATATTACTGAGATAGGATTAACTTCACCATTTTAGGTCTAGAACCATAAAAATACTCCTGCTGTTGTATTTGGGGGATCATCTAGGCCAACTTTTTGCCCAAAGAAGGGCTGAATTTAGAGCTAGAGTCAGATTTCCCTTTGTCTTTTTGGACTGAACTTTGAGTTTTTTAAGGGGAAGATTTCATTCTGTCTCCGGAGAGGCTGGTACATGTTTAATCACTCATGTTGTAAAGAGGTTTTTCTTTACAGAATCACATCATGAACTAGGATGGAAAAGACCATTGAGATCATAAAGTCCAACCTATGATCTAAAATCTTCTCATCAACTAAACTATGACACTGAGTGCCACATCCAGTCTTTTTTTTATATTTAATTGAAATTTTTGTTCTGTCTCCTTGTTCTATTGCATTGTCTCATGCATGTCAGTGAGGAAACCGGCACCTAAGAGTTGATTTTCAAGTTTTAACAGCTCATTCCAAATTCCTCCCATTTCTCAGACTGCTGCTGAATTACAGCTTAGTTTTAAATAACTTTCTGGTAGCACAGCTTTAAATTAAGATGAATACTAATGTTTCACTGGGTTTGGAAAGATGTCCACATTTATTTCTATTTTTATATCTTTTTACATATGTATGCCTTTTATAATTTAATCATCCATGTCATATTAGGATAATGAGTAACACTTTTTTTATTTGCATATGGATTCTTTTACTTATTTTAGTAATTGTCTCTCTTTTGAAAGTGAGTGTTCTGATTCTTTTTAAATATGGTCTATGAGTGTCCTGTCTTTTGTGTGAGGGGTCAACTTAATGATTAAAAACTCAGAAGATAATAGTGGGAGTCTTGTCATAAGGCTTTCAAAACCTTTAACAAGGCTACTAAGTAAATAAAAATATGTCAGTTTTCCATTTTTGAATATTAGAAGACTGGAATGCTTTAATGAAGGGCCTTCATTAGGAGGTATGAAAAATTTTGGAGTGGATCTGCTTTAGTTGGGAGAACCTAAAAAGACCTATTTTGATGATGAAGAAGAAGCCATCCAATTCTCATGTCTTCAGTTAGAAAACTGGATTGTCACAGTTATTGTGCCTTAGATAAATTATCAGCCATGCACTGGTAGTCAGTGAGTGCATTTATGGGATGACAGGTGATTCTATTTGCTTAAGCACAAAAAGCATCTCTTATTCACCACAATAAGAAAAAGTGCTAGTTTATATTAATTTGATTTTTTTTCTATTCTCCTACATGTTTTCTTAAAAATTCTTCTAAAAATGAAGAGCATATTACAGGGCAGGAAATAGAAAATATCTGAACCAAATGAAGAATATTAAAAGTGACTTTTGATGGTTCTTGTCAGACTATATATTCAATTTTCAAATACTTTTATTCAGTATGCCCTAAATATGTCAGATTCAGACAGTTTACTCAAATTATGGTTTTTTTGGTCTGCTGTTTTCTAGTCTTCCTAGTATATTGGCCAAGATGAACCTAAAACAGGTTATAGGAAACATCTGAAGTATATTATAGGAACACATCTTCAAAACCACTGTGGCTATCATATTAAACAAAGTGATGGAAGATTCTTTGTCACAGTAAACTAATTGGTCTCTCAACACATACTGTATTTCTAGGAAACAAGTAATTTATTTACTTTCACTTCTATAATATTTTGGAAAAAAACCTCTGTATTGCCATACATCCATGAAAGGTGCTGCCTCTGATAACCTCTGTAGAGATGTTTCATGGTCACTATACAAAATATGCACCCCTGGTTTTGAGAAAGAAATTTCATAAGGATTCTTTTTAATTTTTTTTTAATGAAAGGCATATGACATGGGACATATAATACTTTAAGTGCACTAGCAACAGATTTTATGTATCCCAAGAACACTTTTTTCTTAGTAAATTACTCATTCAAGGTAAATGACGGGAAACCAAAGTTAACATTTTCACAGGGTTTACAGAGAGATGTGTGATGCAAAAGACATGATTCTTTACAGAATCTGAGTTTAAAACAGGCTGAAAGTACCTATATGCACTCAGATTAAAGTTTTGTATTTTTATGTGTGTAGAAGAGGAATAAATTTTATTTAATAAATACAAGAGGTGCGTTTCAGCATTTCATTTCAGTTGAACTTTTACTTTTTTTATACTATTTTATAACTCCTCTCTTGAGTTTACCTACAAAAAGAGAGTGGAAAAGTTTGCTTTTGATTAAAAGAATAAAATATCTAGTTTGGGTTTTTTTCCCCTGTTTTCCTGTATGTTTATTGGAATATCCAAAATAAAACAATAGAAGAAATGAAAAATAGAAGAATGACTAGAACTGCAATCATTTTTGCTAGTAAAGCCTTGGTTATCTTCCTTAAAACTTAGGCATCTAGCAAGGGGAAAAACCTGGTTTAGGTTTTCTCTTTCATCATAGGAAATATGAGTCTTTCACATCTTAAACATACATTCTCCTGACTGATCTCACATTTTCCTCCTGATTTTCCAGTTCAATAATTGTTGCTCTTGTAGCCCTTTGGAAAAAATGAAATTGATTCCAAGAAAACTATCTAGAGAAAATGATCTGAAGCTGTCGGTAATTTTGATGATAGTTAAGTTGCAATGTTACAGAGCTAAATTTTCTTCAAAACTCTTTTCAGGCTGGTATGTTGGAGTTTTTGAGAAAAAATCAAGCTAAAAAATAAATCCTAGCATGCAACAAAGTTCAGGAAACTTAGAAAGGATGGATTTTCTAGGTTCTGCTGTCAAGATGATATGCTTCTTCAGAATTCGCTCTGTGCCCTGAATTCAGGTTTGATAAGTGATATAAGGAAGAGGGGGGGAAACTACACTAAATATCCAGTTTTGACCTTGGTTTTGTATTTTCTTTTTCTGTCTTTGTTTTCAGATTTATTTAAAGTATAATATAGCTAAAAGGAGCATTAACAATGCAGAAAAAATTAATATAGGCTAGCATATCAGTCAATAAGAACATCAGACTAGAGAAGAATAGCAGATTAGAGAAGCACTTAATTCTACTAAAGTAATTAAGGCAGTGTTTTTGTTTCTATTTTCAATCTAACTTGGATGACATTTTGTAATTTCCAAGAACAGGTTTACCGAAAGCAGTCTGATCAATCTGCTAGAAAGGAATAACCTCGATGGGAATAGATAGATTTATCAGTTCAATGGTTGCTGGAGCTTGGTGGCTTCAAGGTTGGCATCATCAGGAAAATATTGGGATTTTGACCATGGGATGATCTATTGACAGCTGACAGAATGGGCCATTTTTATAGGGGGAAAAAAAGGTTCTAGAAAAGGAGATAGTGAGGCTCATTGAAAGAGCTTTAAACTATCTTGGAAGGAGGAAAGAGAAGAAGCTGGCACTGGCAAACAGAAAGCTGAACACGAGCCAGCAGTGCCCTGGCAGCCAGGAGGGCCACCCCTGTCCTGGAGTGCATCAGGCACAGCATCACCACCCAGGCAAGGGAGGGGATTGTCCCCTCTGCTCTGCACTGGGGCAGCTTCATCTCGAGTGCTGGGGGAAGTTTTGGGTGCCATGATATAAGAAAGACATTAAAGTATTCTAAAGCATCCAGAGAAGGTCAGCAAAGATGGTGAAGTGCCTTGAGGGGAAGCTGTATGAGAAGTGTCTGAGGTGACTTGGTCTGTTCGGCCTGGAGAAAAGGAGACTGAGGGGAGACCTCATTGCAGTCTGCAACTTTCTCAGGAGTGGAAGAGGAGAAGGCACTGAACACTTTTCTCTGGTGACCAGACTGGAAGGAATGGCCTGAAGGTGTGTCAGGGGAGGTTTATGTTGGATATTAGAGAAAGGTTTTTCACCCAGAGGTTTGTTAGGCACTGGAACAGGCTCCTGGATTCCAGGAGTTGGACTTATTGATCCTTGTGGGTCCCTTCCAATTCAGCATATCCTGAAATTCCATCTTTAAATTCTCTGTTGGGCTACAGCTATCCAAGTAAATGTTACAGTTCTGGATGCACTTCTAAATAATGGAATTGTCATAGCTGTGATTGTGTTTAATATTTAATACAAAATTCAATTGTAAAGCCCTGCTTCAGAATAAAAGCACTTTAAATTGGAAAAATTTTCTTTCTTCACTGATTCAATTTCAAAGTAATGAAATAAAAAATGGATTCAAATTCAGTTGAACACTGTTTCTATAATTCTGTGAAAGGCAAATCCTATATTCTATTCCACACAAACCCTTTGCACAGAAAACCAGCTTTCAGTGTTCAGTTACATAGTTAATTCTGTACACTGGGAAAATGCAAACAATGAGATTGTCTATCTCTGTATTTACTTTTGTGGGGCTGGTGGGAGAAGCTTTTGTAAATATTTCTAAAATTCCCTGTTATCAATGACCAATATTTTAAATATAGATTTTGGAACTGCTTAAATGTATTGTTAATTAGGTCCACAGATAGTATCTTTAGTACAGACTAGGCTTAAGTTAGCACAAACAATAAAAGCTTGCAAATAAGACGCTGGAAAACAATTAGAAATGCAGGTGAATATGTGATTATATTTATTTTGAAGTTAGTTTATAGATTACTTTCCAAAAAAAAGCCCACGTAAACAGAGCTCAGGATGGACTTTTTGCAGTAGACATAATACAGTTGGTTCTTTAAGCTAAAGCTTAATACATATGGTTTGTGAAAGTCAACACCTCTGCTAATCTTTCCATACAATGTCAAAATGCAAAATGCAAACATCTATTACTCACTGAAGTAAACGGAAAAAGATGTGGCTTCATGCATTGGCAGTTATGTCCTTAAATAATTTCTTTAGTACAGATTGAGCTTTCGTTAGTAAAAGCAACAACAGTTGCAAATAAGAGATTGTTCAGGAATCTTAAAATACTGAGACACTGCTACTGGATTCTTAGCAGATGTCATTATTGCCTCTAACAATTCACAATCATCCATTCTTAGTATCTTCCTTTCCTTTGAATAATTAGAAAAACAACAGAAAGAGCAACATATGTAATTGTGTATTTTGGCCTGTAAATAAGGATGTTCTTTGAACACATTAATTAAATTAAATGCTTTTTATGTTCATAAGATCAACTCTGATTTTACATATCCAATATATTTTATACTGTCCACCATCTTCATACTCGTCAACCATAGACAATAACCATGGAAATCCAAATCATAATTTTTTGAAGAACATGCGACAATTTAAAAGAAAGCTACCTAACAAATTTTGTTAGTACTCATTTCCTCTAAGTTATCAGCCACACCTCTGCAGCATTTTTATGCCATGTATACCAGCTGTTACTATTGTTGTGGTGGTGGATCTTCATTATTAAAACATTTGTAAGGTTTGCAGTTGCTCCTTCTCAAAATCACCATTAGCTTTCATGCCATTTTCCACTACTTGAATACAGAATTTTTTCAGAATGTTTTTTTTCTTTCATCATTGAAGATGGCTTGATTCCGTGGAAACCGTTAGAGTTTTTATATACTTCTGAAAATTATTTCATATCCACCCTCTTTCCAGCTATTCAGGTGATCTGGGATGGTCAGAGGTTCATTTGGAGGCAATTTAAAGGAGCTGATCAAGCAGCACTCGCCCTCTTGGGGTATGAGATCTTACCCGGATACTCCCAGAACTAATTCATCCCTCTGGTTATTCCCACTGCTGGTTGTCCAGGTTGGCAGTGATTGACAAGAAGGGTACCAGGGTAATTAAAAAGGACTTCAGGGCTCTGTGTTGATTGGCTGAGGGTACAGGAGCACAGCGCTGTTGTGCTCAGCTCCTTTGGCAGCAGGGATGAATGACAAAAGGAACAGGAAAACAAACCAACCCACATTATCAGTAACTGAATTAAGAGCTGGTGCCACCAATGGAATTTTGGTTTCTTTGATCATGGGGCAATTTTTACAGCACTAAGCCTGCTAGAGTTTGATGGGCTTCATCTGTCTAGGAAGGACAAAAGTATTCTAGCTCGTGTGTTGCAGAGCTGATTGAGAGGGTTTTTAACTAGGTTTGAAGGGAGAAGGGAATTAAACCAGGTTCTCCAGAAATGAGTTGAAAAACGAGTTTTATATGGCCATTATCATGTGATTTACACATTTCTCAAAAGTCTCTATGTGGTCTAAACTGGTATAATGCTAGGCAAGTCCATAAATATTGATTTATAGACAACTAAAAATTTTGCCTCTATTGCAATTACCAGCTTTTTTTTTCTTTTAACTTGTTTTGGTGTAGTGTATTTACAAAATATGACAGAATTAAATACATACAGGTTAAAATGAATAAAAGAAAGATCAAAGAAGTAGTACTAACAAATTATATTTGGAATCCTGTATACAAACATAGAATATAATAGAAGAAATATTATTTATAAACCAAGCAGAATTTTACAGAATTCTTAAGGTGATATTTTTAACAATAGCTGTAAGAGTAATTTTTGTGGCTGATTCAATTAGTATTAACCAATAACACATTTTCTATTTCTCACTATCATCACAGTGAAGAATAGGCCTTTGCATCTCTTACAAAGCCATCCGTTGAGCATGCATTTCACTTGTGAGCCATAGAGTAATTTTTGAATTGTTAATGTCTTATGAAATGTCAGCATGATGAATTGTCATTTGAAAGATGTAGCAATGTCAACTTTAGACAAAGTTGCAGTGTTTACTGCACAACAGTATTTGCATAATGTTTTGCCATCAAGCAGCACTTTAAATTCAAGCATTAAAAACATGGAGCAAAACAAATTTAAGGTTTATTAAAGCTGGAATAGGTTCTGTGAGAATATCTGAAATACTGTAATTAGTTTTACATAGTTATTGCAAACACATAAGCTATATGTTTCAGATTATTCATGACTCTGAAATATGGCTGAAAGTTTCAATATTTATTACTGGCCAGTTCATTAATTGTATGTATATTATTTCTCAGTGACCAACAAAATTCATTCTCATCATTCTTTAACTCGGAATGAGCCTGCAGTGAAAAAGTTTGGAGTCTCAGCAGCAGAAATCTTGTCTAGTCCAGCCAATTGCATCAGGAAGACATTATGTGTTCAGTGGTCACAGTGGAGGAAAAGAAAATTCCTGGGTTTTTCTATGCTCAAGAATCTGTGATTACTGGGCAGCTGGAAGAGTTCTAATATGTCTAAGCCTGCTTACTGGAAATCTGCATGACAACATAGATTTCCACCCCCTCAATAAAGTGGGAAACCTTAATCCTGGAGCAATTTAAAGGAAAATGTAGGCAATTACATGATGGGATTCAACAATAGATGCCAAATAGATTGTTTTTACATTATACAGATATAAACTGTAGAATTTACCTGTACAGCATGCCTCAGTGAAGGATTTCTGCCACATAAGCCTTGATCAGGGGAGAACAGATTCTATTAACACAGGCAGGAGAAATATTGAGTAAACTAAAAGGATATTTAGCTTGCTTAGTCTATGATCATGAAGTTACAAACATCCCCTTGGCAATATAGATTTTCCCACAAAGAATCCAGCTGAAGATCCTCCATATGTTTTATTCCCTTTTAACTGTTGAAGACTGTGTCTTGTGCTCAAAGTGATGTTTTTGAATTCTCCAACAAGGCAGTTTATATAATATTTAAAGCTACATAGCCCCCAGTAAGAAACAGCAAACCAGTGGAGAAGGAAGATCACATTTCTTTTCAAGTAGAAGTTTTATGACTAACTTGAGATTAAGACTTCTCTTCCAATTAAAAAAAAACAAACATATAAGAAAGCCACATCTAATAAAAGGAAGGTAGTTTCAAATATTTGAACTTAGGATATATAGTGTCCTATATATCCAAGAAATGAGTAACACTGTCAGACCAATGTTTTCTCCTCAGCCTCAAAATCATTCTTCAGACTTGCTGAATAATTTAGGAGACACTGCACACTGCCATGCTAATGACACCAGCATCTACATATCTTTGGTTGCAACTGAAGAGCAAGTTGTTGTCTTACTTGTTGATCTCAACTCCCTTTTTGGTAAAATTCATGGAATCGCTTAACTCTTTTGTGTCCTAATTGGTTCATGTGTCTGCCTCTAAAATTATTTTTGTTGTCAATAATTAGGCAATTGCAATTGCCACTGTGAAACTGTGTTACAAGACATTTTATTTTCTTGTAGTTCCAGTTGGACTGTTTTGGAGCATTAAAACAGCATATTTAGAAAGCATGTTTTCCCTTGTCAGAAGCACTGATCCCTCTTAAAATACAGTCCAAGAGATTTTCTCACTTTAATTTTTGCTACTAGAAATAATTTTTGGAAGACCTAAAGAGAAAATGTGTGATTTCATTGCATAGGGGTGAGAGGAGAAGGTATGTTTATAGAAAAGGGAATGAGTATAGGGTATAACACAAGCTTTCCATTTCAACTTTCTACAAGAAAATGGTTAAAATCTGCAATGGCTAACTATCTGTTAAGACCTTACAGATGGTCTAAAACCTGTTTTATTAAAAATTATTATGAAACTATTTATATGCCTAACAGTTCAAGCCTCTTTATGATATCAAGCATTTTACTTTCTTGAAGATTTCTGAAAAATACCTGATATTTTAAATTTTAAAAATTAAAGAATTAAATACGAGTGCATTGCTAATAATATAATTAACATACTTATGATATATTTTTTTATTTTGGAATATTTATAGCTACTTTAATAAGATAACTTTTAGCAAATTACATGTTAGGCAGAAGACAAAAGAAAAATATTTTAAAAAAATTTAGTTATGAATTACATTGTTTCACCACCAGTACCAATACAATAAATTAAACCTACTTTTTATGAAAATCTTTTATATGGGAAATATTTTCTTAAAGTTTTACTTTTGACTATATGTCTACCTTGTTATGAATTTATATGTGCCAAATCTTTTGTTGCCTGCAAGTCTGTAGCCTCCAGAGGGCTATTATCATATATGGGCACAGAAATTAGGTGGTTTTTCACAGTCTTTTCTCTACAGTACTGTTACATTGTTTAACATAACTATGTCACCTACTTGCCTCAGCAATAAAAATATTAAAAATATCTTACTCCTGTATAATTCCTCTTGCTATTTCTAACTACAGAAAGAATAAACTTTATCTGAAGGTAAAGCTGAAATCCACCTAAAACCACAAAGCCTAGTTCTAAACAGGAGTTTCAGGTTTTGTGCATTCTTTGTTCTGTGCTATTCTTCAGTGTATAAATTTGGTTGTTTTGATGTGCTATAGTTCATGCCAATATTAAAAGCATAAATATATGTGACTATTCTTTTAATATCTGAACATTCTTGAAATATTTAATTAAGCATGAAAACAATATTTAAAAGACACTGATCACTTGACTTCTAACTATCTCTTCCTAATTCCTGTTTTGTTGTTAAGTTAGCCAACAAAAGAAAGCAGATAGAACTATTGGCAGATTCTTGAATTACTTGCAATACAGCATAATTCAAAATCCCTGATCTTTAATCTTAGTGGTACCCAGTTAGGTTCCAGTAATAATATTGTGACTTTTAACTTTAAATAGTCTCATTGATTATAAATGCATATTAGAAATAAAAGATTATCATGCACCCCACTGTGCAAAATTTTCGACAAATTTCATCAGCATATGTTATAGGGATAAAATCAAAAGGCTAAGGAATGTTTGAAGAAATGAGTAACACTGAATATGTCTGAGGAAAAGGCATTCCTTGTAGGATATTCTACTTGTATTGTATCCAGTGACCACTTAATACTAGGACTAAGTCCAGGATGATAGGACCTTTGTTTACAGTTGAAAGTAATCTTTGCTGGATAAAAGTGTGTGAACCTCCTTGCTCTTCAGCTTTGCTCACCTCGAATTTCTGCTACATTGAGACATATTCTCTGGTATGAAAACTGAGATATTGGAAAAGCACTAAGTATTCCTTATGTTGTCCTCAGCAAAAGGCAACAGAGAATGCAGCCAAAATGTACTTCTTTCCAGTGTGTATAACTGAGTAAAACAAAAAAACTCATGCCTTCAAAAAGACCCTGTTCCAACAAAGCAAGGAGACATAAATTTCCTGCCTTCACTGGCAAGGGAGAACCAACTCCACATCTATTGCTTTAACTCTCTGAAATGCACTTACTAAGAAAAAAATTGATCCTGTGAATCTTCTTTGTGATAGATATTTTGTACCTGGCACAATCTGAGTTTAGTCTCCAAAGCTGATCTATATTTTACATAAAAATGGAATCAGACAACTAAAAAAAATATCCATTTTAAGCTCTGGGTAACTCTTAAGCAGGGCAGTAAGAATTCCATTTAAAAGCAGCAGAGAAAGGAAAGAAATACAGACAGCTTGCAGCTTGGAAGAGTCAATGTAATATGCCATGTGTTCCCAATATTTTCCTTTAGTTCTGATGCAGAACCTATGGCTTTAGTGGATAAACTTTTCATGGAGTTTCAATGAAATATGTGTGTTATTTGAACAGTTCCAGATGGAAGGGACCTACAATGATAACTTAGTCTACTTACCTGATCACTACAGCACTGACCAAAATTTAAAGCGTGTTACAAGGACATTGTGCTGCATCACATTGCAGCAAAATGTAGCATAAGAAGTTATATTTACATTACTAAACACAATTCCAAGCCAGATGCAAAAGAGGAAAAAAAGATCACAGAAAAACATCAGGAACATTATATTTTTCATATTAAAAATGGAAAAAAACTTAGCTATTTTAGAGAGCCATGTCACAATGTATAGCCTTGAGACTTAAGTAACTGGGGGTTCTACATATTCTCCTATCCAGTGTTGGATACAGCATTAAATCAAACTTTGATCAGTGATTAAAAACCTTTTAATTGTTCAGTGGCCTAAATAATGACAAGCAATGAATGTAAACATGAATCAAAAAATAAAAATTCTTTGAACGCTTAATCTCAATTTTAGGTTTAAGATTCTTGAAAATATAACTGCATGTGGTATCATTGCTTGATCTGGAGTCTACTAAATTAGGATTTTCCCAATCTTAGCATTAGCTGTGAAGAAAACTGAGTCTGAGTCTGGGTTGTGTAAAATTAAGAAACATTCCTCATGCATCTTAAAAATGTTGAATATTTATTATAACTGCCATAGATGACTCTCTAGAAGACAGCCAGGGCCAGTATCAAAGAACATGCAGCTTTGTATCAAGTACACTGCTGAACTAATTTTAAATTCCTTGCACTTGCTACACTATGGTAAGTGTGCTGGTGTCTTTCTATAGCTTTATTCTTGTCACCAAGTAGCTATGTGAGAATGCAGGAACAAAGTACATTAAAGTGGTTTCTAAAACAAAGAATCAAAGTGGAATGGAATGCAAAATGACATTTGCTTTTACTGTAAACAATCTTCATTCTACTTCTGCATTAATCGGCGACGTAGCACAACCAAGAAAACCTTAGAGAGCAGGTTCTTAGAGAAATGATTGTCATGGGATGGGTTTCTGAGCTTTTCTAGAATATCATTTAGCTCCATACACTTCTCTTAATGGTAATTCAATTTGGCTTTGTTAGAAATAAATGTCAATTATGAATCTTATGCAGGACTTGTATAGCACTTAGAAAACCTCTGTGTAACAAGAACAATCAAAGACCTATTCTATAAGAAGAGAAAGAGGATAAAACAGAAAACAAAAATCTGTCATAAATTGGTTGCATACAGAATAAATGGTTATAAAGCTGAATCCTTTATTCTTACTGTTTGAACTGAGACAGAACACAATTTCATCCAACTACAGAAAATCATTGGCACTGTATCAAGTAAATTGCAACCAACATGAATTGCTAAAGAGAGCATCATTATTCAATTAAAAATGTGCAATATAACTTTTTAAGACTGATCAGCAGTGACTGTGCTTTCTTACCCTGTTTTATATACAAAAGCCATCAAAAGGAATGAATGTCTTATATTTAAGAACACAGTAAAATTAATTGGTGAATATAGATTTTTTCCCTGATATGTTACTTTGTAGTAGTAATTCAGTGAAAGAGCATACTAGTGTGTGCTCCCTGCCCCCACCTTTTTCTGGCTACCTATACAGTAAAATCATAGGAAATGTATGTTTTACATGGGGAGATAAGTTGATGAGTTGCCTAGCAACAACATCTGTGTCATTTTCCCTTCAGTATGTAGTATGTATTCGTGTCTAGAATGCTATTTATCTTCATTAGACCTAAGCAATTTAGGTTGTCAAGTCTCTGTTGACCAGTAGGTATCTAACCATATATTTTGGGGTCAATCAGATGCACTTACAAAATAGAAACAGCATAAATCCTCTATCCTATATTTGCAAATTATGGCATCATTAACATTGGAGTATTTTCTCCCACTTCATTGGTCCCTATTCTTATTGGTATCCATTCAGTAAGCTGTGAAAACAGAAATTGAAGACCAAGCCTTTATTATCAATTTTCTTGTTAACAGTCACATTGTCCTAATTATGACTGTCTTATCATAGCAGCCTTTCTTGCATTTCAGAAAAAATTCTTAAGACACTTTCATTGTATCACCCAGTGAGTCTGAAAAACTCATCAAAGTCATTAAATGCAGCTCTGGATCACTATGTACACATTTTTCCTTATTTGAAAAAGAAGCAAATTAACAATATAAAAACCCCACAACTCCCCCTCCCAAAAAAAAAAAAAAAACCCAAACCAAACAGCCACACAGCAAAAAACCCTGAAGCCTTCAAAACCTATTAAAAAAACAACAAAAGCCTATATATGTCTCTATATGTCTGTATTGAAACATATGTAGGTATACCAGGATATCTATGGATATGTATACATGCACATACATATCTGCATATGTACATAAACCCCATTGACATTTCTGCCTCAAAATTGTGCTGCAGCTGCAGTACTGATATTAGAAACTATGCCACAGTCATCTTAAACAATTTATTCCTCTACAGAAAAAAAGTCCAAACCATTGATAAGGTTTCTGAGGTTATGTAGAGTACAGTAACTGTCATATTTACAAGATTTAATAAAATCCTTACATAAATGTTTATATTTTGAGGTGCTTCTTATGCTTTCACCACTTATATCTAGCTAACAAAACCTTAGTGCATCAGATTCTTAAGAAGCAGTGCTTCTAACTAGGACATATGTCAAAGGATACAGAGAAATATTAAGATACTCAGACCTTGGATGGGGAGGGAAAAAACTGTTTATTCTAATGTAACCTGACCCCTTTATCCCTATTGAATATGATTCTGACAAAAGAGAAAATCGGAATAAAAATTTCAATGCTAACCATTTAAACTCTACTGATATATGTGTGAAAATGAGTTATTTTTCCTTATCTCTTCAAAGTGGTATGTGAAGCATCACAACAGGTGAAATGGAAACTGTAAGTCCTGTTTTTTACAATTACTTCATCTTACTTATAAATACTATGCTTATTGAACATATTGAACAACATGGCTGTATGTTTACATTTTTAGAAAAAGGTATATCTGTGTGTATATATATATATATATATATATACGCATGCACACACGTATATATTTAAATTACCCTCATATTACACAAATGGAAATTTAATGTATGGATTGCCTTTATTCTAGTGATTCATATTTTCTTTCATGACTAGTGAGAACCGTTATGCTGATCTGGTAGTACAGCACTGAGACCAAATGCTGAACTTCTTTTATTACTATTACCCAGTTGGTATCTTAGACAAGAAATTGATGGATTTGATTAAAAATGCCAGGATTGTGGAAGGATTAGCCAAATGGATTTTTATTGCATCTTTCATTGCTGTGATTGTTTTTTCATGGATTATTTGGAAGTAAAGATCAGCGTACTCCTCCAAATCCTTAAAATGTTTATTTAAAAAAAATAAACCCCAGCAGCCCAACAAACAAATGGCAGCTAATCAGATTACACAGTACATGTTGTTCTTAAAAAGATTATGACCCAAGTTCCTGATTGAATATGCAAATAGAATATAGAATTTTGGTTCTATAACTTTCTATTTTCCTGAATATTAGGAGACCATTTCTTGACATTAAAATTCAAAGTCTTTAGAAGTTCCTCGGTATTGACCTATGACAGGGCAAGAAAGAGCTTTAACAAATACACACATTTTGTAGTATGAAAATGTCAAAACTGAGTTTTGCATTTCTGTGATTTCTGACTTTTATTTAAGAATATATTCAAGTTGCAAAGCAGAGAGAGATTTACACTTTTCATTTGGAAATGGAATTATAGAAAAATAAAAGATGTATATAAAAATTTATGCTATTTATAATAAACAGTGCAACACCATTTAGAAAGCTAGAAGAGTTGATCAAGTAACAGCTGGCCTAATTTTAATAGGGAAATAAGTAATATTAACAAAATAGCACAATCATTTTGTCTTGATGTCTCTTTAGTTCACAATTTTGTCAAAATTTTAGGCAATAACTGTGAATAATATCTATTAATATTGATGGCAGTACTGCTGAATATAGTATATCCAGTGACTTGAGTAACACATTTTATTGATAAGAATATTTAACTGTGCCTGCTCAGGAATATTTGTGCACATAAGAGCGATGAAAGTGTTTCCTTAGTTTTACTCCTTTGCCTCAAAAAATAATAAATGGAAACCAATTTTTCTTAAACTCTATTTTTAATTTGTTTCTTAAGCTCCAATTTCATAGGAACACTCTTGTTCTCAGCCATGTGTGACTATGACATCTGATCCATGAGACACTGAGTGCAACATCCTGACTGTATGTACTTATCTAGCAACATCTTAAATGCTTGTATGGTCTGAACTGCATAGGTTATTACTGATAAAAGAAAAATCTTCTCTGGATGTCATATGTCCAGCCCAACATGAATATCTGTAATAATTTAAGGACCTTAAAACAGAATCTCAAATATTACATTTGACTCCCTCAATTTTTTGTCTTATAATCTTTTTGTGTTTGTAAAATCTTAATGTTAAGGAGGAAAATATTATTTATTTATGACATTTTTTCAGCTAAGGAATTATAGAAGAAAAAACCTAAAACTACAGTTAGCTGCAGGACTTGCGATTATTATTGACTTTCACTTCACATGAGCTAAGTGAATACAGGTTGGCTGCCATTCTTACTCTGCCACACGTAAGCTGTACCCATGGTATCCTACTTTTTCATATGTGGGGTGCCATAGAAAGAGAATTTCAGTGAAATTTCCAGATGGATGTTGTGTTTGATTAACAGAGGTCTGATGGGATGAATAAGACCAAGATTGTAAGAAATAACAGAAAGCATCCAGATGTATAAATATCCTTTCCTTGTCCCAGACCTAGAAAAGAGTTAACATGGTTAGCTGAACTATCATTCTTAGGGTAGCTGTTGATGTTAAAAAGAAGGAAAACAAGGCAAGCCCTGGAGGTCTTCCTAAGCAAAGATATGAAACTGGGGCATGCCAACAAAAGAAATCATTTTAAAATAACTTAAGATATGAATTTCAAAATGCCTTACTCAGGGACATTTTGCAGTTCCTAATACAAAATTACTTTCATGTTAGCTATACAGTTACCTGCTTATACAAACAGTGTTTCAGTGATTTTACTTTTTTTTTACTACTGTTCATCGTGTTGCTTCTACAGTGTTATAGCATAAAGACACTTTAGATTCTTTTTCTTTCAGAGTAATTAAAAGCATTGTTTCAAGACTGATTTGTCAAATCAATGAGGGAAATGGCTTTCCTGTAAAATCAGTACAGTAAAAAAGACAGCATTAACAAATAGACAGTAGCCTACTAGAAGATAATTAAATCAAGATATCTCTTCTGCAAGTGTATTTTGTTCATTAATTCGTGGATTATATTCTCTAAACTTTAGTATTCTCTAAACTTTTCTGTTGGAAAGAAAAAAATGAAAGGTTAGATAATTTGAGAGAGTATTGGATAAAAATATTTCAAACAGTGAAGGAAATTTCAAGCAGAAGTCTTGGATTCAGAAAGGTGATACAAAGTCTGGATGAGATAAGGTAAAGAAGGGGCTCATTAAGTGAGCCTGTGGTTGACACATGTGAGGGGGAAAAGGCACAAAGGAACTCTAGTCAGAAAATTGAAATTGTTAAGTCTGATCCTTAGGCATCCAGAAGGAATTAGCTTGTTAATGGGATATAAGAAAATACCTATAGAAATAGAGAAAAATGGAGCTTTTTTTGTTTTTCAAGTAAGTTAGCCAATGATAAATGTCAGTGTTTGCATAACAGATTGAAATCCTAAGAGACTATATGTCTGTGTGGTGTGAGTACTGAGAAAGCAATAATGAACTGTGGAGAGGTTGTAAAACAGGAACAATAATTGGGTGGATGGTCATGGGGTCATTAGTTGCTCATGAAGAGACAGGTGCAACTGTCTCCTCTGCTGAACAAAAATTTATTTTCCTTTTGTGGCTTTGTGTTGAGCATTTTTATAATAGGTGGAAGTCAAAAGGGCAGATGGGTAATCTGGAATTCAGTAAAAAGGCTGTAAAATAATGTTATAGGTGAAAGCATCTGCTTCACTGAGGTTATCTGATAATCATGGGCTTTTTCAATGCAAAAGGGAGTAATAAGTAAATAGGGCAGTGTTAAATAAGAACACAGAGAGACAGAAACATATTAGACAGCAGGGGATAACAGAAATAATGGCAGAGTCCAAAAGTCCACAGTTAGTTATTGGTAGACCTTTACAAAATCCCAGGCAGAGCTTTAGAGGAGGCCATGTGGTTTTCTGTCCTCACAATCTAAGCCTCTGAAAATCTGAGGGCTGTCAGCTCCATGTCTCTGAGTGCCTGGTCACCTGACATTTTCTAGCACTTGCCATCTTCCACCCTGAGAATTGTTTTCAATAATTAGAAGACTTTCCAAAGTTCTTATGTGTTATTTCTCTAAGATGTATGCAATAATTCTACGCCATATTGTAATAATGACCTACACTGAGTTTTTTAGAAGTGATTGAATAATAAATCTCTCAGGAGGCTAGAAGTATGCAAACTTTAGCCTTATGCTTGACAGTACAATTGATGCAGTTGTTAATGAATCAATAAGGCACAGTCTCATGTGTCTTAATTCCAATTAAAATGTTGGAACTATGTGAGATGAAGCTGATGTCTAGATAGATAATTATATTTAATCATCTGTGTCTACATGCATAAATAAATCCCCATCATTCTAGTTAGTTGTGTGAGATGTGCTATTTTCTCTTCATGTCCAGTAAGATTTGAGATTTAAGAATTTCTTCTATTCCATCTGGGATTTGAATATAGAATATAAAAAGCTTATTATACAGAAATAAAACTAACAAAATTAGTCTGTAAGTAATTTAGAACATGAACAATTTATAAGAAAATGTGCCAGTGATGTACAGAAATACAGCCATCATCTCTGAATTATCTGCACATATTTTTTGTTAATACCTGTAATTCTTGTTTAGATAATTTTTGAGGATTTTGAAAAATAGTTTGTAATATAGACAACTCTGTATATTCCATCATCATGTCTGAAACCCTACAAGTGTGTTTGACTGGGATTGGATGTTCATAAATCTTTTCTCTATACACTAACTTTGCAGAATAAATGTGATGAGTGTGAAAAGATTTTTGATGTTTCTGAAAAGTACAGCAAATTCAATATGAAAATATTAAATTTTCTCAATTTTCAGGAGTATAAAGGAAGCTATATTCTATTTTAGTCTACAAAAGTTGGACTTTAGGGAACTGTATACTCTGTTGGAAAGCAGATGTTCTTTGTCGGCAGGCGATAATCTTGCTCTGTGAAGAGAAGTAGCCTCCTTTGCAAAACAGTTTGAAGACCAAATACTCTACCCTCGCTCTGTTGACTAATGAGAGTCTAGGTACCTAATATTCCCACAGGGTATGCCTGGAGTTAATTAATAAGAACCATTAAACACAAGAGTCTGTCTAAAGTGGTAGTTAACCCCAGGCTGAAAAGCAGGCATTTCCTTAGCTGGAAAGCAAAAGTCATTTTCAAAAAAGTGAGTATCTCAAAATAATTTCAAAGCACCTGCTCTATAGTTTTTTTTCTTGCATTTCTGTGGCTAGTTCAGCTTCCATCTACCAATTTGCTGCCAGTTTTGGGGAAGAAAAGAAAAATATTCTATTTTTTGTTTATTTATTTTTGACCTAAATATAAGTAATGTGTTTTAAATATTGAAATTAAATAATTTCACTTCCCCTCCTTCATGCAACTGGCTAAAATTATTTGCTCAGTAGAATTTTTAAAATTACATCCTTCTTTGGCCACTGGAAATCTGAACAGAAATGATAGTACTGCAAATAGGTAATGCATATGATACATCACCTGCATATGATTATTCTGTTATAAAAATTCCCTGTATTTTGCAGCTAAGCAATAAAGAAAATATTTCTTAGATTCAGAAAAATCATATTTTGCTTCAAATTTTAACATGGTATGGACAACTCTTTTCCTAACATATAAACTAGGAATGTTGTTATTACTTAAGTAATAAAAAAGAGTTTGTCAAGAAGTAATTAACTGAAATTACAAAAGGAAAACTTCCTAAAGATTCTCAGAGATGCATCAGAAAGCACAGAGCACTATTATTGTTCCCTTCAGGACACCAAGATTCTGTAAACATTGTGTTCCAAGTAAAAATAGAATTTTACACTTATTGGTAGTAAAGTAAGACACCTGTGGATCCATCCTTGATCCACGTTACATTTTTAAATTGCATTAAGTTTCTGTTAGACTTCACACAACTAATAAAAGAAGGAATCATTAGAAATAATAGGGGATAACGGAGACAGTGATAAAAAGCCATGTTCCGCCTTCTGTTTCTGGTTAGGAAATACATAACACCATGTCTGATTCTGTTGTCTTCTGAAACTCATTTTAGACAATCACCTGTGTATTATTTCACATGTTGAAAACACTTTTCATTGCAAAATATTTTTCAAATTTACATAAAGTGGAATGCTGATTATTGAGTAATCCAATTCTAAAAAGCCACAATCTCTGTAGCAAAATATAAAATGCACTGTATGAGCCAAAAATCTGCAGGTAACCAAGAAGGCCAAAATCCACACCTGAAGTGTAAAAAGAAGCTTTATTCCATCACTACACTTGCAGAATGGGGACACATGCACTGCTAAGTTAACTCAAACTTAGCAGGAGCCAAAAGTGCAAGCACTCTGCCCAACCTCACATGAAATAAAAAAAGTCTGACACAAGCACAATCCTTCACAAAGCTGTTTTACAATCTCCAAACTTCTCATCTCTCTTCCTCCCTTACAAGGAGGGCCAAGTCTATGGGAAAAATACTTGTAAGTCTCTGACAGCATCCTGTTATCTGATTTGAGAGACTTCCATTTATTTTCAGCAGACAGAAAGCAACCCAAAGCAAACACATATATGTGAAATTTCCCACACTGAGTGTTTTTAGCTTCTCCCAGATGCAAGGTTGGTATTTCAGCACAAAAAATTCTAAAACCAGCTTAATTTTCTTTCTTCTCGCCAATTTTCCATTTTCAACCACTTTCTCCCCACATATACTTAACTATTGGGTAGAGGAGCAGAAGAGAGAGTTTTCAGAGAGAAACTGAAGTAAAGTAACCTCAAAAATTTAAATAGCCAATGTATGAATTTTCAAGCTATAATTTCTCTGATAGAACTATGGGAACGACATTCAAAAAGCCACACTGTCTTTATTCATTATGAGATTTCTCCTAATTTTTAATACGAATGTATATATCTGCTTGTGGTCCTGTTTTCTTGAGGTCAGAAAACTTAATTTACTGTCAAGGAATGGCATGTCTTACTTCCTTAGATAACTGCCTAAGGTTTTTCAGGGAAAGTGTCTCACATTCAGCTAACTACCTATTTTTCTGAAATGATATAAAGCATACAGAAGTGGGCCTTTTTCATACTGAATCACTAAAAAGAAACCCTGTCTGTAGTTCTGTAAGTGCTAGGTTTATTAATCTGTGGTTCTGTTTTGGTTTTTTTTTTAAAAACTCTGCTATTTTTTAAAATTACTATCCTAGTAGATGTCTTGCTCTGTTAACAGAAAGCGGAAAGAAAAGGCAGGGAAAGAGAAACAGTAATTTTTCTTCATATGTATGCTACTCATAATGCAAATTCATAAACAAATATGCTTCTGACATAAAACTGAATAGTAGCAAAAGAGTTGGAAGAGTAGGAAATATATCTCATTATGTGGATAAGATAGTTTTTTTTTAAAGTTACTGCATTTCTTTATCTCAATTTAGCAACTTTCCTGTCTGGTTAATCACTTATTTCTTCTCTAATATATTTGAGATAATTTATGTCCATTTGCATTCATCTCATTCTGAACTTAAATGATCTAGTTCTATGGTATCTGATAGGACATTAAGGTCTCCTGATTTCAAACATTCTTTGTGCTCTCCAAGTTTCATGAGTTTGAGCCAGTATCTGTTGCTACTACTTGAGTACAGCATGGCAGTTCCATGCTGTGAAGATGATCAGAGTCCACAGTTTCTCTAGGGACAGCTCTACAACAGAAATGCAGGGAAAAGCGATATTGATGAGAATGTTTGTCTATCACTCGTTCTAGTTTTCCCCACATTTATAATTGTCAGAAGATCAATCTTCATTAGCATTTAAGTTTGGAGGAGTAATGCAATTCTGAAACAACCCTTCTGAACTTCCTCATTTATTGTGTTTGGTTGTGACTGCCAAGTCAAAGCAAGATTACTTTCAGAGTAAAATTAACTGGAAAACCCACTCCAGCAGAACACTGTTTTTTTCATGTAGTGCAGACAGAAGCCTCTGAAATCTGGGATTGTGCAGTTTACATCAGTGCTTACAAAGCACTCACACAAAAATAAAGCCACTGAGAAACATCATCATATTTGAAATGCTCTATATGAAGCCAAAACTAATTTGTCAGTCACCAGCCTTCTGGTTTTACAGCCCATTCCTTTGCTGTCCACAGAGATTTTTGCTTGTCTTGTAATTTCCTATCCTTGCCTTTTCTTTGGCTACTGATATCTTGTTACTGAATTCCTTTAGGTTTTGGTTTTTTTTTTGTTTTGTTTTGTTTTTTTGTATTCTTTTTTCCTTGCTCCTTTCTTTGTCAGCTTCTCTCTGTTGGGCTTACCAAAGGTTCAAGTGTAGTTTTTCCTGTAGTTGTGAGCAAGTGTTTCATATGAGTCCAGCCTGTGGGCTGATGTCCTGACCCAGCTCCAGCCTGAGTCTATCATTTGAGGAGAGTTAAGCTACTTCAGGGCTTTGTGAGACACTGGTTCCCCTCACCAGGTCAGATCCTCACCCTCTCTATGGAGCTGCCCCAGTGCCAGTGGGATGCCCTGTTCCTGGCTGGGGAAGCCTGGCTGGCTCTGAGTGCCAGAACCTGCTCTATTGCCTGCCACGTGTTCCCCTCCTCTTCCCCCAGCCCAGAGAGAGCTGCTGGCCTTGCAGAACTTCAGCACGGATTACACTTAATCCAGATGGTCAAAATAACTATAATGCCATGAAACACAATTTAGCTGTAGGGTCTTCATTGCCTTGACCTACTAATTCACTTGTAATCATCCCACTACTTGTGAAAATAGGCACAGTACCAGAATTGTGTTTTAAACCTTTAGGGAGACCCTATCTAATCTCAATTTTGCATAATATTAAATAAGATCACTGCATAATCATAAATGTTGGAGTGAGTAAATATGAGTTACAATTTCCTGTGAGGTCACTGATATTAATGAAACACGGGGGAGTTATTGATGTCTTTAATAAATTCTTATTATTCAAATAGTCAAGAAAAAAAATTTTTTTAGTTACTTGATTGTTAGGGCAATGCATCAAAGAAAAGAATGCATTTTCTTACAGACAGTTCAAGAAATGGCTGTGCTAAGTATAGTTAGCCTGATCACGCACTTTGAGATCTTCAGAAGTAATTTCTATTGTCATTTTAAGACTATCAGGTTTCTTGTAATTTGCTTAGATTGATTAGACCAATCTATCGTTGAATGATGATTTTTGTAAAAATGACAGTCCATTGTTCTGCTCTAGGTCTTTCAAATTTTAACAATGAAATCAGGGGAGCAAGGCCTATATTTCTTCTACTTTCCTGTGTGAGAAATGCTACTCTTTAGTCATTCTTCTCAAACTTATATACAGATGTGTAAGAATAAAAAAATGATGTGACAATAAGCTGACTTTACAATTTATCTGAAGACAAAATATATTTCTCATAATGTAACAGCAGAATATAGTGCCTGGGTGAGAGTAAAAGTTATGCATTTTACCTCTTTCCTGCTTTTTGTTTTGATTTCTTGAAATAGTCTCATTTAATTTTTGAACCTTGAAATTGAGATGTTTTAAATTTATATTAGAATTCACGTAAATGAGAAATCTAGTTATGCTTCTTCATACCCTCAAGACATCTTTCTGAACTCTTTTAGCACTATCAAGAATTTACAAGATGCAATGGTATGAAAGATAGAGAAGAGTAATGTTTTTTAATGTGCACAGACTTTTGCTGTTGTTTGTGTTCCCTGAGACACATCATCATAATGCTTAAATTTCATCTGTTATCACAACCTTCTAGTATGCTTTTTGATAAAATTCAGACGTTTGAAACCGAAATATCAGCAGCTCTTTAGTTGATATTAAGAAAAGTTTCATGTCCTCTTGCAGATGGATACCCCATGTACCATAACAAGAGTGTTCACCGACATGCAGCCATGGATTATTAGTCTGTGAAGTTTAATTAACACGATGTCCTTGGCATTTCCCATATCTATCCATGAAAAAAACTTAATCCCACCCATTGGCTTTTTTTCCCCAAATAAAGTACTTACTACCATATTTTTCCAACACAGAATCTAGTTCAGTTCCTTTTTACCCTAGAATTATTTTTTCAGGGATTTGTTTGCTCCAGTTTTAGTTTTTATCTATATTTTTCAAATATAAAATTTGGTTTTTAATTTTTAGAAATAGAAAAAATCTTATTCCTAGTTAAGGAATGAAGTCCTGTTAGGCAGAGGGTTATATGACTTCCTGCAATACATTAAAGTCATCAAAGTTAGATTTCATCTTGGTTTATATATTGTTTTACATGTTTCTTACAACCCTTATCCAAAATTAATTTTTAACACCTAGCGGAAAATTGAAAATAACTGTGATAACAGGTCCTATTCACGTGTAAATATACCAAACAGAATCTTTATGATTGATGGCCTAGACACAAATATTAATAAAGACTTGACAATTATAAAAAATTGTGGTTCCTCCAACAAATTGCCAGAGCTTATGTATTTTATGACTCTGTCATTTTAAATTTTTTTCTAAAAATTCTAAAGCATCTTCAAATAGGATCAAAGATTCACCACAAATAGCAGTTCTTCAGATAATTGAGTCTTATTTTTTATTGCAGTGTATTGGACGCGTTAAATCTCTGGAGAATTACGTCACTATATCATGTAATTTATTGTCACTTTAATGAGGATTTATTCTTTAAGTCTTAATTTTGATCTAAATAATATTTCTCAACTGAATTTTAAGTTTGAATTAATCCTTTTTTAGAGTACATATTACAGTTAGTCATGCTTTCAGCATTAATCATGAAAGCATAATATTGTAAATACTTAGACTATGTTTTTTGGATTTTTTTTTAAATGAAATAAACACTTTCTGTCCTTGAAATGACACTGCTTTACAAACTGTAAATGCTTCTCTACAGCACAGGAGTGCTCAAATAAAAATTAAGTATTACACTCTTAGTTTTAGATGTTTAGATATATTTTCCCTTCATTGGGACTGATGAGGCTTACAGGCATTTCTTTTTTTATTTTTATAACTTTACTTTTTCTTTTGGTGGATATGTTAGAAGGATAATTCATTGTATCACTAATATAAGATATCAGAAATTGTTATCTTCGAGATCTGAAGACCAGTTTTCCTTGAGTCCATGCTGGAGGTATTCAGGAGATCAGGTTCCCTGCCAGCTCTCCTCTCTGCTGCCTTTTCCCTCATGTTCTCTGTCCAAGACAACCCTCCTTGACTGTCAGTTTTTTGCTTGGCATTGTTTCCATTTTGCTGACTACCTTTGAAAAAAAAGTGTCTTGTCCATTGTTTTCTTATCTTCTGGTAACCCAAGATTTAAGGGGAAATATTACGAAAATATGTAGTGGTGTCCAAAGAAATCAGCTTCAGGCATCTCCAAAGCATGTAATAGTATCCTCAGTGAGAGGGGTAAGTTTGCATAGGCTGCACATGAGGAAACTGTGCCATTCTGAGCCATGTTAATGATGACAGGAAAAGGAGAGGAATGGCGCTCCCTTGCTTTTTGCACATGCTGTTGAAGTTAGTTACATACATACACAAATATAAAGATAGATAGACAAACAGAGGTAGAGCTATTCACAGATACAGAAATGCATCTAATATAAAACATTTGCAGGAAAATATCCTGCATTTATCAGTGTGGAATATTCCCAAAATATTTCTTGGCTTAAAACTAAGGATCATGCCTATATAATGTAAGAAGATGTGTCATGTGACACATATGCCAAAATAAAATCTTCTTAAGGGATATATAAATATCTGTATTATATGTACAAATACTAACAAATACAAACATTTAGAATCTTTCCTTCTTTAAACACATTTCAGTATACTCAGCATAAAACATACACTGTGAAAATAGATTAATGAAACTCAAGGGCAAGCAAGATATATGATGAATTTTTTAATTTTAGAATATTGAAATATCTGAAATACATTTCCAGGAATTTCTGAACATGTATTACAATTGTGTTTTATTCAAGTATTTTATAGAAAGGATCAGCTCCACAAAAAAATTAAAGAGGTAAAAAAATTCTCCTAAGATATTGCAATGAGATAAATGCACTGAAAGCAACATGTATTTGATAAAAGTTTTTCAACTAGATAGGCCTAATCAATCTGCATAGTGCCATCAGTGACTGTAGAGTCTAGGGCACCTAAATTTTTCATAAGCATTTTTTCAGCAAATTCTAACAGTAATGGTCACTCTGCTTAAACTGTTTTTAAGTTTTCCAGAAGTTTCATTTAGATTGTACAGATATGATGCATTACATATAAAATTAAGGTAACAAACTTTGCAGACAATGCAGTAGAAATCAATTCTTGCTAATGAATTTCAAGATAAACTAATTCAGTTTCTTTCTGCAAAATCAGCTATTTTGCCTGAAATAGCTTATGACAATATCTCAAATTTCAAAATCAGTATTAATAGGTTAAAATTATTATTATTATTATTATTATTATTATTACTACTGTGTTCTGAATGTAGATGTGATAAAGATAGAATAATGGCATATACTTCCTTAGATGGTGTCCTTAATACCAGTCATAACAATACAGAACAGCACAGATGTATGTTCAAAAAAAATATACATCATTTCTCACCCAAGCTTCCCAATTTAAACATCTAGCCCAGACTAGAATACCTGTATGAAATCTAAAGATCAGAAGAATCCCAGGTCTCTAAATGGGATGTTATTTATCTCATCCAGCAGTATATTTGGTAGGTATCTATATGGGTGGGGATTAGTTGGAAAAATGACTCATATAAATCCAGTTTAAAAATAAAAACTATTTATCTCTCTGAGGTCAGTCCATTCTAGTTTGAATCATACATTTTATTATACAATCTGGAGAATGAAAGATATTGGTATAACTACACATATACCTAAAACCATTGGTGTTTGAGCCTATCAATTGTTACTGGGTGAGTTGCTTTCAAGTATGTTTGTATGTGATGTGTGCATTTTAACGGGAACCAGATATTGACTGTAGACACTTTGGTCTATTGTCAAATTCATATCTGAATGAATGTGCATACAGAAACTATTTCACACCCTTAAATTCCTTTATTTTTTTGCACACATTGAATATGTGTATGTTTAAAGATTAATATTTGACGGAATAGGAAGTTAGGATTCTGTTTTGTCTTTGTTTTAACAGGAATTTGCATTGTGGCTTTTTTAATCAGACAGCCAACCTGCTCCTTGACCTGATAAGTGTACTACTGGACATTGTGACAGGTAATTCAAATTCACCTTACTGCTACCACTGATGATAAATAATTAAAGACATAGCAAACTTCTTAGCATTAAACTCAAGGAATATAACATTGCAAATTTCTTTAATAAAATGTGTATTTCTGTTATTAAAGAAATTGCAAATTTCTTTAATAACAGAAATACACATTTTCAGGTTCTTATTTAATTAAGCATCATGCTGAAGTAAATTAGTCTTCAGTAAAATGCACATTTTTATATGAATTAAGTGATCTTGGTATAAGCAACACATTATTTTATTAATATTTTTAATTAATAGTTTGCAACTGACATGGGTTTTTTCTAAACACAGACTAATTATTTATGCATGTTTACAATTGTTCCCTACATATGAGGCTTTCCAATATTTATGTTATAACAGATCATTTCATATTCCTTAGTTGTCTTAGGTTTCAAAGAATAGGTAAAATTTCTAAATAATTTTTTAAGGTTCTTAATGGTTTTTTAGAAGCAATGGTAACTAATTAGATAAATTTTTTGAGATGTGAGCTCTCATCTCATTGCCTTTGCTCAATAAACTTGTTTGTGTATGGCAGCTTATCCCCCTGAAAGAATCTCTTTTTACAGTCCTGCTGTTATGTTCTTGACCTTTGCCATGACCACAACTCTGAGGCTTTTGAGCTGTCAGATAAAAGAGGGGAAAGAGGCTGGTGAATGTTGTAGAATGCAAAAAGCTTTGTAATGCACTGATGAATTTCCTGCCAAAACTTCAGCTCCACTGCTGTCACTTTTCCTTAAATAATAGGGGGCTTTTTCCTCTAATGGACAATGGAGGCCGTTTGCCTAATGAGACCTTGCAGAGGCAGCCTGCCATGTGTCTCTAACTGAGGTGAAATAATCTTGCCTGGCTACAGACAAGTGGCTAAGAAGCAGTCATATTCAAATGTACCTGTCAGTAATTAATCTGTTTGGGCTTTCCCCCAACCCCCCAGTATTCATATATACTGTTCTATGTGCAGTAGAGCATTAAATTGCTTTCCACTGGGAGTAGGTCATATTCAGGGGTCATCAGAACCATGTTCCTGGGTGGAACATGCTTGATTCAGACAGGCTGTTTCTATCAAGAACTTGGTGTTTGAAACCTCTGGCTATTCAGGAGATTTTCAACCAGATTATCTTTTCTAATATTATTCTGGAAAAGCTGATTTTTATTTAATATCTTGTAGATAGATAAAAGTCATTCAATTGATAGTTTAATTCTACATCTGATGTAGCCTCTGAACAGCCACTAATTGTTCTGTCAAGAGTCCTAATGAATTTTTTGGTATCTGCTAGCAAAGCTTTTTGTAGCAATTACTATATATTAAGATAGACTCAATTACTTGCTTTGTCACTAGGTCCTCTTTTTGAAGTCAGGGGGATGTGCTACAGAAAAACAGATATAAATCTACTCCTTTTGGTGCAGACTTATTCAAGCCTGTCTGTTCTAAAAATTTCCTGAAGTCCTAATCCCTGGAAGTGAATAATCTTTTAATTTGAAAATAATGCATTTTTTCCTAACAGTAAATCAGCATGTTTTCAATGGATAAAGGTTACATTGACCAAAATATATTTTTTGTTTCAAATTACTTTTTTTCTCCTAGTGTGGGTATTAGAAAATGCTTTACTTCACTTCCATTTCCCAACTTATGATATGAAATTAATGCCATAAAGGACAAGTAAAATATATAAGATCAATATTTCTGGGGTGTTTTTTTTTGTTTGTTTGGGGGATTTTTAATGATTTTTAATTGCAGTCTTTATAGCTGCAAAATATGCCCAGAAATTAATTGGGTTTTTTTCAGTTGAGAAGTTCAGGTTCTATACAGGGATGAAGCACAAACCAAATGGAAATAGTTTCTTTCCACTTTAAAAGAACAGTATATTGTAGACCAAATAAAAAACCTTACACTGCATGGATTAAGAAATATTCCTTCCCCATCACTTCCACTTGTAAATTATATTTTTTATATCAGTACTTATTAAGGCCTTATGAAAGATAGATTATTAAATCAATAATTTAGAATTCACAGTATTTAAATGAAAAATCTGTAAGTTAGACTAGGAATTTAAACCTTGTGCTTCTATCTAATAAGTAGTGGTGACAAATTTAAAAGCATTTATATAGACATAATTATTTTAAAATTGTTAAATTCATCATTCTTTTTCAAGAACACAGAACTGAAACTTATGTCCAGTTAAACATTTGCAAGTCAAGCATGAACAGGAAATTGCATCACATGAAAAGTCAACATTTTTTCTCCTTTAGAGATATTATACATTTTGTCTTAGTTGACTTTTGAGCATGTATTGCTAAAGATTATAAACTTCCTGAATAATTAAAAAATCTATACTCAGTAATTCATAGAGTTTTTCCTTTTTAGATGAAAACATTTTTGGCTAACATTTTTACTTTCATTTTTAATCTGGGACATGTCACCAAAATATCATACATATTATTTCAATGCTTCTCTCCTTCATTGTTGGTTTCAGTTTCTTTAATTTTCTTATCCCAGCTATGTTCATTTCCATGTAATGCATGAAAAGTAAAGGAAACTAGGCACAAGGCAAAGGGAGTTAATCTGTTCTAACTGCATTACTACTTAAGCTAAAACACGCGCATGATTTTCTGAGCACTTTAGAACATCAGCAGTAGATTCAGAAGTTACAATTCCAGTCCTAGTTGTAGAAATTAATGTTTCACTGACTAATTTCAATTTTCTTCTTGTGCTCCATAAGCTATCAGAAAGATGGGCTTTCTGGCAATCTCACAGCAATATTTCCACTTTCTAATTTCTTTAAGCCTGCTTTTTTTGGGTTTTTTTTAAAGAAAGGAAAGACATGAAGATATTAACCTCCTGCTGAATGAAGTAAAATGCCTACTCGATAATTCTATAGTTGAAAACTACTTTAATTTTTTTTTCATTTTTGCAGCTTGTTTTGTTGACCTCTGTTGAAAAGAACATCTATATCCTGCTGTGAAACTTCTTTAATATTAATTAATATACCTGGCTGTCCTTTCTGAATACATAAAAAAAAATACAGGTTTTTAAAATGTGAAACTGAAATAGTCGTCCAATTAAAACAGTATCAAATATCTAAAAAGGGAAAAGTTGCCACTGCTCTATAGTAGCAGAATATGATTAGAAATTGTCATATAAATATGTTGATACTTTGATAAAAGTCTAAAGTTCCTTGTCATGATAAGAGAGAGACAGTATGAATATCCAAATGATATACAGATTTGGACTGGAAATGTTCTATACACTGACAACAAAAGAGGAGCTAGTAGTCAGGATCTGTGGTGACATTTTTTTTCATTCATACTTACAGATACTGAGCTCACTTACAGGGATGCAGCAATATGAAGAGCTTTGCAACTCCCTAGAAAAAAGGAGGTTTTTTTCTAAAAATTTAAAAAAAATAATTTTTCTTTAATTATTTTAATAATTAAATGAAAAATCTGTAAGTTAGACTAGGAACTTCAAAAGTCATGTAGTCACAGGATAAATATTTACATGTGACAGTTTCCTACACATTTAATTAAGTTTTATAATTTTTGAAATTCACTTACTATTATAAAAATGTACCAATATTATAAATTCATTTTAGTAGATGTTGCAAGAATTAGTTGTAAGACACATTTTAGTGCAATACAACCATTGGTGGCTTTCTGAGAATCCAGTAACATCTTTATTCATTGATTAGAATAAGAGATGTGCTTTACAAACATTCATCATACCTCTAAAAGTTTATACATATCTTAGCTACCTGCAAATCTACAAGAATCTGATGTAAGAAGTTTTCTGGGAGTTAGAACTCCGTGCTACATTTAAGGCAGTAAATTCACCTGCCTTCAAATCTTTCATTACTCCTTCAATCTTCTTCCTTTCCCATTTTTCTGCCTTTTTCTGTGACACTCCTGAATGAGTTATCTTTCAAACAAAAAGACAAAAAGAAACCAATAAACACAACCCCAAACTCCCCCCAAAACCAATCAAACCAAAACAAAAGAACTCACAAAAAACCCAAAAAACCCCAAAAAACAAAACCGCAAACAACCCAAAAAAAACCCCAAAAAAACAAGAAACCCACCACAAAAACATCATAACAAGCATTCATGGATACGAAAAACCTTCTTGTTACCCTCAGTGCATTGCTGCCTTAATTCAACTGCTTGAAACACTTTTTGTGTTGTCTCATTTATTGCATTCTATTTACCTCAATGGATGAATTAATTGAAGGACTTATATTGTAATAATTTTTGTCTTTAATTTTACTAGCTTTTTTCAGCTTTGGTTTTTCTAGAACTGTGGCCATTGTTTCTGACTGTAAGAAAAATGTTATCTGTGAAACGGTGGCTATACCATTCCATATTAATTATGTATGATCCAAGTGCCTTAGACTAAATGAGATTTATTTCTTAGCACTCCAAAAGAATAACCCTTCAAGTGTAAGAGTATTGTCTCAGTAATACACAGGTTATTATAAATATTAGAAAGTCAGAGGTATTTTGCCAAATCCATTTTTTTCTCTAAGTATACCCTGACACTATTATACTGGCTAATTAGTTTGCACAGCATTATTCCAGCATGAAATAACAGACATAAAACTTCTGTGAAATGTGACTTTTGTGTCATCCTGCTAGTTGAAAATAAGACTGCAGACTATAAAAGGCCTTTTCTTTAATGAGTATCACTGCTGTATCCTATAAGATTTAATTACAAATTGACTAGTTCAACTTTATACAAGGCCTTGGAGATGAGGGTTTTGGCATGGCAATAAAGGCAGCTTAAAAGAGTTTTCTCCCTTGTATTCTGAAAATCAGGATTTGTATAGACAAAGATATGCTGTGCAAACTATATAGCATTTTAAGAATTCTCTGAAGAATTCTGCATGCCCAGAATTTGTGTGTTGAATTTTTAGGTGTGCAATAAGTAAAGACTCCAAAAAGTAAAATCTGGATTTTTCACAGGCCATAGAAGAACATATTTATTTATTCCATGTATCTCTCTAAATATGCGTTACTGTAGTCAGCATCTTAGACCATATTGATTTTTTTTTTGTTTGTTTTGTTTTGTTTTTGGCTTTTTTTTTTGTGTAAATCTTTTGAAAATTAGCAGAACACTGAACAGTCTGGGCATAAGGTAAAAACTGCAGAAAATGTTTGTGCCTGAACCCATTAATTAATAACTCTTGAAGACACTCCTAATGCAAACAGGACAGTGAAATGCACATCTCTAGGTGACAGGCTGTGGATGTGTTGAAGAGAGATAATAAATAAAAAGCACAATACTTACACTGTCTCTTAACAAGAAATTTAGATCCAGAAAAAAATGTATCCAGATCTAATGGGCTACTGTGAATTCCACAATTAATGTTTAATTATCATTAAGATTGGAAGTAAGCATATAATCATTAAGATTGTTAAAAATCTCCAAGATCACTGAATCCAACCATTATGTGCATATATCTCAATTCAGTGCTATCTTTTGCATGGCTTACACCCATGCAGTTGTCTTCAAACTATATTATTCCGTGATTCCCTTTGATCGTTCAAGGACAGTAGTTAAGAGCTTTTTTTTTTTTTAATTTGAAGTTCCATTATAAAACTATTCCAAATTGTTGTATGTATAACTATTCTGATTTGTTTTATGTATAACTATTCTATATTGGTAAATAATTGATCTATACCTATATGCCACTGTGAAAAGTACTTTGTTCTATTGCTGCTCTATGCAAACTGAAACACAGAAATCTTATAGAAGACTCAAGGTTTTTCAAAAAGTATTTTTCTTGTCTGAGGCACTGGCTGCATCTCAAAATCCACATGTACCAAAGGAAATCTGCAGTAAATGTATTAAACCAAAATTAAGTTTAACATATTTCTATTGAGAAAGATGAGAAAATAATTAATAATTTGAACATGCACAAAATTCTTTATACTACAATTTTTGATAAAATTTAACTTTACAGATCTGATGTCAAACCCAGAAATCATATGAAAGATCTGTTCACTGAACACACCACTGCTTATGAAAGGACCATGACTATTAATCTCTTCCATGCTGCTGGAGGAAATACTGGTTTATTGATTTGTCTCATCTAGATCAGGTCCTTGGGAATCAGAAGCTCATATTATTCTGGATGATTGATTTTTTTTTTAATTAAATTCTGTCTTGGGCTGTTCATAGGAAATAAGACCCACAAAAGATTGACTTCATTATACATGAAGCCTACTTTCTGTTAGCAGATCAGCATGTGAAGAAGAGCAAGGTGCAATAGACTAGAACCAGTTAGTGTTCATCAGTCTGGGGAAGATACAGCAATCAGATTGGCAAATATAAATTTAATAGCATAAGCATAATTTTTTGTTCTTTAGCTTAAAAAAAAAAGCAAAACATTATACTCCTGTACCTCTTCAACCAGATTTAATAACAGTAAGATAAATACTAAGAGATCTTAACTTAAAATTCAATTTCATAACCCCTTATGCACAAGCAATGAAAAGGAAGATAAAGTGTTAAAACTCTTCCTAAAAGGTTAAGAGTTGAGAAGTAAAGCAAACATTTAATTTTTTTTTTTAATATCTGTTCCTGTTCTTTTCCTCCAGAGTATCAATCTGTATGGTTTTCATGAACATGCAAGGAGGGATTTCCAAGAGAAATGTGACTGAAATGGTACTGTAAATTAGGATAATGGTTTTAAAATATATATCCTTTTTAAACCATAAAATAGTATTCACTGTAATAAGCAGTACATCAACTTATTGCTCAGTCTTTCAAGACAAACTAGTCCAAACCCTTAAATATACAGCAGGCAACAATTCTGCACAGATGGAATAAATGTCATAGCAATCCTTCAGGTCTTTTACTTCTCCCTTTTCTTACAGAACACCTGAGTCTATACTAGTTTATCTTTCTCAGCTACACAGGCTGAAACATTTCAAACATGCAGGAATTCTTTGAACAGAATCACAGGAAACTCTGAAGCTGTACTTCTTCTGCAAGTTTTAGGAAGAAAAAAAATCTGCCACTTCTACCAACTTGAATTTCTCCTAGCTCAATGTCTTCAGCTTTGTGATGTTCTTAAAATGTAAACCAGAATACAGGACTTACCACAACAATATATGCAATTTTTGAATGACATATATTAAGAAAATCAAGTTTTTCCACTCAGATTGTTACTAAAGTGAAGGATTTTGCTAATCATTTATGTGGCCTTGTCTTTCACTCTTATCTCTATGTATCACTGTCTATACTATTACTATTTAGGATTTTCATCTGATTAAAAATAGCCAAAACAAGATACAAGTACTTTGCATGTCTGCAGATAGAGCCATCCAAATTTACTAGGTTTCAGTTCATTAATTTTACTCATGCACAGGACCATATAAAAAATGCACAAGTCAAATTCTTAACTTCAAGAAAGGATCAGACTGTGAAATGATCATAAAAGCAACGATAATGGGCAAGATAAAAGACTTCAACTTCAAGATCTTGTGTTAGACAGTGGTCAATTGTGGATGCAAGAATAAATTAATGCTTCACTCAGTTTAACCTCACAGCTACTGACATCCTGTAGTTTAATACCTTCTGAACTGGAATTTGTCTCTACATCCTTCTGTTTGATATCACTTAATAACTGCAACAGCAGTTATATTGGCACAGCATGTTGCCAATAAGTTTCACAAGTCATTTACACATGGAGTAAAAAAAAAAAAACAAACCAAATTTCAGTTAGTTCAAGAATAGTTCCTAAATACTTCTTTTGATTATTTTTTAGTTTAATATTGTGGGACATGATGAATAACACTTATCTCTCTCTGCTGCAATCTTATATTCTTCTCCAATAATTTATTTTTCCAGAATCCCAGTTTATTAATATCTCTTCATACACAAGTCTTTTCAGACTTCTTTTTTACTTATACAAAAACACTTTTAGTTGGGGAGACATGAAAGATCTTCAGCATTCAAGATACATAGGAATTACACAATTGTGAATCATTGCAGAAATGCTTTATAATTTT
>JAYDZK010000056.1:40427504-40438195 GCA_034509185.1 Euphonia xanthogaster | reverse complement strand
ACATATAATCCAATATTCTATAATAAAAAATGTTTTGCTTTACTGGAATATTTTAGTTTGATAGATCATACTTTATAAATCATATTTTATTATAAAAAAGTTATAGTAATACCCTATTCAATGGACAAGAAACCAATTCACTCTTAAGAAGAAAAAATTGTTTTAATTCACCAACATTGCTTGTAGAAAAAAAAAAAAAGAAACAGTGATCTCTCAGAATTTTTTTAAAAGGTTGTGTAAAATGCAATTGTTGAAAACAGGGCTGTATTCTTTTTCTACCATGCTCCTCAAATGTTACTGTACCAAGTTGACAATTACCTTGTGATGCCCATGTTTCTGGGTTTTACTTGTCAAATGACAAAGGAGAGAATCATTGATTGTTTTTATGATACCTAAAAATCACAGAATTCAATTGTACTTTAATTCTTTATCAAAAACATATTGTTTGGTTCTGAAAGAACAGTAGTAAACCTTGACTTTGGTTAGCATATATAAAAATGTGAAATACAAACTTCAGTCCTGTGCTCTATAAAAATGTGAAATACAAACTTCAGTCCTGTTCATGTGCATATTGTCAAAAGCTATTTCAGCAACAACTCTGCCTTTTGTGTGATTACAATGAACATTTATTTGGTCCTTATAGGAAGAACTGAGAACAGTCATGGTGTACTTGATGGAGTACTCTACAGTGATAATGTTGGAATTCCATAGTCTTTTGTCAAACACAGGTTCTAAGGTACGCATACTGTGGGAATAATTTTGACTCCTCCTAATCTTTCAAAAATTTAGAGTTTTATATTGTTTTGGTTTGGTTTTTCTCAAACTAAACCTGCACTGTAACTGAGGTGTGTATTCAGCCTGTGCTAAAAGAATCTGCCCTTCTCCATTTTTCCCAACCTCACAGCTCTGCAAACATGAGGCCTAATCATTTGTGTGCCCTCATAAGACATAATATTGCCCAAAACCAAAGGATAAGAAGTTTGATAGTCTCTGTCTGTAAAGGTATTAAGGCATCAGTGCTTGGATTGAAGTAAAGGGCAAGTTGGGAAAAAAGTGAATTAAAAGAACAGTACAAGGATTTACAAGCACAGTTGTAAGCAATGTTTGTTTTCATAAGCAGCACAGAAAGCAAATTTAGAAAGAACTTCTCAGTGTTAAGGGAAAAGACTGAACAAACCACTTAGCAAAATAAAAAAGCTTGGAAAATGTGTAGCAGCAGTTGAATATTGTAGGTTTCTTAGTATGGAGAAGGGTTTGATGAGCCAAAAGGTCCCTTCAAATATTACATCATATGAAAATAATTTATTTAAATTCCTTTTCTATCCATAATTGCATAGTCAGTCAATACTGGAATATATGATTCTTCTGAAGCATATTTTACAGGAAGCCTTTGAAATACTTCCCAGATTATATGATTTTAAATTCATGCACATCAGCATTCCATTTCTAAAAGACCAGGAAGGTCATAGAGATGTTTATTCTTCCATGTCAATGTTTTTCTATGAATGACCTAATTTTAAGTTTTTTTAAATTGATGATCAGACAAACAGTTGTCACACTAATGTTGAAAGAAAGCATGTAAACTTACATTGCACCTTCTTATGTTTTTGAGAAAAGAAATTTTTTGACTAAAAAAAAAAGAAAATTAGGGTTTTCTTGACACAAAATATATTTATTTTATAAAGTTTCTTTTGTTAAAGACATAGGAGTCTTTTTTTTCACACTTTATTGTTAAATTATACTTTTAAATGTAGCAATAGTGGATATGAAATTTTTATGCAATTTTTTCCAAGTAGTACTGTAGCAATGTAGCACAATTGATATCTTCTGCCCAATTATCTCCCTAAATGTAAAATACTAATACTTTGAATATTATTTTTAAATGCATAAAACCGTGATTTAAAAAGTGCATAGTCATCTATTTATCTATCATGTCCAAATGCATCTCGTGATCACTCCAGACGTAAGAAGGCACAGTTCATATTTCCTTGACAACATCTTTGATAATTGCTGATAGTGTTCTCATGCTGGCTGGAGAGAGTTCCTTGGGGACTCAGTCCACAGAATCTGTTTGTCTACCTTGACTTTGCTGATCCTAACAAGAATGAATTCCCTTAACACTGGTGAATTTATAAATACTGAGGCCTGTCTAATCTGATCTTGTATGCAAACACGAAGTAGGATAATTTTTGTACAGAACAATTATGTGTCTTAAAAAAGAAATCATATTCTGTTACATAGCTCTTTCAGTGAAGTCTCATGAGTAAATTCTCCATTCTCTTCACAGCAGTCTAAACAAGGTAAAATTGGATCTTGTTACTCAGTAGTGTCTGATAAAATCTGCGGTTGAATTTTTAGGAATGTAAGTTTCGGTGGTCTGCTAGAATTTAAGGTATTTGTTTTCTTTTGCTAAGTGATTGTGGGTCATAGTTGCAAATCATAGACTCACAGAAACAAAGAATAGTTAAGGTTGTAAAAGATGTCTAAGATCAGCAAGTCCAACCATTAACCCAGAATCACTGTTCTAACCACAAACCCATATCCCCCAGTGCCAAATCTGCACACATTTTGACCTCTTCCAGGGATGGTGATTCTGCCAGTTTTCTGGGAAGAAGGTATAAATTTTTGCCTGTCTGGAGCAGGTGATGATGTTTGTAAAAATGTAATTGTAGACATTTTCTTGAATACTGCAGATTTTCATGTATTGCAGATTCTTATCTGAGTATGGGCTGATAAGGCATTAGAGAAAAAGAGCTATTAGGGCTGTTACTGAAATTGAATGGCTTGAAGGGTTTACATTTGACAACCGCATATATATCAATCAGTACATTTTTTTGTCACAAACAATTGTGTAGTCAGGACAAGAAAATCTGCTGATTCTGAAATAAATATAACTAATGTACTTGAATAATGAGATGTACTGCCATTTTCTGAGACAGAAGCAAGAATAGTAAACATTACTGCACAATGGAAAATTATTCCCATTTTAGATATTATTGTGATATCTTCTTAGAACTGGAGTTAGCTGAATCAAATCAATGGTGAATATTCACTACTACTGTTGGATGGCCAACAAAACACATAGACAACAGAGATAACACCTTAGATAAAGAGGAAATACTGTGAAATAAAAATATTTTTGTTTAACCATGTTCATTTCTTATGTATTATATAATTTGTAAATCATATTACAATGTTTTTATTATATGTAGAGTGTTTCTTATTCTTTTTTCTCTACTTTTGATGGAGAAACTTTTAAAATTAGATTATTTGCTCCATGATGATTTGCCCCTCTCCTCGTTCCAGAGAGACTCTCTGCAAATTGAAAATCACATTTGGAATTAAGAAGTATCAATTTACTGCAGTGAATATCAAAACATCTTTAATATAAACCCAAAATATTAATGTGCACAGAGTTCTTAAATCAGCTAGAGTAGAATTACAATGAAAGAAAAGCTGGGAGCAATCTGCTCTGGACTGTGCACAAATATTGAAAATTAAACTGAAATGCATTATTAATATATAACCTAGACCAGAAAGTACTTCAGAATATTTGAGGAAACTATTTAGATTATTTATTTGTAATTCAGAAAATTAAGTAAAATTTAGACATAAAATTTTACAAATAGCCTGATAACACCAGCCATTTCATTTGTTGTTTCACCTTCAATATCTCTGGATGAAAGAGAACATATATGCCATACATATACATATATTTACATATACATATATACTCTCTCTCTCTTTATATATATATATATATATATACGTGGTATCTTGCATCCCCATACCATCCCTGCTTCTTCTCTACTGAGACTATCCAAAATAATTGTTAACAGAATCATAGACTCATTGAATAACAGGTTGGAAGGCACTTCAAGGATCATGTGGTTCACTTTCTTGGCAAAAGCATGGTCTAGATAAGATGGCCCAGCACCCTCTCCAGTTTCAAATTGTCCAATGTTGAGAAATCCACTACTTTCCTGGGGAGATTATTTCAGTATCTGATTGCCCTCATTGTAAAAAATCATCATCTCCTCAGGAGTAACTTGTACCCACTGTGATTCCTTCTAAAAAGGGAGTCTCCATCTTTTTTGTAGACACCCTTTAAATACTGGAACACAGTAATCAGCCTTCTTCTCCAAGGCTGAGCTAATGCCATTCGCTCAGCCTTTCCTCCCATGGCAGGCTTCCCAGATCATCTTTGTGGCCTTTATCTGGACCCCTTCTGGCATGGCCACAGTTATTTCAAATAGTAGGGACCAAAACCTGAACACATTATTGCAGATGTGGCCTGACAAGCACTGTATAGAGTGGGATCATCTGATCTGATGGGGATTTGATGATCTCTGCTGGTGATGCCTTTGTTGATGCAGCCCAGCATCCTGCTGGCTCTCTGTGCTGCAGCAGCACTGCTCTCTCCCATTGAGCTTGTCCACCAGCACCCCCAGCTCCCTTTCCATGGAGGTGTTTTCCAGGTGGGTAGATGCTGGCCTATGCTCTATTCCTGGATTATGTTTTTCAGGTGCAGGACCTTACATTTCTCCTTGTTGAGCTTCATAAGGGTCTTGTTAGCCTGCTCTTCCAGACTATTCATGTCTTAGTGCCTCTCTCTTTCCAAGTGTCCACTGCCCTGCTCAGTTTACTGACATTAGCAAACTTCATCAGGGTCCATTAAATCCCATTCCAGATCATTTAGTAGATATGGAACAGCAGTGGGCCCTGTATTGATCCGTGGTGATCTCCACTTGTGGCAGAGTGTAATTTAAAAAATTTAAAAAATTTAAAAAATTTTACAACTACCCTTCTGGATGCCCCTGGACAGACAGATCCCCACCTGCCTGGACCATAATGCATCTGTTTCTCTGGGAGGAGTCTGTGGGAAACTAAATTGAAAACCTTGGCGAAATTTAGGTAGACTGTGTTTACCCAAAAGACAGGAACTGCTGAACCTCATCGTCAGGCCCAGCAAGGTATCCCACCTCCGTGAGGAGGGCAGCAGGCAGGTTGTGCAGAGGTGCTGCATGGCCTCAGCTCACTGCGGGCAGAGCGATGTGACCCCACACGTCTGTGACCTGACTGATCTGTCAGTTTAGGTCAGTAATGTTGGATACTAGAGGAGCAAGGCTATCAGAAAATCTCAAGCAAATGCCAAAGATGTCCTCCAGCTGCAAATTTATCTTTCTATCTAGCACAAAGAACAGATAGACTGGAGGCCTAGCAGTTGAGAAAGAAAACAGATGCCATATCATCCTGATAGACATCCCTGTCTGTAGAAAGCATTTCTAACCCATTCAGAAATTAAACAGTCTTTTTCCGTTTTGCCAAAGGCATATGCATCTTCAGATAGGAGGCTGAATGGGGAATTCTCTCTTTTCCAAGTGACAAGCTTCAGCACTATTAGCAGAAAATTTTTTTTCCTAATATCTAAAGATGAAGGGTTGGTCTTTTGACTTGGGCACTTTCAAATCTGTGCAACAGTGAGAGTGGAATATGTTTTGTCTCTTATGCCTCAAAGCCCTTCTGAATATTTTACAAATTGACTATTGTTCCAGTTTTATTTCAGTTTTGTATGGTGAATATTTTACTTTTAAAAAACATGAAAATCAGGCCATCAAGAAATATTTGCAAAGCAGAATTTTGTAGCTAACAATGCTTTTTGTTTCTCCCAAAAGTAACATGATATTTAAGGTCTTCACTTGAAGATTGATTTATATTAATTGTGTTTTGTTTTACCTTACTTAAACAGGGAATTCATTAAATACAGACAATTTCAAAAGTAATCTATTTACTTACCATCTTGAATGAGGTATTTAATTTCATCCAGATCTTAGAATAGCTAAGGGAGCACATATTTATTTAACCTTGTCACTACACTGGGGATACTTGCTTTTTATAAATGTATCTCAGCTTGGAAGTCTTAATAGCTCTGGTCCTCATGCTACTTTCCAACAGATATACTAGCTATTTACTTACCAAACAGAGGTAAATGCTGAAAACTACTAACTTGTGACTGATGCCAAAATACTGTGTGCTGCTGGTTTACACTGGTTGCAAACTGTTTGACTGTATATTCACATACACAAAAACTTATCCTTCTCTTTTAAGCTCTATTTTGTAGCCCAATTTACTGCTTCTTTTCCATTTGAGGATATCATTGAAATAATTATCTTTAGAAACCTTGTTGTAGACATTTCATGTAATCTCAGTCTATCAATGATTGTTAATTGGTCACACTCACCTAACTTTTATAGGATCCCAATCTGACATATTAGTCATGTTTAATATTCTATTACAGTACCTAAACCCATTCTCTCTCAGATGGGCTTAGGATGTGCGCTGGTCTTGTTTTTAAATAGGAAGAGTATACCTCATGGATTGAGTGCACCCAGGTGTACAGGCGGTATTTATGAACACATTTGCAAATGGCAATAGGTTCCTGAATCTGAGACAGCTCAGAGTAGAAGTATCTGAGGAGATTTGTGACCAAAATTTGTGATACCAAGTGATTTTATGAGTGTGTGCATCTTACAATGTGATGGTCAGAGTAGCCATAATTCTTTCGTGTCTCATATAAACTGGGAATTGAGTTCTCTGAACACAATGGCATATTTATTTTCTGAAATATTATAGGATCTGTAATTACTACATAAATAACTGTCAGGTTCTCTCTTTCACATTTTCTTTAATATCTAAATAAAAATTATGCAACCTTAAATTTGGATTGTATCAAGATTATTGCTGTTTCTGTTAATTTGGTAGAACTGGGAATTTTGCCATGCTTAGACTATTATCCTGCTCTACCAGTCCCTGCTATGAACTTATTCATTTGGTTTGCCATCTCAGGAACTTAGTCATAAATAATACGGGCTTAGTATATGTAGTGGAATATGCATAAGGATTAGAATTTTCTCTTGTGTGTGTTCTTAGATAACTTATTTTTTTGCTGCTTTGCTTCTGAGAGATGTGAGATACATAATGTATGAGCTCCTTTAGAAACTAATGTATGAGCTCCATATTTACCCTTCCTTCCTGTGAATGCAAACGTCTGCTTTATGGTCTATTTTGCCACTAACAATGCATATGAATTGCTACTTGCTATAAAGCTATTTGTATTTCTCATTTATGCATACCTTGCAGTAAGTACTGATGGTCATGTTGATTGAACACAATGATAATATTCATAATTAGAATTTAGGTAAGATATTACTGCTGCTATAATCAGGCAGCTATCTTAATCCTTACATGTAAAAAACTATATAATTTTTCCTTCAAATTAAAGCACTTTATATTAAGGAAGGTTGCTTTCTAAGAAAAAAATGAATAATATTTCACGTAGCAAGTAATTCTTCATGGAAAGCTAACAATATTTTTCATAAGTAACTAATATGATGGACTTCTGTGTTTGTACTGTACCTAGCAGTTAACAGAACAGGACTTTCAATCTTGATAGGGACATAGGCTGTGACAGCAGTATAAATATTTAACCAAGTTAATTAAGTGTAAAAGGAGGGTGTCGGGAGTAAATTCAATGTCTAAGGAGTATGTTAGATTGAGTGAAACAGTACTCGGCTGAAAATATATCAAAGACCCGTAACATTTGAAGTTAAGAAATAAAAATAGGAATAGCTATTTGAGGTCACTGCTATACTTTCACATACTTAAATTGAAGTAATGTCCCCATAGTATAGTGAGGTATTAAACAGTTACAGCAGTTTAATATGGTAGGTAGCTCATTAAAACAGTCCTAATTCTGCAATATTTCACAGTTGGGAAGAACGTTGGCAAAATGTGAAATCTAAAAGGACCTCTGAGAGACTGAAGGAGAGGGAAGGGAATATTATAGGGATTGAAAAGTAGGCTATTGACAAGCATATGAAGTCAATTATTTTCCAGACAAATAAGAGTATGGCTTAAAAATAAACATAAAAGTTTCTTATGACTTTTCGATAGTAAAATTAGTATTAGAGAAAAAAATAATAAAATGAATTAAATTAATGGCATAGAATTATTAAGGGACTTTTACAATGACTTTCACCTTCACAATTCAGAAAAAAAGTTTGAATATCTCACAAAAAATAAAATCTTTATGTTGAGGTTTTTTAGAGGGTGGTAGTGAATTATAATATTATGTGTACCCTTGGACAAGAAATACTATGTAATTTCAAATGTCAATATAGAGTTATGTTTAGACAAAATTATAAGGCCTCATTCAGTTAAGCTTAGGAAATTATTCAGGTGAGAAGACACCAGGTGTCTACTACAGTCTGAGCCAATTCTCTGGAAAGATGCATTGCTTTTCCTAAGTACAAATCAGTTGGGCACCCAAGGATACCTGAGATATCCTGACCTGTCGCTGAGGAGTTGGCCTTTACCTGCGAATCCAGAAGAACATAAAAGAATAATTTATCTGATCTTTCAGCCCTTTGCAGAACCTCTCAGATACCTTATAATATCTCAGGATACCTCAAAAGACAAAAGCTTCCTCTGTGGGAGTAATATAATGCTGTAGATCACCTCTGACTATCATGGGTGCCTACAAAAGAGCTCACATACACACAGTAAATCTAGATTGAGAGCTGATAATCTTCAACTCCAGGTACCCGTCCATGGAGCTACTTTGAGCTGCTTTGTTGGATCACAGCACACATTGTGAAACTGTGACAGCACAAAAGCACATGAGTTACCCTAAGTTATCTGGGACAGGCCTGAAATACTGTATGCTGAACCTGGGGTCTTCTGGAGAGGGGCAAAGTGGAATACTTGAGAGTACCTCCATGGCATTGGTTATCTCTGTGCTGAACAGAGTATGGAACATTTGAACTCCCTTTAAAACTAGAGTGGAAGAAATAGGCACACCTTTAAGAGTAATTTATGTGCCATCTTCCCCAATATTGCTGAAAATTTTGGAGCACCAGGGCCAATGTAAATATCTGCTCTGTGAAGTGTTTGGTGAAATGATTCTCAGTTTTTTTAATAGAAAACTTATTTTCAGGAAGCTTATTTCACTTCCACTCCTGTGAAATGAAAACTAGATGCAGGACAGGAAAGAAAAAGAAAAAAATTGCAATGTATTAAAAATGACAGAAATCATCTCATATAGTACAAAAACAAATTACTTGTTGGGCTGTTCTTTTAAACCTTCAGTATGGTTTAGCAGAAATGTGTAACAGAGTAATGAACCCTGCAAATGTTACTTCATTAGGAGGAACAACCAATTTCAGGATTGATTTGAAACCTTCCATCTTTGACACACAAGTGATATAAAATAATTATCTCTCAAGAGGCAAGCTAAAGATAATTCATAGCGACTTTCTGTTGTGAAAGCTTAGCTTAGCTTCTGTTAAAGTTACAAAAGATAGTGACAGAACACCAAAATTGTGACTGAAAGGATTTTATTTGGTTTTCATACTCTGTTCTGATTCAAGCAGTGGTTTTCTCTGACATGGTTTCTCAATTTGCAGTGAATAGTCAGCATTTTAAATTGCAATTTGAATCATTTTTCAAACTACTGTAATAGGATGTGGTGGTTTCACTGTCATATAAGATGACAGAGTCAGAACAGAATAATAAAATTTGAATCAGTGGAAAGAAGCTTCATTGAAAGTTTTCAAACAAATAAAGAACTAGGTTAAATTTAAACTACTACGGCACATATTAATTATAAAAAATATGTTGTGTGGGTAGATTTCTTTCTTGAGAAATGTGTTAGCATAAAGAATATCTACCGTCTGCTATCTTATCTATCATCTGCTCTTAGGCTATGGATTGAAACAAATGTTCTAAATATCAGGAAAAAAAGAAATATCTGAAAAAAGCTGTCTTTAGCCAAAGATTAAATCCAAAAAGAAGGGTTTTTTCCTAACTCTTGAAGAGTTTTTGTATGCTTGCATACAAGTCTGTATATACACTCATAGCAAAATATAGTAGAGAATCATATCTCTACTTAAGAAGGAGATTGAAGAACTTGAATACCTTCCCAATGAAAATAATTTCATGTACTGATGAAAATAATTTCATGTATTGGGGTAAAAATGATGTAACCAGTAGTGTTTTGGATATTTAAAATGGTATATTAATCATATCAGAAGCATTGAAAGGGGGATTTTAGGTTATGAATTTATGCAAGTCACCTAATTTTCTTTCATTTTTCTATAATAAATCATATGCTCATAGTGTTGTTTGGGTTGGAAAGGGTCCTTAAAGATAATCTAGTTCCAACCCCTCTGCTATGGCCAGGGACACTTTCCAATCTTTCAGGTTGTTTAAAGCCTTATCCCACATGGGCTTGAACACTTCGACAGATGGGACATACACAACTCTTCTAGGCAACCAATTCCAGTGCCTCACCAGCCTCACAGTAAAGAATTTCTCCTAATATCTGGTCTAAACTTACTCTTTCAGTTTGAAACCATTCCCCCTTATCCTTGCTACATGGTCTTGTAAATAGTTTCTCTCCTATAGGGTCCCTTCAGGTACGGGAAGGCTTTAGTTAGGTCACACCAGTCTTCTCTTTTCCAGACTGAACGATCCTAATTCTCTCAGCCTCTCCTGGTAGGAGCGGTGCTCCATCTCTCTAATCATCTTGATGTCCTTCTCTGGATCCACTCTAACAGCTCCATGTCCTTCCTGTGCTGGCACCCCTGAGCTGGATGCAGCCCTGCAGGTGGGGTCTCACAGGAGCAGAGCAG
>JAYDZK010000056.1:40402081-40427465 GCA_034509185.1 Euphonia xanthogaster | reverse complement strand
TTTGGATGCAGCCCAGGACACCTTTGGCTTTCTGGGCTGGGAGTGCCACTGCTGGGTCATGTCCAGCCTCTCATCCATCAGCACCCCCAGTCCTTCTCAGCAGGGCTGCTCTCCATCTGTCCATCCCTCAGCCTGTACTGGTAATGAGGGTTGCCCTGACTCAGATACAGGACCTTCTGCTTGGTCTTGTTAGACTTCATGAAGTTCTCATTGGCCCTTTTCTTGTCTTTGTCCGGGTTCCTCTGGATGGCATCCCATCCTTCAGGTGTCTCAACAGCACCACTCAGTTTGGTGCTCTCAAATATGCAAATTTGGTGAGGGTGCTCTTGTTCCCTTTGCCTATGTCATTAATAAAGATTAATATCCCAATATGGACCCTGGAGGGACACCACTTGTTGCTGCCACCCACTGGGACTCTCAGCTGTTTACCGCTACTCTCTGGGTGTGACTATCCCACCGGTTCCTGATTCACCTAACAGTCCACCATTTGAATCCATCTTTCTTCAATTTAGAAGGAAGGATGATATGGAGGACTGTGTCAAAGAGTTTACACAAGTCCAGATAAATGACATCTGTAGCCCTTCCCATGTTCGCTGATATAGTTAGTGACTCCATCTTAGAATGCATATAAGTGTGTCAAGCAGGACCAATAAATGCCTATTTTATTTGTAAAAAGGTAATTTTTCAACTAAATTAATAGATTCATTCTTAATCTCCTATTTTTTTTTCATTTCTTGTTACCCAGATTGACAATATTCCCCAGAAATATTTTGCATAATCTCAAACTGAATCAAAAGTGCATGTTAGTACTGGTGTAAAAATGTTTTGGCACTTTTACAGAATCAGCATGACTCGACATTTGCTATGTCCACTCATGCTCAAGGTATTAATAAAAAGCACCCTCATTTTATGAGTCAATATTGCTCGTATCCAGGCTCCACATCAGGATTTCCACCAAGCAATTATTCCATTCAAACAGATAGCAGTAAGCCATATTCAGTGACCTTTACAATTTCCAATTACAAAACTGCCCATTCTTGCAGTGGTTTTATTTACTTTTTTTATTCTTTTTTTTCTGTTCATTTGTCAATCAATTAAAACTGCTGCTGTTTCAGAAAATAAACTAATGTTCACTATCCTCTTGCATATATTCTTTTTTTGTTGAACAGAGGCTAATTATTTAAGCTGACAAAGTCACGCTCCTCCATGACTTCATCTGAGATGCTGTTAAAAGTTTATTGTCTTGATCCTGTTTGTTTTCAATTGAATCAAACCCAGCTAAATTTACAATTCTTTAAACCTGTTTGATCTGCAACCCATGACCAATGCCACTTGAATCAGCTCTGAATTCTTCCATGTGTGGCTATCCCCAAATTATCCCAAACTTTATAGCTTTTATATATTAAGTGCTTGAGTCTCATTATTTGAAAGGAACAAAATGACAACTGATTATCAATTTTCATCAGAACTTATCTGATTTTTCTGCCCTGTTGTAAAGTGTACTTCAATGTTTCTATCACTGATTTCAGGTTCACATAAGAGATCAAAGGTTTGACTAAATGTTTGTTGCAATAACCTAAAAGCAGTGATATAAAATCTCACACTTCATAACAGGATGTAATTAACAGCTAAATCTAGGAAGGAGTTGGTGCCCTAGCTGGTAAATTAACAAAGGTTATTCTTTGGCCACTTACTGGATAATCATGATAGAATCAGCAGGAGAGGGCAATGGATAACTCTGCCTGTACAGCTACATTAGTTTGTCATTCAAGAATAGATCTTCAGCCATTACTTTAACTATATTCTCTCTGGAGGGAATATGAGATCTTCTAATTCTTAAAGACTAAATCATCTTAATGTTCTGATTATTTGATCTATAAAACTGTTTAATTGTGCATACATATGTTTCAAGAAAATATTTTTAAATATTTCCTGTGGAGAAAGACAACGGTTTCTTTTCATTTATAGATATTCTGTGGCCTGAGTGTTTTAGTCCATCTGACAGAATTTGTGTATTAGTGCATTTGTATTTATAGCATCAGGTTTATGCCTTTTTTAAATTAGATAATGTAGTTTTTACACAGATCTAAAAACAGTGGCTTCAGTCATCTGAAGTGTAATAACTCAAGCAAGAAATGTTTAGAGAAAGAACATTGAATCATTGTCATTGGGTTTTGTCTTAGTGCTTCTTTCTTAGTTTTACTTTTTAATCTTTCTTTGCTAACTTTGTATGTTCTTTGTCCTGAAATTGCCTTCCATATAAGTTATTTTGTTGTGCTCATTCTGACAATTCTTTTCCAAGTGTGTAACCACTGGAAATGCATTATTGCTATTGTGTGGCTGAGCTTCTTGGTTTCTAGAAATAAGTTCATTCGTAGAAAATACTAGTGATGCAGTTGAATATGTTTTTTTCTGAGAGAATTCAAGATTCACTAAGACAATGAAATATTTTCTCTTTTAATCTGCCCCCATTCCTTCCCTCGCTCTTTCTACTCCCCTCCTTTCCCTTCTTCTTTCCATGACTGTCACAATAACTATTTATTCCTAAAATATTGGCATCATACTGTGGACTTTTTTACACAGCCAAAATTAATATATTTTGAACCTGGAATATATGTGTATGGGTATTTTTGTATATAAATCCACATATACAACTTAAATATTATGCAGGTAGTTTATTTTCACTTAATCGGTGATGTTATTTCATATGTTTGTGAATAAACTCATGTTTTGAAAGGTCATCTATGCTACTGCATGTTTAGATTGATTTCCAAATTACTTACATAGTAAGGATTTCCCATGTGTTTTGCCTTTCAATGCAAAGGCAGTGAAGAGGTAGTGTTTTCCAACATTAGGAGATTTAAAATCTGCAGCTAAAAATTTTTCTTTTTTTTTTTTTTTTTATTTTGCCCTTATATAGCCAATATATCACAACGTATCCAATTTTCACTCCTGTTTTTCTCCCTCCAGAGACTTATTGCTATGCTTGAATAAATAGCATATACTCCAATCACTGCCCATCATCATTTTGCTAAAAGGATTTAGTCCAGATGATGTGTATTTCTCTTCAGGAAGCCCTCTTCTCCTACATCTTTTGATGCAACAGAATACCAAAACCATGTATCTGCTGTTTTAAAAAAACTATAAATGTTTTAGAAATGTGTGCTTATAGAGATGCTTCAGATGAAAAAAAAACAGAAATGTGTTTTCAGGTGTGACAGGTGCCTTATATTCTGTTATCACAGTGTGCCAGGAAATTATTTCTAATTCGCAGAGCCTCACTTTTGATCAAATTTCCACCAGCTGGATTTCCACTGTATTATATAAAAAGCAAACTTTACTCTGGTATATTTATAATGCTCCACACTTATATGACTTCTATAGCAAAATTATTCCAGTCCTCCACTCTTCATACTGTTTCTTTCTGAAACTTCTTTATATTTTTTATCTTAAACTCATTGAAATTGGGAGAACTGAGCATTACCTTTGACTGCATCAATATTTAAAACCAAGGAGACCGCTTAATTCCAGGGTTTTGCTATACATAAATATTTTAAGTACCCTGAGCAACACAGCTGCTCACAGGATCCCAAAAAGTTATAGATAAACGGTAATATTCTTTATTTCCAGTATTGTTTCATCACTAATTGGAAAAAATCAAACATTTCACCTTTTTTTCAGTGTTTAGCTTACCTTGTGTCAAAATCATACACCTCCCATACCACAGAGTACTGTCCTGGTAGTGAAATTTAGGGACTAAAACCTATAAATATTGCCATGTAATAATTCTGTAGCTTTAATTCTTGATTTGTTGCAAGAGGACATCAAGCTATTCACACAGCAATCCAGGCACATTTACTTTTTTGCCCTAGCAATGTGACTGAAAAGGAACCTTCAAATATATGTACCTACTGGGATTAAGATTTGTGAAGTAGATTTCCTGACATTACATTTATTCCCGAGCTAGAGAGGAGTAAGGAAATTTAGGTGAGAATCTCTGGAGGCAAATTTGAGAAATAAATTGGAAAACAAATTCATTGTTTGCAGCAAAGTGTCATCTGCACTTTGGCTGCTGGCATTTTACTTGCTCCTCAACTTGGAAATGAAATACTTTACAATGGCATTTTTCTCTCTGATTCCTTTTGGGAAGACAACTTTCAGGTTGACAAGGAAAATGGGCTTTAGGAAGGTGAGTATTACACTGATAACAATTAAAAAAATAAAGGATAAAAAAAGTCAGGGGGAAAAAAACCCACAAAATATGGAACTTCTTCAGTTTAGCTCCTGTCAATGTTTCTATTTTTCATTTTTAAGTTATAAAAAACCAAGGAAATTGCCAATAAAACTCATGACTACCAGAGCATAGAAGCAGATGTCTAACATCTAAATTTTTCTTGATGGCTGATATTCCTGACTCTGCATGAAGCCTAGCTTCTTAAGAGTTTTCAGAATGTTCCTGTGGGAGGACTTTCCATTGACTTTTACTTTGAATTATTAAAATAATAATGAAAACCCTTATATTCAACTTAATTTTAAAACAAAACAAATCCAAACTTAACTAAACAGCTTATTTCTGACCACAAAGCATTTGTAATGCTTATCTAATTCTGATGCTTGGGCTATGAGTATCAGGGAGCATTTGCATTTTGGTTTTTCCCTGTTGCACAGGTATATCAAAATCTAATAAATTGAGGACAAAAAAAAACAAACAAAAAAAAATACAGACCTGTAAATACTGGAACAAGTCAGAATTAATGAAAATTAATCCAGTGCTCAGATGATAAATTGAAATCTTCCAAAGGAAGCTTTTGTACCTGCTCAAACTTTTATATTGTAAAAGGCCAGGAATACTTTTTTAAGAATCTTACTTATTTTTCTTTTTGTTTCCAGTCATTTTTAGGTTACCTTTCAAGGTGATAGTTGTGTTTAAGGCTTCTGTTCAAAGCTTCATATCAACTCAAATCAGAAGCAAGAACTACTACTTTTACCAGACAGGGCGATTCCAAAAGCCGGGGCATGGTTTAGATTAGAGAGCTCATGAACTCCTTTGAATTGGGTGCACTCTCTAATCATGTCCCAATTATATAGAATAATATGCAAACTCCCCTCTTTTCCCAGGAATTGTCTTGTACAGAAAATATGCGTAGCCACTCCTGGCAGAAGGTCTGCATTGTTCCTAACAGGGTGAACTTTGGGTGGTAGATATAAACACAATATTTTTGGGCATTGGCATTTTCTGAGCAGAAGTCACCTTGGTGATTCTAGTAGGTCTTCTTCAGCTGATTCAGAGTATACCATTGCATCTCACCCACGAAATTGCTTCTCCTATTTCTTAGCCTTTATTATTAATTTGCAGTTTTCAGTGCTTACTAACTTGGAAGTATTTTTCAATTTGTTGGTTTTGTAGACAATCCTTGGATTGTTATCTAGTATGAAACATTTTCACAGGTATCATGCTCAGTGTACTCTGGTCTACTGCGTGTGGCATGCACAAAGTGACAGTAAATGTAAACATATCTCACTTCTGGTGTATATAACTAATTCACCCTTCCCCCCCATAATAATCATTATTTCTTCACAACATTCTTACAGCAAAAATTAAATGCAACTTACAGCAAAAATTAAATATCTGAAGGAAAAGGGGAAAATCAGTGCATTCCACAAGTGGCTACCAGTCCTGCTATAAAATATTGGTATAATGTACTTTAATGTGGTTGATATACAATGAATATATCATGTACAATGAAATATACAATGAATATATAATTATTAAATAATTTCTAGGAAATAGCCCAGCAGCACATCTTATTTTTTGCTCATTGCAAGTATAGTTTATATTCTTTCCAGGTGAGTTTTCCTGAAACTTCTGTGCTGTACCACTCCTTTTTCCAAGTTTGAAGAGAAAGCTGCATAGGAGGAACAAAAAATTTTGGAATATTTGGGTGAAAATAATATAAAATTAATGCATTTAAAACTTATGTAGTTAAAAAAATAGATTTTATAAGTCATATAGGGGAAAAAAACCATACTGCTTGTCTTTGTTGATTGAAAGAAGCAAGGGATTATTATTTTTTCAGAAAGTGATAGAAAGCTTCTTATGTACATTTAATGGTAAATCTTTACATACAAGGCTGAATAGAACGTGTCTTTTCACTCTGGGTGATCTTCAGCAATCTGTATGAACCTATCCATCTTGCAGATTTTTCTTAGGCCTTTGCTTGTGTATTTTGATCCAGTTTATATACCTCTGCTTCATGGTACCCGCTCTATCACATTTCACATAGCGATGTGATGCTTTTATTCAGTGACAAATTCAGATAAATACAGTGTCTCTTTTGTTATTAGCTTACTCTGAAAATATAATAAAGGAAGAAGTGTTTAGAACAGCATGAATCTCTTTCAGAAAATGTAAATTACAAATATCCATCCAATGGGCTAATCACAATGCATTACGCATCTTTTCTGATAAGCAGGAAAATTGCAGAGAGAGATTCAGATAGATTCAATTAATAGAACGTAGAAAACTGTGGAGGAAGAAAGTATTTCTAAAGAGGCTTTAATCACAGGGTTTGAAAAGAAATCCTTTTTACTGATGATTAATTACACTGCAAAATACACTTTCCTGACCATCAAAATAATACTTTGTTTAATGTATGTAATGTATGGTCTTTTATTATCCTAAATAGCAGGGTTTGGAACCTCTCAGAATAGAGATGGTATCTTTTATTATGCTTCTGGATATAAGTAGTATATAAACCACATTTTGTAGGTGAAGTCTTAATAAATAAAACTATTTTCCAAAATAATTATAGATTGTATTAAATTTGCCTTAGAGTTTGATTCTCTGAAGTTTGTTCATCCTCATATTTTCTAAAGAAGAATATTACCTTTTGTGTCTACACTGTTTGAACTCTCACAATTAATATAACACAGCTAACCAGTTGATTATTGAAAACACTTTTCAGCTATTTCACTAAAAACACAAATTACCCTGGTACAATTATAGCATGAAATATTTCTGACAAAGAGACTGAGGAACTTTTTAATATAGAAATTTTAGGAAGCAGGGGAGGAGTGACCCAGCAGCACTTGTGTTGATATATCCAAATCTTCTGAAGCTCATAAAATAAATGCTTATGGGGGTTTCTGCAAGGAGGAATGATTTTCCTCTCTAAGCTGTTAGAAGATATCATGGTATAGTTCTTTTTGAGACTTCCTCCATCAAAATTTGTTGACATGTAAGTAAGTATGACTCCTGAGGATGGTACAGTATACCTTTCTTGAAGACTGCAATTTCCACTAGCATTGAAAGGCAGCTGTAAAACCAATAACTCATACTCAAAGGCAAGCTTTCTTGGAAGAAAAGGTATACATTTTCTATTAAGTCATGTAAAACCTTTGAGTAATGAATTATTATGAAAATTTACTAAGTATCCAAGAAGTATAGCTTTTTTATTTTTAATGACCTCTAGAAATTAGGGAAGAAGTATGGGTGCATAGTCTGATTATGTTGTTACATGTGCGATATAGAAGTTTTTTTCTTACTTTATATCAAGTAATTAATTAATAAAATGCATAAGCAGGTACTGGAATTCAGGAACTTCTTTCCAAGTTCAGTCTCTAATATACTTTGTTCTCTGCTGCATAATGGACATGTCTATGTCAGTATTTTAGTATAGCTCTGGGGTGAGCTTTTGAAATTAATTGTATTATTTTCTCCATTTCCTGGAAATAACCAGTCTCACAGCTATTGCATGAAAAATCAAACTATGTGTTTTGCATACTTTTCAGACTTTTCTTTGTAAAAACAAAACAAAGATTTGGATATGAACATGGTTTGGCAGAGCAGGGCCTAATTCTAGGCCTACTGTTTCCCAGGTAGCAGTAGACCAATGTTACGATGAATATGTAACCTTTAGAAGGGACGAGAGAGAGAGAGAAAGCAGAGGGGGAGATTCAGGTGCAGTGAGCACCCTACACACCCCAGAAGTGCAGTGCACCTTTGAAATTAGGTTCTATCAGACTACAAGTTATGTCGAGATATGTTTTGTATAAAGCTCAGAATGAATCAGAGGAGACATTGAGTTGAAAGCCAGCCTTCTGTACTCTGCTGTCATCAGCCTACTGTGCTTTTGAAAAAAACATCCTTTAACCCTGATTTCTTCCTTGGACCAGAACCGTTTCAGTGATTGTGTAAATTGTGATGAGTTTGACATGACCCTTTCCAGCTGCCTGCAAAGAGTTTTTCAAACTTGCAGGACATGTAGATCTCTATATATTCTTCTTGAGCTTCTCAGAAGCCCTCAGCCCCTCAGCGGTATAGTTTCCCAGGTCAAAACCACCCCACCCAGTCATATCTGCCTGCACTCTGCCTCTGTGGCCCAGGAAGACCCACAGATCAAGTGGCAGGATAAGGCAAACAAATCATCTTTCCCTCTGCAGTACTAAATCCTAGTAAAGAAAAATATCATACAATAAACATGTGAAAAAGCAGAGAATACATCCCATGTCTCTGCAGCACTTTCATTAACGAAGCATCTCAAAATAAAACCATAGTTATGGCATTTTGATTTTGGCTTTTGTATAAGGACTGGTCTTCTCTAAGAGACACATTTTCTTCTTTCCTGTTTTTGACACTTCTCTGAATTTAAGCAAATAAATTAATAAACAAATTAAGTTTGTTTGAACCTATTATAACTCTTCATCTGTAGGTTTTATGTAACTACATAGGTTTTAGATAGCTACGTTTTTCTCTGACTGCAATCCTTCATGTAATCTGATGTCATATACTAATAGCTTTCCCCTTTGGACTAAGCAGTCCAAAGCAAGTTGTTTCAGTTTTGACTTCTGACTTCAGTTCTAACAGTGACTAGTAGATATCAAGATAAATACCAAGGAACAACGGTTAGAAAAAGGCCCTTTAAAAAAAATCATGTTGGATACTGCATACTACTTGATCTGTTACATGTCTATATTTATGGTGCTTCACATTCCAGATTTTGTTGTTTCAGGTTGCAGTCCAAAGCTGATTAAGGTTAATTTATTTTGCCAGAGATGTAGTAATTCCAGGAGTAGAAAATAATGATATTACTGATCAAATACTGAAATCTCAAAGTTGTAAGATGATGATGAGAATTGCAAACATTAAGGGGAGTAATATTTAGTCAACTAAGTATTAAGGTTTTCAACCATATTGCTGATCTACCTTGTGCTGGATGTCAGAGTCAAATTCTGATTGCCATGCTGAATCAGAGAGTGGGAAAATTGAAGTCTGTTTTCCTCTACCTCAGTTTCTGTCTTTACAACATCAGCTATTTTCTTGCCCTTAAATATATTATATCAATAGTCTGAATCTGCCACAAAGAAATATGGCACAGCAGGACTACACTTACAGAACAAGATTTTGCGAAAGGGTGTAGGAGAAAGAGGTACATTACATACTGTGGAGAAATGTATATTACCAATACTTCATTTGACTATATTTCTCAGTGTAATATCTGTGTCATTCTGTGGTAAAAAGTAGAACTACTCTTCATAAAAAAACCCTTATATTTCATGAATATTCAATCTTGAGTTCAGTAGTCCATGGGGAAGTTACATCTCTTTTTCACACAGAGAATTTAATTACATAAATCTTGTTTATGCAGAAGAATAACTCAGACTGAAGAATAACTCCCATGTAAACTTTTAGCATTATGGTTCTCGCCACTTTTCTTTCCTTCTGCAATCAAATGTATTAGAGTTTTATAAATTCTCCTCTGAAACAGGTTAATTTTTAGTTTCTCATTTTGGAGTTTACTCCTCATTTCAGGGTTAGCATTTCTATTCTGGAAGTGATCAGGAAAAAAAGTAGTCTTGATGACTTTAAATGTCAGAAAAATCATGATTTATTTAAAATTTATTTTTCTGCTAGTTTTTGTTTGTTCATTTTAGGTTCTTTTTTGGGTTTTGTTTGTTTCATTTGGATTTTTGTTTGGGGTTTTGTTTGTTTCATTTGGATTTTGGGGGGTTTTGTTTGTTTCATTTGGATTTTTGCTTGGTTTTTTGGGTTTTTTGTTTGTTTTAATATAGCCTAGAGGTGCTTTTTAGTCTGAAGTGTATGGAAAATTTCAATAAACTCAGTACCAAAAGTCATGGCTTCAGGACAGCAATACTTTCATGTATTGCTCTACCTTCTGAATAGCATATGTTGCATATACAGTAAGAGACATGTGGTACAAGTGAGCTATTTTTAATGTTATTGTTGTAATGTAATCCCTTGAAATTGATTGCCAGAAGAGAGTGTAATTAGAGCTAAACTGGAAGAGAGGCTTAGTGATCCATCAGCTGAATATCAATAGAATTGCCAAGGTTGTGGGTTGATATACTGATAAAGATATATCTAAGTTGTGGTTTTTCCCAATTCTTAAATGCTTTTTGCTAAGACCCAGCTGCGCTTACACAAAGGAGTGGAGTTCTTCTTCTAGGGTTATTTGTATTATTTTTATGGAGACATTAAGTGAGATTTTCAGACATATATTGGAACATAAAGCTCAAACATTATAGGTTTTGACTAGGCAGAAGAATTCTTCAGATGTGTTAATGGAATCAAGGTCTAACATTGTACATTTTAACTGCTGCTAATTTTCTTTTCTGGAGCAAGATGACAATGATACCTTGTGACTTAAAAATCGAAGCTCTTGAGTTATGAGTAGAATATTGAAAGCAAGAATGTGTTACACTTTCCCAGGGGAGAGATTTTTCATTATAATACATTTTTTTGTAGTTGTCTTATTTCTGACCCTGTGATTTCAAACCACAGGTAAAATTATTACCTTGTTTTAAGCTGTTCTTTGAGAACTACCCTTGATGTTTTGAGCAGTTTAATATGAATTTTCTGGGAACACATTTCTGAAAGTGGGAAGTGACTTTGAACAGAATAAGTTAGAAATTTAAATAACTAGATACTAGATGAGGATAGACTTGCTTACCATGGTGTGTAAACCACTGGGCACATGTAAAATATATATCCACTACCTGGATCACTGATTTCACACCACTTAGTCTTATGTTGAGCTTGTTTGCATCAACTTGCACTGATGTTTGGACAATCAAATTCATTTTGCATAATGTTGGAAGTCTATCATGAAACTGTGGCTAACTTATACCGAAGCAACCCATTCTTGCAGTGCTGAGGTTCAGGATTTGGTCACCTCCTATTTTAATGTAATCACAGAAACCATGCATACAAAATATTTAATGCCTATGTGAGTTAATAGAGTAAATGATCTCTGACTTTCCATACTATGATGATTTATGTACTGTGGACTTTCATTTATGATGAAATTTCATCAGACTGACAACATTGTCCTCTAATACCTGTCTTTTCTGTGACAAGGCAAGATTGAAACCTTTTCCACGGCAGTTTTGTTATTTTTTTGAAAGTAGGTGGTTGATCGAGCGCCATACGTGCCTGGAATGAGAAACACACAGTCTGGAGATATCCATAGCCTCTAAAATTATATCGTTATATACGTGTGAAAACCTGGAAAAAAAAAAAAGAACAACCTTTTAAAAAGGCTCACTGGATAGACATCTAAAGAAAAATGCAGTTAAATCTCATTCATCCATTTACCTGTGGGGCTTAAATTCACATGAAACCCTCTCAGCCAATTAACAAGAAAGGTGATTTACTGTAGCTGCTTTTATTGGCACAAGAAATAGTTTGAGTAACTGAAAAAAACAACCAGACAAAACACCCAACACCCAAAACCCTCACAAAAACACCACATCCAAAGTAATGAAAATATTTAAATCAGAATGAAATTCTAATTCCTAATAAAATGAAAAAGGAACACTTGCAGACTGACATAATAAATTGCATTAATAAGAGGGTCATATTTGAGTGTATAATGTATTCTTCCCCTTTTTTCTGCACACCTCTGGGAGTAAGCAGCATCTGTTCTCCCCAGATTCAATGAGTAGTTGAAGAATATGCTCAATTACTTTACTTTATGCAAACCTTATAATGTTTGCTTGTTTGTAGAATACAACAATATTAAGATATTACCTCTTTTATCTCTAAAATAAATGAAGAACATTGTTTTTATAAGAAAATTTTTGTATTTATATTTGCAGTAGACATAGTTTTGGAAGCAGGCATTGTATTTTATAATAATCTATTTTAGTAAGAATGAAATAATATAGAATATTGAAAATTCATAGTATAATATATATTATAATACAGAAATTTTTTGTGGTGTTAACTCTAAGTGTTAACATCTACTTGTTATAATGCCAATGACTTTCTAAACAATATAGATATAAAGAGTTTAAGTGTTTTAATTTCAATAAGGGGCAATAGAATTGTGTTATGTATGGAAGAGACCAGATTTTGTGACCTTTGTTCTATCTCCAGACAACAGGGGTCATTTGATTCCATTGTGATAAAGAATAGATGCTGTTGGAAACTCTATGATTTAAAAAAATGGCAGTCTCTTAACTGGAAGGGTATCTGGCTCTGCATGCTATCAAAAAATTTTGGACCGAGTGTTACAGCATACTGTCAGCACAAATGCTCCTAGATTTAGTCTACACCTTAGATTTTAGGTAATACCTAAAAAAGAGCTCCTACACTGGCAGTTCTATAACACTTTATTACTTTGTACTTTTCACATTTCCAGGCCAAATTATATGATGCAGGGAAAAAAGCCCAATATCACAAAAATTGTGAATTCTTTCTTGATTTATGCATTTTTGGTGCTAAATGTGAAGTTATTCAGTTGGTTTAAGTTTCCTTTAATCTAATTCACAGGGAAGGATTTTCCAGGGCTCCCTGGTCAAAGCCCACCAGAGACCTCAAGGGAAATCTGTGCTGAAAGGACAGGTAGATTCTAGAGTTTCTTAAGGAAGGGTGACAGAATGGAGTTTATGTAGAGAAAAAAGGCACTGTTTCAGCAACATGGAGAGGAAAGAGCCTAAGTGGCCTGACATAACAGCATCTTTTCCACACGCATGACTACCCCAGTGATCAGCAGCTCCTGCATTGAAACATGCCTAGTAGCCATGTTGATCCATTGCTTAAATGTCATTTTCTGTGTTGCCATAGACTTCTGTGAACAGCATGGATTCTCCATGTAGGTTTTTCATTTCCAGGTGCTACAATATACCTGAACTAGCTTTTTTTTGTCTTCAGTGAAAATTAAAATCTAGTGATCTTTATCACATTTCTTCTTTCTTCTCTGTTAAATTAATTTACTAAGACCAAAAGTTGTAGAAGAAAGAAATCATAAGGTAACAAAGATCATTGGAACATGCCAGCTTATCATAAATTTTTCTCTCACAAATTCTTATGAGAGAAGCAGTGTTATATAATCCTCCTAACTCATGCTGAATATTTATTGTGATCTTTTGGTTGTTGTTGGGTGAGTGTATTTTTGGTTTGGGTTTATATTCACTTTGGTTTTTTTCTTAATTTTTTTCTAGTGGGATGTCAGAAGAAAAGTACTTGTAAACACCTAAGCAGTGAAATCACAAAATCTAAACATCATTGTAGAATAACTTTTCATACTTGTACCTTGATTCATTCAATCCTCATGGCTGTATCATAAGACCTAGCATGAGTCTAGATTTTCCAGAGTGCTGAGAGCAGAAATGGCCCCTCAGGTCTTTAAGAGTTACTCACACCATTATCCAAACAGTAATCAAGAAACAGGAATTTAAGTTTGTCTTCTATGAAACTCAGTAACTCAAAATCAGGTCACTCCTCAAAAATTTGCCTTAAAATTTGCCGTTTACAGTCAGCCAACACGACAATATTTTTGTCAACTACCTTTTTGTTTCTTTATTTTGCCTTATGATGTCCCATTAAGACAAATTTTTCCAGTTGTCTGATGTCTTTCAGCACTACACAACTTGATGCATCTCAAAGTAGATTTCTGCCACCTTCCTGGAGAGGATTTCTGCTCATGCCCTACTCCATAAATACTGACATAACTCCCAAATCTGTCTTTTTCTATATCTACCAATAGAATTCCAAACTGTGCAAAAGCAGAAAAGTGAACATAAAAGCTGAAATGCAAATATACAGCTAATTGTAAATACTACTAAAAAACAAAATAGGCAACTTCCTTGAAGTGTTCCACAAGTCAGCTCTTTTTTTGTTCTATGAGATGTTTCCTACATATTGCATTTACATTCTACTTCAACAAGTTAAAAAGATAAAGATTTTTAAAGTTTGCTTTGTTCCACCTATATGCTACTACAGAAGGTGTGTGGCCCTGATCTTATAAATAATTTATTAGAATTAATATGAATACTTTTTCTCATGTCTTTCTAAGTGGATGACACAAGAATATGAACATCTTTTTGTTGATGTTTTGTGTAAGCCAATGATAATTAGCTTTGGAAATGAAAAGCACATTTGTTAACATTTACTACAGGCCAAAAAATGCTAAAACATAACTTCTTATCCAGAAAGCATCAAAAATCCTGCATCACACATATGCAAGCAGGAAGGCAAGGAAATATTCTTCTCAGTTTCCAGGGCAAGATGGTGAAGTAGCATATTTAACCATTGGCTAGAGTTTAGATTTCTGGTTTGACATTTTGGATATTTAGAGTTGAGATGACTCTGCCTTATACTTACAAGTTATCCTGTGTAGTAGAACTCCTATTCATAGTTGGCTAGTAACAAGTGAAGACGGTGGGTTTTTTATTAATATTTCCTATTTTGCAACATTATTTAATTGACATATTTAGCTTCTCTTTCTATCATCTTATGATGGTAGAAGAGTTAAATCATCAGCATCTTGTTCACTTTTTTATTTTTGGACACGGTCCTTTAAGAACTGCAATTAATGTACAATTTTATGGTTTTGTTTGTTTTTGTTTTTTATTCTTCTCAAAGATTAAATGAAAGCTATCTCACAATTTCTAAGTTATTGACTTCCTAATTTCCTTTCCTCCTTATAACTTTTCTTGTTGGTCCCTGAAAATGCTTTTCATTCCCCACAATAATTCCAGCAAGGTTATTTCCTTTTTTCCACTTCTTTTTAGGCTAATTTACGAGATTTCCATACTAAGCTTGGGGAGAAAATCTGGAGCTACTATAATGTCAGTTGAATATATTCTTGACCTTACTACTTGCAGTAGTAAGGCCAAGAAGATATTTCACAGTACTGTTGTTATCTTCTGCAAAGGGAAAACCTTACCATACCCTGCTGCTATGGCAGCACACAAAGAGACTTAATGGATAGCCCTTGTTTTCTCTAGTATTTAGAGGCTGTACAACACCTGGCACTTATTCCTTTATATATGGGAGAATGACATCTGACATCTGATGGAATAAAGAAAATGCTTTTCCTGTGGTTTTTATATTAGGTTTAAGAAACAACTGCGCAAAAAGCAAATACACTAAATAGTCTTCGCCTCTTCTGAAATATCATTTGCAGGAATGTTTAAAATCAAATGTAGATGAAGGCAGACACAACTCCAGCTTCTTTATTTCTTTATAATGGAATGCAAAAAGCTAAGTGAAATGCTAAGAGGTTCTTTTAATATGGAAAAAAATTAAAATTACTGGTGTCTGGTCCATCTGAGTGTTAGGTCTGTCATCTCCCTATCCTTTTGATATGACAATATTTCATATCAAATATGCATTTAAATATTTTAAACTGCTTTAAAATTACTAACAAAATAAATAATTTCATATGTCTTTGATGGACATTAGCAGAAGTTTTCTCTTAAAAAGAAGCATTTGTAAGCTGATGTGATGGCAGAGTACAAGATGCCCTTTACCCTTCTAATTAGCAATTTTTTTTATTTCTAAGAAAATTCAAGAAAGCAAGAATAGAACAATAGAAACGGCAGTGCTTTCAGAATAGCATTGAAATACAAACATTAATTTAATTCAGATTAGGTAATTTGCATGCAAACAGTTTATCTCATTACTGTCTCAAGCCTGTGACATCTCTGCCTTTAACAGGTCCCATTACATTTACTAAGGTAACTCCCTTCATTGTATATGAAATGTGTGACCAGTACATGGTTTGTGCATGATATTGAATTGTTGAAATCTATTTGTCTTGTTGTGTTCTAACACAGTCTTTTTAATTTGCCCTGCTTGAAATAGGATATGTGACAATAAGTCCAATACCAGGACTTTTTCCAATTTCTTCTGAATATTTTCCTCCATTCCTTGTCAGTGCTTTTTTGTCAAATTGGATACTTTCTTAGTGATCAGTAGCCCTTTTTTTCTGCAATATTCAATTGACTTAAATATTTTAAACAAATATATTCTTTCATTCACATGGATTATATGGATTTTTTATAATCCATAATCTGCTCTTCCATATATGAGATGCATAAATTTTTTCTACTTCCCCATATCAAAACCATCAGGTCTTGCACAAATTTCTAGTCTGATTACTGGATGTAAATACCTTGCAGGTGACCCCTAAGCTTTAGACTTTGTAATCAATCAGAAGCCAAGATATGCTGCAACAGAGACTTTTGTGGTGGCTGCGAGCTAGCAGATAAACTGCACCCTAACAGGAAATCCAAGCCCTAACAATTTTGCCATGCAGGCATGTCATGGATAGTGAAAGAAAATAGAATATAAGAAGAGGGGAGACAAACAGTCCTGATATACAAGTTTTTCCACCTCTCAGAACTCTCCCAAGCCCTGTCCAGTCTGCCACAGAGCAGAAGGGAGAGGGGGAAGCTAGCAGATATTAGGTCATCAACAAAAAGTGAAAACATCTTGAAAGTCTGTGAGACTGTGATTTCTTCAGTCTGTCACTAGTATAAAAATTTCCCTGTGAAATGGTACGCAGCTGTTAAGGCAGAGTGTGTGTCAGTAAAAACAGAGTGGGAAGAGTGTTCACATGCCTTCAGCATGTGTCCTCCAAGCCCTAGGAAGTGCTGAGTTTTGTTTAATTGCTGGCAGTTGATGGGGAGTAAAGTGGAAGAAAATGGGTACAGAACATTTCAGCTGTGGAAATTATTTACCCAGAGTTCTGGATGAATGGGGAAGAAAAGGACACATCTTCCTCTGTCTCTCTGTTTATAGTGGCAGGTGCCTCTTTGTGTTAACTTTCTTTTGATGACTGGAAGGGCTCTTTGTCAGTGCTGCTACAGTGCAAGGTAATTGTTTATTGAATCTGCCCTCCATGCTGAGGGCAACAATGCTTAAATAACTAGAGGCATTTAATCTTTCAGATAGAATCAGGCAACAATTCTAAAGAACATCCAAGAAAAGGGGGTAATTTTTTTGGCATTTCTAGAAGATGTTTGAGATGGATTATTGAATATAGGAGAAGCACTTAGCTGTTAGGTCGTACCTATTAATGCTTTATATCCTGCCATTGAAAATATTTTAAAATTTTTAGAGGCCAAAACTAGGCCAAGCTAATTTTTAAACTTATTTCTACAGCAGTCAAAATATGAACAATTATAAGGAAAGCAAAACAATAACAGAGGCCACATTCATCCAAGGAAGCAGATTAATTGGAACCAGATACAGAACAACAGAGCTGAGGACAGAATTTCTGATTCACACGTATAGATAAAACAGCAGATAACAATTTATCCCAAGAGGATTTGCTATTCAGTTTTTCTATTATCATTGAAATATTTTCTGCTCAGAGTTTTCCCTGGGAGAGCATCCTGTCTATGTTCTGAGTTAGTAAGAAAAGAAGGATGCTTCCATGATTGGTAGCATTTCCTAGGACTTGGCCTATATGCCTTCATCAGTTCATTTTCTTACAATTTTTTGATATGAATTTGTATAGCTTCCATGTGCATCGACCCATTTTTGAAAAGAAATAGACTTTTAAGAGTATTCTGAGGCTAATAATATGAAATATATTTATATTTACATAAATAAATATTCAAGTATTCATATAAACAAAATAAGAAGGAATTTGTATTTGCACACACATACACAATATAGTCATATTAGTATTTGCATAAATATTACTATTGTGTAATTATTTATAAATAAATACATTTATATATTGACTATTTATTAAAATTTTTCACTGTGAATATAACACTTTATTTATATAAAATACTAAATATATGAAAAAACATGTACTAAAAAGCATATGTTTGTCATCTGATTGTCCATAACTATCTACTTGTCTGTGGAGATTACAACAGGATTGCAAAGAATAATATCCATTTCTGACTTTCTTATGAAGATTCTCTTGTGCTTTGCCGTTTATAAGGGGAATGGTTTCAAATAAATTGTCAAATAAATTAGCTAATGAAGTCACATCTTAATAAGGTACTGAGTGGAACAATGTTATTATTAACCTAAATATATTCTTCTGTTAGATTTTTATTCATTATGACCTGCTCTAACATACTTGTTAATAACATAAAAGAATCCATTTCTAAAGACTAGAATGTAATGACAATTTTTTATCTTAATGAGTTAAATTCACATTGTCAGACAAAAAGTATAAATGAAAATTATTTTTTCATGCAAATAATTTCTGATTGGATGCACCATGATAAATTTCAGTGTAACGTATACCTGAAATGCTAAAAATCACTAAAACCAGAAAATGTAATAATCTAATATAGCAGTTTTAGGATCACCCCCTGAAGCTTATAATTAGCTGTGATTATATCACCAAATGGGACCCTATATCAGCTCCTAATGAATATTTTTACTAAAAATATAATCCGTTTTTTAGCTGGTTTCTTCCCTGTTCTGTTAGACACCTCTTCTGAATTCCCCCTAAATACCAAATTCAAAGACTTTTTTCAACTTTCCCTGCATAAAGAAAAATGTTCTCTTAGGCTTATTAAATTAAAAATAATCCATTAACTTGAAATCACCTACTTTCCACAGTGGTTATAAAGTGATATTTTTACTATTATTAAAAATATCTTGAATTTCTGAATCTGGTTTTTCAATTCCTGATGTCTGCTTTTTCTGTCACTTATTGAATGTGCTGCATTTATTTTGCAAGCCATTATCTATGTGGAACTCCTGCCATGGAGTAATGCTGGTATCTCTTTCCAACATTGCAGAAAAGAATTATTTCTTTCACTCATTGCAGAATTATATATTCACAATTATTTCTACTGTATGAGTGACAAAGTTTTCTCCATGTGCTCCCTTCCCCAGATTCTGTTGTATTCCTGCACAGCCTTTAATACTTTTTGTGTAAAATCATGATTTAGAATTTACTAATTCAAAATATACATTTGTAAGAGGTGAGAGATAAGGCCTTGATAGAAGCATAGAAAAATACTCTGAGTTGGAAGGGACCCATCAGGATCATCAAGTCCTACTCGTGGTCCTGCACAGGACACCCCAAGAATCATACCATGTGCCTTAGAGCATTGTCCAAATGTTTCCTGAACTCTGCCAGGCTTGCTGCTGTGATCACTTCTCTGTAGAGCCTGTTGCAATGTCCAACCACTGTCTGGGTGAGAAATCTTTTTCTAGTATCCAGTCTAAACCTCCCCTGGCACAAGGTCATGGCTCTCCCTTGAGTCCTGTCACCCGTCACACGAGTGAAGAGATCTGTACCTGCTTTGTGGGGATGTTGAAGACCACAATGAATTCTCCCCTCAGTTTCCTCCAGGCTGAACAAACCAAATGGCTTCAGTTGCTCCTCAGGTGGCTTCCCCTCCAGGCACTTCACCATCCTCATGGCCCTCCTTTGGACACTCTCTAATAGTCTTGGTTGCCTTGTGGCCCAAAACTGCCCCCAGCACTCAAGGTGAGATCTCCCCAGAGCAGGGTAGGACAATCTTCTGCCTTTCCCAGATGGTGATGCTGGGCCTGATGCACTCCAGGACAGGGCTGGCCTTCCTGGCTGCCAGGGCACTGCTGACTCGTGTTCGACTTGACATATACCAGCACCCCCAAGTCGCTTTCCACAGCGCTGCTCTCCAGCCTCTCATTCCCCAGTTTATGCATACAACGAGAATTGCCCCATTCCAGGCGCAGTATCTGGCACTTGCTTTCATTAAACTACAAATGGTGGGTGACTGCCTGCTTCTCTAATTCATTGAAGTCTCTCTGCAGGGCCTCCTCTCTGCCCTTGAGGGAGCTGACAGCTCCTCCCAGTTCAGTGTTGTTAGCAAACTTAGTTCATGTTCCTTTGAGTCCCACATTCAGGTGTTAATGAAGATGTTGAAGTGCACAGAGCTGGGGATGGGCACCTCTGGAGACCCACTAGTGCCCAGATGGTAGCCTGGTGTCATCCCTACACTAAACCTGTTTGTGCCTGGCCTGTGAGCCACTTGCTCACCCATCCCATAACCTGGTTATCCAGCTGTGCGTTGGACATTTTTTCCAGAAGGATACTGTGAGAGGCACTATCAAAATCTTTGCTGAAGTTCCGAAAGGATTACATCTATTGACTTTCCTAGACCAGCAGGGTAGGATACCCTGTCATAGGAAGAAACCAGGTTTGACATGCAGGACTTCCCCCTCATGAAGCTGTGCTGGCTGTGACCAATGACTGCATTGTCCTCCAAGTGTTTTTAATACCTTCCAGAATGATCTTAAGCATAATTTTACTGGGCACTAAAGTAAGACTCACAAGCCTGTCATTTCTGAGGTTCTCCTTCTTGCCCTTCTTTAAAATTAAGAAAATGTTCGCTAGCTTCCAGTCAGCTGGGACCTCTTCAGGTTCCCAAGACCACTCAAAAATGATTGAGAGTGGCTTTGTAATGACGAGCTAGATTTTTGAGGATTCTTGGATGTATCCCAGCAAGCCCCATAAATTTGTAGGGATCCAGGGGATCCAGCTGTTATGTATTTTGTCAAAATATTATTTCATAGCTAAAAAAAAAAAAAAATCCTGTGTTTGTTTTTTGATTTGATTTGGATTTTTTAGTATACTCATTATACTTATTTTTATCCTATTACTGTGGTTATGCATTCAGGCATTTTTTTCCCTGCTAACCTAAATGATGCATATTTTTTGAGTTTATGATTTCCTTATTATCAGGAATAAATTTACCTATCATTGAAAGGTAATGTTCTAACTTTTCGAGGCAAACGTATATTCAGCCTAGAGATGTTTTACCTTCAAAATCATGAAATATCATCAAATATTGCCTCCTTTAGCATTCTCAGTTATTTCAGTACCATTGCTAAAATTTATCTTTTCCTGACATTTCAGCCAGGAATCTGGCTGAAAACTAACTGAAATCTTACAGTTTGTAGTCTTCATGAAACGTGCACACTCAGCCTCAAGTGGCTGCGGTTCTGCAGTGACCAAGTGGCTTGAAATGCAGCTTACTGTTGGCAAAATATTTCATGTTTGCCAGCCTGCATTAACAGCCTGTCTTCTGGCCTGTGACTATGAATTAGCTCTTTGTGCTGAGCATTTTCTTAAACATTATTTTAAGAGATACAAATTCCTTACATCCAGCAATAATAATTCCAACATAGAAAGCCAAATATCTCTGGCAGAACAGTGGTCAGATACCAAGTATCTGTTCTGGTGTGAATCACAATCACTTCATAGCAAGAAGTTTATTCCTTTCCTTAAATATCCCAAGTCCTGCAAACCCTCTAAAAAGCTCAACTTTGAACTCAAAAGTAAATGGGAGGTTAGAATTAGAAGACATAGAAAAAGGGCAGGGAGCTGGATCATGGAATATTTAGAGCGTCAATAGAACCGTGACCCTGCCATTTGCTTTTTAAGCATTGCATACGCGTCACACCCTCACAAGATACCTGGGATGCGAATCTTTTTAGTTAGTGAATGCACATTGTTTTATAGGAGAGAAAGGACTGTCAGGCATGAAATAGGACTAGGCTTCATGATAAATGATGCCCTATTACCAGCAGTTATTGGTTTTGACAATATCAGTGAATAAATTCTTCATCAAAGGGTAAGAAGAAAATGGTAGAGATCTTAAATGCTCCTTCTGGAAGAACAGAAAATGAAACGTAGGATATTTTGTGAAAAGAAATTGAAATACCAAGTATTTTATGAAGAACAGTAACAAATAACTCAACAAATTCAGTGAGGTAATATGCCTCACTGAAACATTCAAATGACTGCTGGTGGCTGAAAAAGCTCTTCCATATAAAGCAAATTATAATTAATGAGTGTTGTTATAATATAATGAAAGGAAGAATAAGGAGAATAATTAAGCATACACGAAGTTATGACTGTAAAGAGAAATGCGTTTCATAAACTTGGGGCTTATCTGCAATCCTAAATGAGGTAAGATATTTGTTGGTATCAAGCAGTTTAATCATGCATTTACTGGTTTCTGACATTAGAGTAATATCAGGAACACGATGAACCTCAGGGGAAGTTTATGCTCAGCAGACCACTGACTTAGAGGGGTGTTAAAAAACTCTCTGTGACAGAAAGGCAAGGGAAACAGATGAGCTACAGGTAAAACTCAGAATCTTTGTGAAATCTAAAATACAGAAAGGAATATTAAGCTGAAAGTAAGGGTTTAGAAGGCTACAGTGGAGATTTCAGATGTAGCTGATATGTTATGTGACATGTTCAGGAAAGAGACAGCCGGGACCATGAAAATGAAGAGTTAGATTATTTGAGGATACAATTCTACAGCTTCCTGTCTGTAAAATGAATTGCAAGCTACATGTTTACAGAATCACTCATGTCTTGAGGAATGTGAAAATAAAAAAGAGACCAAAAATGAGAGACTAGTAAGATATCTCAAAAGAAAATATTTTATGGTTTGGTGACGAAAACTAAGATAGAATGAAATACTAATTATTTGGGAGGGATTTGTAGGAGTCTCAATATAAAGAAGAGTGACTATCAAATATGAATGAAATTCCCAAAGAAAAAAATTACAAATCTTTAAGTCACAGAAACTTCAATTCCAGAAACAGGAATTATACAAATATAAGTTTTGAAATACTACTTTCAGATGATGATCTGATTTGTGAGCAGGAGTAAAAAAATTGAAAAATTTTAAAAGTAATGAGAACAAAAAGCTTAATATTTTACAGCATTCTTGATAAATTATTGAAGATAAGAAAGGACAAACCAAGAAATGCTTTGCATTTTAGTTTAGTATTTTAAAATACTGAAAGAAAACATAAAAAAACTTGACGTTAAAAAAATTATGTAAAAACCACTGCAAAGCATCTTACCTCAGTGCAATCAATAGAATTATATTTATATACATCTATATCATAAAAAAATATTATAAGGACAGAATATGATTTGCAACTCTCAGTAATCTGTTCTATTCTGTCTACAGTAATTATCTACAGTAGATGGCAACAATTTGGAAAATTTAAATATCTGAGTACTATTTATTACTAACAACCTAATAAGAAAGCATGATTATAGTGGAAATTTACTTTATTATCCTGCAGAAAATTTTTCGGTTAAAAAAGACTATACACTATAACACTACTGACACTTTAAATGCTACAATGTCATTATCTATAAGAAATGAGAACTCATCACTTAATAAATAGACAACTATACTTAGAAATATTAAGAATACTGAGGCAAGTTTTTTTGAAACAGAGAAAAAGGACAAATGAAAAAGATTTAAGGAAGACTTCAGAGCTCTGTAAAAAATAAATAGTGCAAAACAATGAAATGCCTACAATATGATTTGGCAGGACATGTAGTTAAGAGTGACAAAAGCTACACTAGCTAATTATTTAATTGAAGAGCATTTCTCCAGTTTTTCCCTCAGGGGAAGGGAGGCCAGAACATTGAACAAGAGTGGAAAACTCTCACTCTGAATTAGCAGAAGGGAGGAAATATTGTGCATCTGAAAGCTCTCAGTTAAAGACTTTCTTCTATATTATAATTTTAACAATGTTTGGAAAGGTGTGTTTTATTCTGGGCAACAACGGAGGAGGGATTTGAGTTTAATTTCTGTACTTCTTGCTGTCAGTTCATGACTCCTGAGCTAGGGAGATAAAAGTGTGGATTGTGAGAATGTTTTAGCTCATTTCTTCTCATTCTTGTTGTTTAGTTATGGGGGGATTTTTTACGTTGTCTTAGTTTGGGGGTGGGGTTTTTATGATTTTGGCATTTGCTCATTTTCTTTTGGGTTGAAACCACTATTTACTTAGCAGGTCGTTAAATACTAGGGATAGGTCTGAATAGTGAAGTTTGATTTTGAAAGTTGGTGGGCTTGAAAAAAGCTAAAGAAAAAGAGCAATTGGAAATATAAAAGGGAAGATAAGTGAAATAATTAAGAAAGGGCAACTGATTAAGCACAACACTGGTCCTTGATAACCCGTGGTATTGGAGTGAGACTCCAGGTATGGAAAATGATTTTTCCAAAGTCATAGAGATATCTGATCAATAAAATTCATAGCAAGAATATGGTTAGAGATTTTGGCTATGTTAGAGGTATTAAATTTGGCATCAGGCTTTTAATAAATAAGAAGAATGTGCATATCCTGAAAACAGCAATCTGATTACAGTAGTGCATGCTTATGCACACACACACTCTTGCATATATTGGATAAATAATTCTCTAGAACATTTCAGAATGATTGGTCTGTTCATGTATATTGTATTTACAACCATGCTGTTGAAGTATTTTAGCACAAATTCTGTGGCTATGATGAAATATTTAGCTGGAGTGATGGTGCTTGGTATACATCATTGGAGTAGCAGCTATTAGTGTTATGTAGTACATCATCAATGTGACAACTTTGAGAGGACATGTAATATATAACCAGAAAAGTCCCATTTGGACATCAAAATGTGGCATTTACTGGTATTAATAATGCAGTGGTTTTAGTTTCAAACAGCAAATAGACATAATTCTGGTTGTAAAGAGCAGTGAAATTCCTGTACACAGTGCCACAGCAGCTTCTACCATGCAGTGACCTTTGTGGTAAGAAATGATTCTCAGCCTAGAGTCTGTGTATGCGGATCACAACCACTTACACTGCTATATGGGTAAAAAACCCACCATTAACGAAAGAAAAAAATGGTCAAAACCAAATAAGACAAAATATTATAAAATTAAAGCAAATACAGACAGAACCGGTCAGCCATTCCATCAGCAAAACAGTCTGGTACATGCTATGAATTATTCTGTGAGTAAAAAGGATCAGTGAGAGCAAAATGAAGAGCCTTGAGAAATAAAAAAACTCCTTGATGGTTGTGGAAATAGATGTACAACTTAGCTGATACACCTTCATCATTTAAACATAAAGTCATGAAAATAGGAGATTCCAACATATACTCAAAGTGTTAAAGAAACTTCCCAGTCTGAGCATTCATGAGATTCTCTGTCAGTCACACTCCCAGCACCAGAGATTTTCACAGCTGCTGCCAAAGCCCTTCCACAGCTCCAGTGAGCCCATGGGTGCCCCACACACCCCACTCACAGTCAGACCAGGTTTCCTGAGCAGTTTAACCCCAGGTTTCCCATAGCAAAGCCTGAGATGTCT
>JAYDZK010000056.1:40364653-40402029 GCA_034509185.1 Euphonia xanthogaster | reverse complement strand
CCTCCGAGGAGGAACCCCCAAGAAAGGAACCCCTGGGCTTTTATACCTTCACAGTCTACCCAGGCAAAAGTCTTGCTCTTTTCCCTGAGTTCTCAGCTCCTGCTGTGTCTCCCAGTGTCCATCCACCTGCCTGGCACCACCTTCTTTGTGCCATTTGGTAACCAAAGGGTTGGCACTTCATGGCCTCTTGTCTTGGCCTTCCTCCCAGAGCTCAGCCTGCATGTTAATCTGCAGCTTGCAAATAGAGCTACCTGCACCAGATGTGTTCCTCAACAAAAAGAATGGTGAATATATCAGGATATTATTTTTTTTCACTCTTGATTTACAACATTTACAGTGTAATTGCTCTCACTCTAGGAATTAACACATTATAGGAAAAAAAACAGGCCGTATTTAAATGAAAAATGGCTAAGGTGGAATCCAATAGCAAGTGAAGAAAATGCACAAGAGTGCACTTGTTTAGCACGTCTCCTAAACATCTAGTCAACAGACCTTCCACATAAGTCCTGTGCCTCAAATACCTCTTCCACTTTAATGCTGTTCCTATTTCCACCATCTCTACCAAATAACAACAGCAATAAAACCAAACAACAAAACAAGTTTATTTTCTACCACTGTATTTTGACTTATATCTGATGGTAGAATTAAGTTCTGATAGTGCTTTTAGAAGATTTGTGTCATTCTCTAAAGACCTGTATTTCTTGATTGGAGCTTACATTTTAAAAATCAAGGTTTTTCAGCACTGAATCTAAATTTCCTACTTCCGATTGAAAATGTTTAATAGTAAAGATGGCTTCAGCATTTGTTCATTACATTTGGGCATTCTTGAACTAGACAGGACAGGGAGCCATTTGGTTGTATATATGAACCCATTACAGAATGTTCTGGATTGTAATTCCTTCCTTGACTAATAAACTGGTGGTTCCATTAAGTAACACATTACACAATGCATATGTTGCACTCTGTAGTGACAATAATGTTTTCTGATAGCCAGCAATGTCCCATATCTAATTTTACCCTTAGAGACTGCCTACAGATTACTTGTTTACAAATTTGTGCCTCCATCTTTAAACCTTACTTTCTGATAAACTATCAGTTAAATGTGTTGGAAAAAACAGGCTTAAAAAAAGAATGAAAGATGAATGAAGAAAATACATCCAAAAGTTCACACTAATAACATTAGATGGTTTTGCATAATGTTTCTTAAAATATTCTCATGTCTTTCATATATATATTTTTTACCTTCAGTATTATCTAGCTGGAAAGTGTCCTTTTGAAAGACATACAAGAACATTTCTTCCCTATATAAATATGAATTTGACAAAATGTTCAAACTTTAGCATTAGGTATATTTGTAATAGCCTTTCTTGTCCTTTGACAGTATGCTAAGGGAATATTTTATTGTTTTTAATAAAAAATGTATTTTAATTTTTTAAATAAAATATAACAAGGATAATTCTTATTAATCAGAAAAAGAAGTTCACTCTAGACTATAGTATTTACATATTCTTCATATTGTCAGTTTGACCTGATAACAACCATAATGATACAAATAACAAGATTACAAATACCTAAATACACAGATTACTTTAAATGAGTTTTGATTAGGAACTAAATGAAAAAATGCAAGAATGGTTATTTCATGTAACTAAGTGTGACTTTTAATCCTATATATTTTTAGGAAATGAAGGTTGAAAGCAAGTGTGTTATTTTTTTTCTTCTATTTAATTTTCAGTGCTTGTTTGGTTGATTTTTTTAATTTTTTTTTTTTTTTTTTTTTTACTTTTTAACCTAAAATTATTTATAATAGAAGCTATGTCTCATAGCACAAGAAGGAAGGATCATTGACACACAATTAGGTGCTCATTTCAACATAATTTCCCAGCTATTTCACAGTAGTGAATGGCAACTATTATTTTTGGAACATATTTGATGATTTATGAACTAATTAAACAAACACAGTTCAACAATTGTCTAGCTAATAAATCGTGAATCACCCTTTTTAACTGTTTCTCTTATGCTTGAATTATTGATGCTCATCTCTTCTGTTGTAATATCCTTCTAAAACACTGTTAAATATGGTGTGAAATAATGTGATATTATTGAGAGCTAACATAGTAAGTACCATCAAGATAGCTCAAAATATAAGAATGCCTTTATGTTACTTTTTACCAAATGCTAGTCTGGTCTGTTATTTTCTGGTCTACTTCAACTTTTCTTTCCTGTTCCAATCCCTCACCCTCAGATACTTCAACTACTGTTCAGGTTTGACCTATCTCTCTTTCCAAATGATGTGCTACTCCTAATATTCATGAAAAATAATTAATTTTCACTATTGTACAACTCATATATTGCAGCCCTGTTATTTGAGTCCTATGAAAAATTCCTTTTCTTGCACCCTTTTTTTCCTGCTGCTCATCATTTCTTCCTTGGATATCACAGCCACTCTCTCCTGAATGCGTTAGGCACTCATGAATAATGACATAAAAGCCTGGCAATGCTTTAGAAGAAGAGACCTTTATTACACTTTTCTAACAATCATTAATATTTCTAATACTCAGCAGTTTTCTGATTTTCTTTTGTGAAAGGATGAATCATGACTACATGGCAAAATGGCATGGGGTCGGCAACTATTACTGCTTTCATTAATGCAGCTGAAATGCAAAGGAGCAGAATAATACATTTCTTCTGTGTCTGACAGGAAATTTCTAGGTTTTCAACACCTCTTATCTGCTTTCATTGAGTTCATAAACCCTAATTAAAGCAAAAATTTAGCATGATGCTTCACATCATTTTTCCTGATCCGTGCACCTGAAAAACAGCAAGGCTGCATATACATCAAATAATTTCCTTCTTCATGGGAAATATAATCAGAATTATTTTTTCCCATAATAAAAAAGAAAAAAAAACTATTTTAAAAAATAGAAAAAAGACTTATGACCCTAGTTCTTCTTCATAAGGCTGTAACCCTCTGGGGTCATCCCTGAAAAGCATGGTCCATAAATGCTGAAATTCATGGTGGGAGGCAGCAAAGGAGGGGAGGAGGAAAGCAAGGTAGCAAAGTTAGTATTTCATTGCAATCCAATGGATCATTCAAACTACAAATGTATACTCCCAAAGTGACTTGCTGTTTTTTCTCTAAGTAGACATAGCACAAGTAGGAAGAGAAGGCAGTGACCCAAACATATTGTCTTAACAAAAACCTTGGTACATTTTATGTACTACATGTACTCATTGACTGCACTCTGATTAATTCCCTGAAAACATGCATTTAGTGTTTTCTCATTAAATTTTAAGGGAATCTTAAAGTTTACCATTCTTGGGAGGCAGTCAGTCAAACTTTCTACCATGAAGGATCAATTCAGGCCTGTTGGGGAGAACTCTGAAGCTACATACAAGGAAATGTAATTTGACTCTGAAAAAGCTTCCCAGAGAATGTTAATACAGAGGTACTTTGCAGACAGCTTAAACCTTCAGGCACATGACCAGAACAGCTTGTCCATGAACGATATAAAAGTTGCTACTTTGCTGTTCCCAGCAGCAGCAGTCAATATGACTGCCTTCCAGGCAAAAGGTTGTACTAACATGCCTGAAGGCAGGTCAATGCAGACAGACATCTGTCTATAGAAGTCTAAACTCAAAGTATTCATGTTCTAGCAAGAAACGACTTCAGAATGCATCAAAACAGAGAATATGTCTAAAGCAAATTTATAAGCATGTAACTTCTCTGAGGATTAATAGATCAATTGACAGTTTTCTACTGCCATTTGTAATGTATATAATGACATCAAACATGTACATCCGTAAAATTGTTAGTAATTTAAAACTAAATTTAAATTCCTTTTTAAGCCTCAAAAATTGGAAAAACGGCAAAGTAGATCACTAACAAAAAATGACACCTTCACTTTTATAAAGCGTTGACACGTAGGGTATAAGCTCTGCAAACTAATTCTTTAAAAATTGTGTTCTAAACTATCAGCTTATGATATCATTACTCTTGCAATTATCCTTTCTCCCTTTCTCCACCATACTCTGGGCAGGGTGTGTAGAAAGAAAAAGGAAGTAAAAAAGAAGGGCTTTTGTATTTGACTTCCACTGCCCATAAAGATGGTTGTTCTCATTCAAGGTAATTCGCCATATTTCTAGAAGCCATTATGTAAAAGATAGATTAATATTTTTAATAGAGGAGCCAAATAACCAGTATACTTTTCATTTCTAGCTAGTAGTAACTGAACTGGGTTTAAAAATTATTATTTTTCAAGCAGCAGTCCTTCATTTTGTAAATACTTTTTTTTATAGTAATAAATGATATATATTTATATCCCCTGTCAGGCATCTTGTATTGAAAAATAAAATGTAATTTAAGATATGTGACTTCAGGAGAAGCCTCATGGGAGGCACACAAAAAAAACAACTTATACTTTTCTCAAGCAGTAAAAATAGAGAGGTTTTTTAGCATTTCAGTTTCCCATAGCAACACATTTTAAAATATTCTGTTTACCTGATTTTTCATTTTCAAAACTAATCAAGAAAAGAAAATCGTTACTGAGGACTAACTGAAACTTGGTTCCTAAAAAGAGTTACTCTACACAAAAGTTCATGGGGTGGGGGGCGGTGGGGTGTAAAACCTATTATTTTATTTTCATATTTTTTCAGGATCAAGTTTTGTGTATGTATTTGTATATAAAAATATAATTACTATATCAATACCTTAATCTTTTTTTTGGCTTTTGTTTAAGTAATTATCATACATGCCTTATATAATCATGTATAGTTTTATCTGTACTAAAAACCCCAGAAAGTAATGATTAAACAGGTAGCTATAAATAAATTGTAACTATGTCACTAAATATTAAAAAGTGCAGCAATGAAAAAAGTTCATTTGGTCTCATCAACTCTTTCATTGTAAAAGAAAATTGAGTCAACGTACACTTGCTCTTTTTTCTCTCCAATAAAATGAACTGGGTTCTAACACATCTGTTGAAAATGTATTTCCGGGCAACTAGGAGAAATTTTCAACTCTCACTGAACTGAAAATTGAAAAAAAAAATTAACACATGAGACATTTTGTACTGGTATTTTCCCTTTCTGACTTCCCTTGAGAGCCTGTCTTCAGAGAGAAATGCAACACAGAGTTGAGCTTTGATTCCAGCCTGTTTCTCCTCTCAGCTGTGAAACACAGGGCACTGGATGTACATTTGTAAGACACGGGCTGGCCCTTGGTGACCAGTGCTGTACTGAACTTCAACCACATCCTGGAGGCTGTGCATGAAATAGATTTCTTTGTTTGTCTGGTGTTTGTGGTCTCAGTGATCCCTGACAGCAACAGAGAGTGATAAAATGTGAAGCAAACTTTAATAAAACTTAGGACTTACTTTTTCTGCAGGGTGCTTGGTGTCTTTCAGGATGTTCACCTGTCTTCGCTAGATATAGCTGCATGTTATATTGGCAGAAAAAGGTAACATCAACCTTAGAGACATTTGAATGAAAATACTGAATATTGGAATTCAGTGACCAGACACCCAGAATTTATGCTGTGGCATCTGATATTGAAGCGCTCTCTGTTTTCACATGATACGCCTACTTATAATCTGCATATGCTGATAATTATTAACAGTATTTGAGAAATCCCCATTTTTCCATTTCATCTTAACTTCCTTCCCTTGATATTTTTCCTACTTTCCTACTGTTTTATCACAGTTTATACACTGAGTTTATTTTCTGTACTCTTCACTGATCTTTATCCAAATAAGCAATTATAGGTTTTGGTTAAATTTTGGTTGTATTTGGCAAACAGTATTTTAATTTCTACATCATTTAGATTGCTGAAGAAGCATAGTTATTTGCAAATTATTTAGACAATAATGGCACAAAAAGATACACCAGAAATTATCCAGGGTGACAAGTAAATATTTTAATGAGTTTCTGTCTACAAAACTGTTTTTCAAAAGTTAAGCCTAAGGCTCTTATGCTATTAAGTAGCCAGAGACACTCAGTAGCAGTATTTTTTTAAAGTCTTATAAATATCCTAATAGATGATAAAGTTATTTTTGCTCTGTGGTGGTGTAGCAGACATGGCTGTAAATGTAATGGAAATACACATTTGCATACCTGATCCACACTGCTTTATATTGGATTAAGATTTTTCCATCAATATAGCTGTGAAACTAAAATGAAAATTTTGATTTGCTATTCATTAAAGGACTGTGTTCCTATTTCGTTTATCATAGTGTTTGGGGTATTTTTCATTGATTTTTTTTTTTTTCATTGTAACTGCAGTTTGATTTTTCAAGCAGACTCTAATATTTACCCACTGGAACTAAACTTTGTCTAGGAAATTAATTTCTTGATAGTTAAATTGTAAGTAGACCTGATAGTGCCATGATAGCTCTTGATAAGGCACATTACAGATGTCAAAAGCAACTGTTTCTTACAAATGAAAGGCCAATATTCAGTGCAAACCTAAGAAATATTCTGCTCCCTTTATTAGTCTGCAACAAAACCTCAGTCATGGCACTTGCAGCACACTTTCCACAAATAGACACATATTCTTTCCACTGGAACTGTTTTATTTTTACCTGTCCTATTAACAATTGTACTGTCAGGTATTCTGTTTATTAACAAAAAACTTAGGCTCTGGTACTCAGGAAACTGGTAAGAAATTTACAGTACTGTAACATCACATGGTTTAAATGCAGCTTGCTAAAGATGTAGTTTTTAAAAACATTATAGATTATGGATGGAAAATTGAAAACACTGAGAAAGAAGGGAAACTATTTTTTAAAAAAATGCTATATCTGCAAAAGAATTTTAGGATGCACTTTCCTATTTTTCTGTGATAGTCATAAAAGTTAACTTTAGCAAGCATGATGTATAATACAAATGACTAAACTTTATAATGCAGAAATAATGCCAAAACACTTCAGTAGCTTCTACATGTCGCACGCAAATTACTACTTTCCAATCAATAGGCATTTTAAACTACAGTTGATATTCTGGAGCTGTAATAGACAATTTGTGCTATGGATATTATATATTCAAATCATAGATATGAGCTCTAGAGGAACAATTGCAATATATGCTGCAAATGCATATTAAAAGGCAAATCACATTAAGAACCATGCTTTAAAAGGAGACATAACCCAGGCTTCAATTTTGCACCTGCAGTCATTTCCAGAATCAACAGGATGGTCACATAATTGCAAAGCAGATGATTGTATTTGTTGCAACTGTTGAGATAGTTAATTTTCAGGTTCAGTCATCCAGTTATATATTTAAATGCTATAATTTGTGTCAACAATTGCTAATGCATACAAGATTGCCAGTATAAAATTTATTTTGCTTTTTGATAACTGGGCCTTAATATCTATGCACTATGTTGTCTTCAGGTACGTTGTTGGTTGAAAGAAAGGAGGATACTTGTAATGATATAAAAAAAGCAGATTTGCTATTTTCTTCTCTTTTTTTTTAAGACAAATATACATTTCTGGTGAAATTTCAAATTATTCTTTATTGCATTTAGGTATGCTGAAAAACATGGGGTTTGATATGTAAGAAATACTTGGGAATGCAGAGGGTCCAAAGTGGGTTAAAGCTACTTACAAATTTTTTTCCTCCAGATTTCCAAAGACAGAATTTTCTTAGACCATTATGACTAATTTCATTTCACCCCAGAAACTGGCTAGCTGCTGTTAGCCAATTGATTGTAAGAATGGTATTTCCAGAGACGAGCTGTGGTGTGTTGAAGGTGCTCACTTTTGTGCTGGGTGCAAAAACCCCCGTGCTATTAACAGACATCCTCCAGTATCCCCTACTCTGAGACTGTTCTGTACGTAGCCTACACAAAATCTCCAAATGCTGCCTTAAATTCAGCAGAAGTTTTAGACAAAATGTTCTGGAGCTTAATGAAACACTATTTTTTAGTGAAATTTGGCTTTGCCAGAAAAATTCCAGTGAGAAAAATTTTCATTTCATGTTATCTGACCTTTGAGTTTCCTCTTGCAATATTTCTTCAATAGATGTAAAGATCAAAACTATGAAGATTAAAGACTACCCCATGATTCCCCACACTCATGCTTTTTAGCAACTGATAAATGGATTACTTACATTTGCAAACAGATGGGTTATTCTGAATACAGTTTTGTCTTGGTCTTTCACATGACCAAACCACCGATTATTTACTTAAATGAAATGTGTTAACAAGAATATTTGGCTTTGTGTTTGCTAGTTATTTGTAGCTACCAAGCCATAGCTCAGCTGTAGAAAGATGAACAGCTCTTTAGGAGAAACACTGAATGCAGTGATTCTGCAGCATGGAGGGATGGTATCTTGCCACACCTCAATAGCACACTTTCTAAAACATATCTCTAAGAGATCTTTATGTCTCACATCCCTTTTTGAACAGATGTTTCTGTTTTAAACCATGGAAATAGCTGATTTTCTGGGTATCCAAAACATTTTCTTATGGTCACATGAAAAAGATCACATAAACTGCCTACTCAGGTATCCCTGGCCTTCAGTTTAGAATTAAGACCTGAGGCTGAGAATAAGCAAAATACTGCCAGCACAGATTAGCTGAGGTCCCACACATGTTTAGAGATCATGTACCTCACCAAAAAAAGTGCAATAATCAGAGAACTGTGAATGGCTATGGAGTTGGCCTATTATCATCTAGAATAAAAATATTTTAAAGCAGTCAAAAGTGTTCAGAAAAAATGATGGCTAAATTACTATTATCACTCAGGGTAGGATTTAGCACACAGATTAGGACACAAATGGGTATCTAGTTATCTAGTCAATATTGTCAATGTTGCAGACAGAATCTCAAAAGCTGTTTAGCTGATCATCCACACAAACACAGGACTGAATTTCCCAGAGGCACCCGTTGTCATTGTAAGCACTGTGAGACATGCTCTTGGGCTTCAGTTAACTCTTCATTTAAAAAAGATGAGAATCTGTAGGTTTAACGTTGAATCTTTTAGCCACATAAGCATGATTCACACGTCTCAAGGGGTCAAAGATGGCACCAAATTTTAATACTCTGGAATCTCATCTTAAATTGCTTTTTACTGAACTGCTGAACTGTTGCTGGCTGAACTGCTCCCTAATCATCACTGATTATGTTGAATATCATGTGGACAACTTCCCTTCAAGAAGGCACCTTGTGTCATTTTAGGTGCTCTAAGTTTTCTGCAATGTCTTCCTGGATGCAAACATAGTGCAGAACCTATAGAAGAGCAAAACCCCAATAGCATGGCAGATGGAAAGATTCTTGAGTGAATATCAGTTGACAGTATTTAGCTAATGTACAAAGGAGCTGATCTCTCATTCACATGTGAACATATCCACACAGACATCTTCATGTGTAAGAACAATCTCAGTGTCATGAGCTTTTTGGTGTACACTTTTTTCTTTAATATGTGAATTTGTATGGAATCCTTTTACCTGAGGCAGATGTGCTTAGAAAATGGGACAGACATCCTGGTGAGTGAAAAGATCTGATCTTTAGCAGATGTAAATACGTGTAGCTTCAGTGGTTTTGATACTGATTTAGATCATATGGGATCTGACTGAGCTATGACAAAAGCACTCAGTTTTGTCTGACGTCTGTATTCTGTGACACTAAAAAATGTAATCTGTCATATGGCAGAATCAATTATCCTTAAAACCCAAGAGAAAAAAAAAATTGATTTGTCTTTCACTTAACTCTTTTAACACCATTTGCATATAAAAACATAGTTTTTTAATCTTTCAGAAGTGGAAAATCAGGTATTTTTTTGAAAGACCTGCCTCAGAATTATTTTAAACTAGCTAATTCTTCAAAATGTAAGAAAGCAAAAGATGGTAATTTCAATTATAAAACAGTATTTTTTAGAAAGCAAGATGTTTATGTTTTACTATTGAAGAGATAAAGAAATGGCTAATTTTGCAATTAGGTGTTGATTTTCTCATCATTGTAAGAAATACCTTGAAAACTCTCCACTCATACCAATAGCATTTACTCTTAATAATATAGCTCTATTTGTTCAGCTGTAGAACCTCAGTAAAAATCAATTCATAAAAGATTTGAAGTGAATTATTTTTCTTTTTTATGATGTCTTCTTCATATGCCCCTGAGTACATTATTTGGTTGTTTCTTTTATAGAACATTTATGAGTACAAATAAACAAAGCAGTTTTGAATTGATTATTGTAAGGTTATTTTGTTTTGATATAGGCTTGTGCAGGTTTGAAAAATAAGTGCATGAGATGGATTCATATTTTCCTTCAAAAGAAAGTGCCTACATTTTTATACTCTCTTTGAAGCAAGGTTTTGTGTACTTGATAAAGCTACTGAGTATGGCACAGACTAGTGACCTGAATCATTAAACGCTGTCAAAAAGGAGCAGTGTTTTTCTAGCGACATCAATCAAATGGTAATGCCCTCTGACATTATTCCTAAAGGACTTTGGAAACTATAGCAGACAGCTATGGGATGTTTTATTATTGTACATAAAATGCTGAGCAGAATTTTTGAGTGGGCAAAGGGATTACATGGTACACCATAAACACAAATTTTATTTTAATAATAATTATATATATATATATATATATATATATGTGTATGTATGTATGTATATATGTATATATCTATATATATGCATATATATATGCATATACATATATATATGTATATTTACATACACATATTTACATATACACACACACACATATATATATATATATACAAATGCACATTCTTATATTTATATATAATTATTGTGGACTAGAATTTCATTATTTTCGTGTACAAGCTGGGTAGTACATGCAGCAAAATCTTACAATTTTTGTCCAGTCTCTGGGATCAGAAAACACCAAACAATTAGACTGCAGTTTAACTCTCACAGTAAAGGTCGGTACTTGATAGCATTGATGATTTCTAACCCAAAGTGCTATAGCTAGGATAGAAATGCTTTTAACTCATTAATTAATAAAAATATTAAGCAACCTCTGAAGACATGCCCAAACTTTTTCTTGATGCTAAAGTCTTTCTTTGTGCCACTCAAATAAATACAAAGTCAGAGATAGCAGTAAAGACAACTTTCAACTTTTCTGACTTTTCCAACTCTTCAGCTTGATCCAGTGCTGAGATAGTTTGTAATTTATACCAGCTGAGGGGCTACTGAGACCTTGCCTTTCTTCACCTCTGGCATTTATTCCAGAAACAACTAGAACTGACATGTCATGAAAAATTTTCAAATCATCTTTACAGCCCCAGAGAGATCCCTCTGCATTCTAGGAAGCCCAAGCACTCCCTAAGGGCATTTTCCTGCACTTAATTTAAGCAAGTGGACTAGGAGCTAAACCCAGTACATTTTTCTTACACCAGAAAAACTTCAAGTTATGAAGAAGTTTGATCAATACTGTAATAAATATTTTAGGCCTCCAAATATAATTTTTGCGTATGATTAGCCATCTTTTTTTTTTCTGCTAGATGAGATATAACTTATATTTATGACACCTATCTAGATTTGTAATTGGAAACCTGACTGCCACAGGAAATGATGTGTCATGAGACAGTTAATTTTACATTCTATTTTAAGTGGAATAAAAATTCTCTTTCCTTTATGTGGTCAGAGAAGGTCCAAAAGTACTCTGGTTTTCCTGTACTGGACTTCCAGTGTTAGTGGAATAGTGAAAAGAGGCTGACACCTGAAATCTTCTGGGAAAAGAAACACATAGTCTGGGATCACAAAATGGTTATGAAAGTATGTAACACCAATATTTGAATGAATTTTAACCAATCTTGATAAAATCTATTAACTGCTGATTAATTCTACTAAGTTTGTCCAGATGAGGTATTTTTGGAATGATTTAGTTAGTCAGGATTTGAATAAAAAGAACAAAACTTAGTGCTGAACAATGTTTTAGAATTAAGCAGGACTTGATTTCAGTAATTTTTTGTAACAAATTTACAATAAATTTTGTGAATGCAAACAACTATACAATTATTTTTTAAGTGGTCTCAAATATATAAATATATATAATTATATATAAATATATATAAGTATATAAATTTTGTCTGAAATTGGAGATGGTTACCATTCAAACTAAAAAGCAACTGTTTTGAAACAAGACACTTTTTCATGATCAAAATATCTACCTACAGACTTTCCAGAAAATCCTTTTTATTTCACTACACCTGAAGCCATGGGGCACTGCTATGAAATGAGGGGAAATGCAACTACCGGTGAAAGTTTAAAAAAAAAGTACAATGCCTAAAATATACTTTTTTCTTTATATTAAAATGGTTTTATATTCAAAGAGCAATGTGTATTCTAAGACATGACTAAAATTCTCAATAGGTAGCTACGGCTCTTCTGTGTTTGAAATTTTTATAGCAATGATTATTTTAAAAATTTAATAACAACACACAAAATGAATGGCAAAATCTACAGTTAGCTCCAGGTACCTAGCATTGCCATTCAGTGACAATTATTTAACTATTCAATAGATATATTCTTTTCATTTATCTGTCTTTTTTTTTTTTTTGATTGGTAGTAGGTTATTAGTGTGATTGTTGTAGCTCTGGAAAGGTTCAAAGAGTCATCTTTTAAAAAAAGGTTGTAAGACTCAAGTCTTTTTTATGTGCTTCCATAAAAGAACGCTAAAATGCTTTAGGGAATATTCTTGGTATGAACATGAATAATTCCCATTAGTATATGTGCAGAAGGGGGAATGGATCTTTTATGATGACTTTTTAAAAAATAAATCAAGCTGGTCATTGTTTGTCTGCTCCTTGGAAAATTTAGTACTTAAAGTGAATCAGTTATGATACAGGACTGATTGATAAAATAACATTGATAAAATAACATTGATAAATAAAAACATTGATAAATAAAATAAGATTGATAAAATAACATTGATAAATATATTAAAAACAGGAAGAATTTTGTCTCTTTTTAATACAAGCTTTAATAAGCTCATTTTAATGTGAGCCCTATAAGACAATTATACAGTTATATACTACTCTGATTTAAAAAAGTAACATATTAAGAAATAACTTACTAATCATTTACTAAATGTATACATATATGAGACTATTTTGCAAGAAAAATTGAATAAAGGTTTTACCCAATGTTGTCAGAGAATGTTTAAATTGAGAGGAGAGGATTCAAAGTGATTGAGCAGGAGAACCCTTTTCCTACTCTCACACCAACTTGATCTGTTGCCTGAGACATATTTTGTGTATTTTTTTGGTAATATATTGCTTTGATACAATGTAAGAATGTCATGTTTTCATTCTTGCTGTCTTGAAGTTTACCATTTAATAATAATATCTATATCCTATTTTATTTGTATTTATAGATAATATTTTTCTCATATTACCAAATGGTTGGATTAAATGCCCTATCAGCTGCTTTCATGTGAAAATTTGTATTAAATGAAGACCACTCCCTTTACTAACTTGCTTATGGTTTCCAGCTCAGTCATAACAAGTCAAATCTCTAATTAATTTGTATGCTTGGTTTGGTTTTTAGTCCCGTCTGCGCTTTCTTGACACTAAGTCTGTATGTGCAGGAATAAATTTCCTTATTTGTTCCTAAAGTCATCCTGGATCTGCTGAAATCATACAATGAAATGGTAAAAAAGCATTAATAGTCATAACCTGCTACAACTCTGCCTGTTTGTCTCAGAGGACAGATTTTTTTCTGGTGGTAGTACAGCATTAACAATCTAGGAAAGGTAATAAAAGAAAGAATGTGCCTTACAGGTGTGTTTCCAAATAAGTATCAATCAGATTCTTCTGTGACTGTTGCAATTTTCTGTTCAAATATTTTATGGTAGTCTGTAAAAATAAAGGTAACATTTAATGAAGTTCAGTATTCACAATGGCAGAAAGAACCCTGTTAAAAATTCACTTGTATAATCTTAGGATAATCATATTAATAAAAAGCCTGTCTGAAATGAGCACATAGACTTACTTCGTTTATTTCTTTACCTGATATCTGAAAGGATTCAGCTTACTTTTTTTTATGTTTCTCTCTGTGCCCTGGGGGTTTCCTAATAAAAAAATGGGAAGTCTGGTTGATCATGAGTTGTATCCAAAAGACTGTGGAGAGGTAGCTGTCATCCACTTCCAGGAATATCATGAAATGTTGCCACTGGTTGTGTAATTAACTTCTAGTTATATTACTGATGGTAGTGATAATCTGACAGTGGAACAGCCTCTTTTTTTTTCCTCGGATTTTACTTTTGTATGAAGAAAGAAAAAGGAAGAGGAGGGTATATTATCATCATGAAAAAGAAACAATGAGAAATTTTTCATAGTGAAGATGTGGAAATGCATTTGCTTACTTCATTTTAATGTTGCAATAGGGTAGTGTGCAATTGTACAGGAATTATGAAGAAAAGGTAAAACTGAGTAATGGGAAGAAACTATTAAAGTTAACAAGGAATAGGTCAAGATTAGCATATTTTGTATCTGGGGAAAGGCAAGTTAAAAGCATGGCATTTCAGAAGCAGTCAAAATTTGACAGGTAGTAAACCACAGACTAAACTCTGAAAGAATAGAAAATCCTATTTAGAATTGTATGCTTTACAATGAAAAGTTATTATGGATCATCTATTAAGCTTCATCATTTGAAAACCCATATATAAAAAAAGAATTCTTTTAAGAACATAATCTCATTTGCCTTTTTCAGATAAAACTTCCCTTGACCTCAATGTCTGGGAATATATTAAATTAAAATTTGCACTGTCTGACCTATTTATCTTGCTGTATGCCAGGAAGGCATTCGATTGAACTGGACTTCACATCTTTCTTGCCATTAGGATCACAGAACAATTTGGTCAAATACATTAGCAAATATTTGTTGCAAAACAAATAATAGACAGTCATTACATACACCTATGGACTTGCAAATGTCAGTGTGAAAATAGCTATATATTTAGAGGCTGTCTCCAAACAAGACCCTACAATGATTTACTGTTATTTCTACATAAAATCTTAAATACATTTCCCTGAGGAGTTACCACCTCATCTTTCTCCTCACAGAGGCCCCCACAGCTACCAGTGCCAGTGCCAAGGGCCCAGAACAACATGTAGCAAAATTCAAACAGTATAAAAATGGTGGGACTGAGAAAGATGAGGTGATGGAGCTTACAGGCAGCCTAGGAACAAAAAAGAAGTCCTCTTTTTATGATTAGTGTATTAAAAAGGAAAACAGCAATAAAGGATTTACATAAGAGGCAACCAAAGTAATTGAAGGCTAATAAGAGCTGGTGGCTGTTTTTAAATCAATTAAAAACTCAACTCTATGTGCTAGGAAATGAATGCGTTTCTTCATGACCCCACATGGAAGCAAATGTCTCAAACACAATGAAGACAAAATAAAGGAGAAAGAAAACATAAAAAGCTTCCGGCAAAGAAGACCTATGAACCTTAGTGTTTCTTCTTCCACAACCCTCTTGGTTTCCACACTGAATTGCTCTATACTTTTGTGTTCTTTAATAGAATTGTATTTTATTAATGGCCGATAAATAACTAGAACATATTCCCTGGTATATTTTGTATTTAAAATACCCATGAGGATGAGAGAAACAGAAGTAAAAGCCCTTTTTTTTTTTTTTTTTGGAAAACAAATAGGGATTTGGTTTTCATGCTTCTTGGAAAAAAAAATTGAAGCCAGGAATATTAGGATAAATAATAGGATAAGTGAAAAAATAAGCTAAGATTTGAAATGGTTTTCCTTTTCCTGCAGAAAAATAATTATTTATGGACTTGCCAGAACTTTCCCTGTCTGTCAGAGGGAAAAGACTGGTCAGGATGTGTTCACAATAAGACACTTTTTATAACTACCTTCTTATGTTTTATTCCAGATAATTTGTTTATATTAATCCAATCCCTTTGTTGTTAATCAGACACAGCTTTATTCTAATTTTATATGTCTATCTAAATAACAATATTATTGATTGTTCTGAATCCTTAATTTTTTGTCAAATTACATTCCATAAAATTACCTGTAATTTCTGAATTAAATAAATAATTACAGACTATCTAACATATGACAAGTGTTCCCTTTCTCCAGCAAAATTCTGGGAATAAACTGTTTCATTTAATAAGTTTTTCAAATAGCTAAAGTCTAGTTTTTTATTGTTTCTACATAATAGGCAGTTACTGTCCGAGTCTGCCATTTCAGATTTAGCATTTTTCTTGAGCTGTAATTTGCCATAGATTGTATATTGAGAATGATGAAATATAACAACAACAATAACAACTACAACAAAAAAAATTTCTTTTGGTATTTCTGCACTATGAAATCAATATAAATTATAATATGAGGTCTACCATAGTATAGAATATAGAGACATCCAATGTCATCTCCGGAGAGAAAAGCTTCAGGAAAGTAGCAGACTGATGTTTATTGTGAATTTTCCAACTAAATAAGAAAAAGACTCTATTCTTATTTTAAATCTGGTAGGAATTGCACAATGTATAACTTTAGAGTTTACATGCCTTTGATTAGGCAATTTCCATCCATAAAGCCTATGTTTCTGAAAAAAAAAAATAGGTAGGTTTGCCACAGGAATAGATTTTTGCTCTGATCAGCAGTAATTCATTCCTGTGGCATGGCTTCTCTTCCGTCTCTCATATCCCTTAGGATTCTGTCAGAATCAAGTAGTTTTAAACCCCACAGAATATATTGATTAGAGGTGGTGGAAGAAGAATGGTTTCTCTCTAGATCCTCAAACATTTTATTGTTGGTTGTGATTTCTGGTTTTGCATTTAAATTATTTTAGGTATTTAAAATGTCAAAAAATATGGAATATAACTAACAAGATATTATAAGAACACTGATCTTTGTATTTACAGTGTTTAGTTGCCATCTTCGCAATATGCTTGGAAGAACATCAAACACGTGTTCCAGCCTGTCTTTAGATCAGATTCAGCTAATCATCATTTTTACCTCTCTCTGTGCCTTTTTCCCACGTGTAAAGGAAAATAGCTGCCCAAGTGATGCTTTCTTTTGCTTTGTTTTAAAGCCTGACAGAAAATCAAGCTGCCAATGGGCAAATAAGGTTCTTTTGCCAAGGGGTTAGCAAGCAGTGACTGAGAAAGACATGGACAGCAGCCATCACCAGGAGGGCATTTCTCAGCATATGGGGGAATGATAATTGAGAAAAGTGTCCTGAATCAAAATTGAGGACATAGATTAACTATTTAGAGGTGACATTCCTATGTGAAGTCTATGCAGATCCTCTAGAAGCTATTACTTAAATACTGAGGGTTTTCATATTCTTTATTCTAAGAGCCTATATTTTCTGCCTAGATCCAAATTCTAATGTTTCCCTAGTACTGCAATTTCCTTAAATTGTTAGCTAAATGTGTATGTCTTTTGATTGTGCCATTCTGCTTCTTAGATAGTATTTAGATAATCTAAGGTCTGTAACTTATGCAATGTACCAGGTGTGCTTTGTCTAATTAAATTCTACAATATTTAGGTATCATTGTGCATGCAGACTGATTGTAGGTATAGAGGAGATGCATGGATAAATAAATTTGTGACTAACATTCTATTCAAAATTAGTGGCTTTCACTTTACAATATGTTAACATCCATCCAACTAAATTAATTAGTGAAATTTTAGTGCAATACAAGGGAAACATATGTGTTACAGTATCACAAGAAATAATATTATCTGTTTGTGAAGCTGGGTTTATATGAAAACAGAAAAGATCTTTAATAAATGAAAGATTTATCCAGCAGTAATCATAGAGTAAGACAGGAAGGACATTCATTCTACTGCAAATATTTGTCAAAGCTGTCTGATCCATTCTCCATGGACAACAAATGCTTTTGAGAATTCTCTGTGATCCATGTGTAAACTACCAGCTTCCCACTTCCCATTGCTATCAGTCAGATTCTTCTACATCGCAGAATCAAGCTCAATGGCAATAACTTCAGACCTTTTATTTTGTCAAGAAAAAAATAAGATATGTTTAGCTAATTTAGAATATGTTTTCATGAAATGAACACAATTAACCTGCTTGTAATACATTTTGTATTAAATTGCAAGATTTTTCAGTGAAGCCTGTTACTCGTTTGAAATTCTGTATTCATTTGGGAAGTATTAAAAAGTGTTTAAGTTGGCTTCATAATAAGTCCTAAATTCACATTAAATTGCTGTTTTAAGTCTCTTTCTGCTATTTCTTACATTATAATAAATCTGAATTAAGTGTATGAGAAAATAAAAGATTGTATTGTTTTTCCTTAATAATTTTCTTTTCTTCATTATCCATGGACATTAATGGAGTTTTAATTTGTTGTAACACCAACGTTTTACACTTCATTAAATCTATCTGCTGATAATTACAGGCCTTATTGATTTCCTGTCTTTTTAGGTATTCAAGAGCTCTTCAGGGTTTATCTCCCCCTGAATTGTTTTTCTCACATTGAGAAGTGATTGCTAATCTTTCAAAAGAGTGGCTGAAAACATTTAGGCTTTCTGTAACACATTCTCATTTTCTTACCCACGTTACAATTAATTAGATGAACTCACAAAACTTTCTCCCATGCATAGAATAATTCAGAATTTCCTGTGATAATTCTTCTATAGCAAAAGATTAAAAAATCCTCCCAGTGGTCTCACAATATGCAACAGGGTACGTTTGCAGCAGAACAATTTAGTTTTTCCATTAATTCAGAGAAAAATAACCCAGTTAGACAGATAAGGATTGCACAGATAAGGATTAATATTCAAAACTGAGGAAAGGATTTAAACTGCTAAAACAGAACGCAGGCAGATAACTGCTGCCTAAATACAAAGCACTGATCTCTTTTAGTTTATTGATGACTTGATCATGTAAGTGTCTAAACTCACTAGGCAGGCCTGATTTGACCTGCAAGCTCCATGGAAGTGCAATTCCATTTCCATGTAGGTCTGGAGCAAACCGAATCCAAGCATGCGGGAAACAACTAGTCAGCAGTATGTGAGATTCAAAACCTTGACAGAATAGAGGTATTTCTTTAGAAGAACTTAGAACATATTGACAAAACAAGAAATGCAACAGAGCTGTAGCAAGTAATATTTTTTATTACTTGCTACAGCAAGTATTAAAAGTATTATTTTTTAATCCAGAAAGATTTCCTCAAATCTTTCTGGAATTTCATATTGTCAGATTATAGTTTAAGGTGTATCAAATAATTTTCCATCTTTCCTAATCAATCTGGAAAGCCGTGTAATAAACAATGCAACATATATAGGCTAGAAGAAATAATAAATAAAAGAACAAAGGAAACAAACACACAAACTGCTAAAAGCTAGCAAATAGAAGGAGCCTCATCTCTGGACACACAGTCAGGAATGTCAGCTGTGACAAAGGAGTCAAGTGTTTGGATATGGATACTGTCTGTGATTTTAAAGTGATTTTATTGCCTCATTTCTGTTACTGTCTGTCCTGGTTCTGGCCAGAACTTGTCTTTAAATTATTTTCAGAAGCTCAGAGGGGGCATAGCTAGGTCCTGGAGGTTATTCCATACCAGCTCACATAATTTTTTGGGGTAGCAGGAAGTCACTCCATAGTGACTGTGTTTCTATACATAACAAAACCATTGATTTCTTATGAGATTAAATCACAGCACATAACAGCAGGGTTAGGTATGTCAGTATTCAGGAATAGAAAACATCATTTAATATTGTGACACACACAACTTTATGGAATCATTTGGCATTGCATTGCTCAGGACCATGACAATTATGTCTGATGTCATTTGTCCAAGGCTGCCTGTCAATGTTCAGTAGTATTAGAATATCAACAGTTTATGAATAGCCCCATGCAGTCCAAGGTTCAATTCTTGTCTGTCACAGTTGCCTCCCCCACGGACAGATATACAGAGCATAACTGGCAATTTTAGTGGCAAATCTGAAGAGGCTGAAGACTGAGCAACAAGGGAAGATAAACATTTTGGCCTCTTCAGATTAATATATTTATCAACTCAATTTCCACAACCATTCAAAAGAAATTCTCATTCCAGAGCAATTAGAAATTATATAAATAAGAATACAGACCATTCTGAATGTTAGTAGTAAGAATTAACCAAGACCAAATGATTATTTGATCTTCAAACCAAGTATGTGTTGAGTCCTACATAATATAGTATTAAAAGTGTCAAGAATTTTTTTATGCAACAAAATTATTGCTCTTTTTTTCTCTATGAATCATAGGAAAATTAAGATATGGATTCCTTCTGAATGGATTTTTCAGATATGAAAAAAGATTTTATTTTTTTTTTGCAAATAGATTATGTGCTTAACTTGCTGACACTAAAAGTCTACTAGATTTCCTCAATTATCAGAAACTAAAGGACACAAAAAAATTCTACCAGGTAGCCAGACAAGACTCCAGTCATTACTTATATATTTATAATTTAGCTCAAAACAGTGACACGTGCTCTTCAAGAAAATATTTTTTAAGGGCATTGTTATCAAGCTATTATTTCTTAACTGTTTGCTTGCAAAAATCTTTAAAAATACAATATATCAATATTATGTAAAGTCAATGGATTGCCACACTTTTGATTCCTTTTTTACCTATAAAGATAACTATCCTCACAAAGTTGGGAATTAGTTTGTCCCAAAATCTTTGTTTATAAAGAAATACATATTCCATATTTAGTGTTTTATTATCCCATAAATAAATATATCAATAATGTCTAAACACTTTTCCTGGTATATTCTCAAAATTCAGAGATATATATCGTCCAAGCGCTGCTTCTCCTCCCTTTATTGAGAGATTTTATGTCTTTACCTTATTTCAGTGTTTTCTTTCTTTCAAAGATCTTTCTAATCTCCATAAAGCCTTAGAATAAAAATTCAAAGATAATTTGAGTCTTTTTTTTCTCCAGGATTTATGGGTAAATAGGACCCTTATCTTTAAATAATTGATTGGAAATGGATTTAATCTGTCCTGTTTTTTTTTTTTTAATTTATTTCTATTCTTTCACACATGTTTTTCTCTTTTTCTTTTTCCTTTTAATCTGTGCTTTGTTGAGTATCTGGTCTTAACATTTTCTGTAGAAAATTATGGGAAAAATGGTCCTGTAACTTTTTTGCTCTTCAGAGTAGTCTGCTTGAATACTCTTCCTCCCTGATAGGCAATAGAACTAGACTTTATTTTTCTCTTCTTCTTAGCATGTACTCTATTATCATCTCTAACCTCTATGGTTTTAATGTTCTCACAGAACTGTAGCTCTTTTCTCTCCTTAACCTTTCTGACTCTATCCTTACATGACTACTTGCCCTCTATCTTCATACTTCTCTTCAGTAATCTATGATTACTTCTAGTTTTTGAATGACCTTTTTGATTTCAGTGCCATCAAATTACTACTGAAACAGTCAAATATACCTCATCTTATGGTTTAATCTTGTCTGTGGGCTGAATTCATTAGCTTTTGTAGTCATAAAACTTTTTAGTGAGTGTCAGTTTACTGTAGTCCATTTTTGCTGCGTAAATTTTTCCTAAGAGAAATTAAATATTTGACTTACTGAGGTCAGCTTTTCAAAGTGAATTATTTTCCTTTCAACCCTTTTTCTTACTAAGTCCTTTCATAAAAATAACTTTCAGTCTTCAGGTTCTTATATTAGTCCATTTTTAAATCAGAAGAAAACCAATTTAGCTGATACTATCTCTTTATAATTGGCTTCAGTCACTGAACTGAAATGTTAAATTACAAAGAATTTCCCATGTCAGTGAAATCAGCATATTGCACTTGACAAGCCTTACAACTACTGACCTAAACTGGTGTGTCTCAGTCTTTAACAGCTTCATATGAGAAAGTTGCTATAAACCTTACCTTTTTGTAATTTATAACCCAACTCTGCTCACTGTATGCATTAAATTCTTGTGCAAGTTTCATTCTTCTTTCCATTTGTTTTTGTCCTTCATGTTGCATCCTTATTCCCTTAAAAATTATTATCAACTCTACTGCATTTTTCAAAAAGAACATTTAAGTATTGGTTCCAGCTAGGCTCTCAAGATTTTTATTTGTATCATCTTGTATCTCTAGAAGTAGAGTTGAATCAACAAGATGGGATTCGAATCTGAAGTCACATTCACATTATTAAGGTAATTTAAGATCTGGGGTTTGGTAGCACTTGAATGTTTTGCTACATTCAAAGTCATCTCCTTGTCATTAAATTTATTAGTCCACTTGCATTTGTTCCATATTTGCATGGGTGTTTCTGTGATCAAATGTCTCATAGAACTTAACCACCAGCAAGTGGGGGGACTTTTAAGGTCATTTCAGATAAAGATTTTCCAATTCTCCAACAGTCATGATGGAAAATGCTAGTACATTTATTTCTTGGGGTGAATAGAGAATAAAATTTGCCTTATTAGTTTACATAACTTCAATAACTACAGGGATGAAAATCCCTGTATAACATTAGGTACTAAATGGAAAAAAGGAAATAAGTATTTAGCATTAAAATAAAAAATACAAATAGCAGTGTTCTTACTTACATTTTAATTCAACTGTCTTAGTTTGCACTAAAGTTGCACCTGTGACAAGATTACATTAGCATCTCTTTCACACCAGCTGAAAAAAAGCTCAACAACCAAGTTATTTCTTCTGTCAAGCAGCCTAGCACAAAACAAAAAAAATACATAAATATTGGACAATATTTTATCTCCTACAATCTGAAAATGACTCTACACTGCTCAAGAATAAGCACTTAATATGCATCCTCAGTTTTGGACTTCTAAATATCATTTACTATTTTGCATTTTGGAAAACTGTCATTAGTGGAGTCAGAATCAAACATAAGATGTTTTCCAGACAAAACTTTCGCCTTTAATAATGGTTTATAATTATTGTCTTTCCCAGAGTGATTTCTAGAAAATGGTAGGTTGTCTAAAATGAATATAGTTTGCTCACAAGATAGTATTTCTGGGAAATCCAGGGAAAAAAATAGTGAAGGAAATTTAGGCTGTTTTTTTCAACCCATGGGATTTCAACTTTCCTTGCTGAGACCAAATGACTATACAAAAATATCTTCTCTTTATCAGTTCTCTCTTGGTCCATACTGCCTCGCATCCTGAGCTCCAGATCACTTCAGAGTGAGGAAAAACTGTCAGGACCTTAATGCCAGCTCCAGTCTTCTTTCAGGGGCACTGCCTGGAACAGGCTTAAGTAAAGGTAGCTGCAGCCCAGTACAGAGCAGAGACTTCTGGTTTTGAAGTCTTGAACTGGGCACAAATGGCAGGGTCAGAGGAGGTTGAAGGGACTGAGCACAATGTGGGGCAAGAAGAAGGGGAGATAATACAGTTCCTGTCTCTGTTTCTCGATACGTGAGTCTGTAATTAAAAGCTAATGTTAACTGGTTACAAATTAAATTAAGGAAAATTTCCCAAGTCAAGAGCTTTCTTACCAGCAGCAAAACTGTGAGTTCACACTATATTTAGGCCAAATCAAAAAGGTGAATAGAAAAAAGTATGGTCATGAGACTTGGCATGCTTGAGCCTGACTTAGCATCCTCTGGCAGTGTAGTTGGAGGTTGTGTTCTAAAGCTGTGCCACATAAGTAATCAGAGACAACCGTTGTAAACCATTGATTAGTAGTCATGCTTATATTCACTGGTGCTTGTATTCCTGAGTGGCTATCAAAGACAAAATGATAGTGTAACTTTTAGAAGAATTTCATTTTGCAGTAGCATTTGGGGAAAGCACAGCATGAAGTTTCATACTAAACCACACAGTGGTGATGAATACTTTTTGTGTCCTGCTCACATGAGAAGCCATGGTGCTGCTCATTAGCTCTAATATGGCATTAATATCAGCTAGTGACAGTAATGCTAGCACTGGTAGGCTTGCAGATGCTGAGATGTGACTATAGATGTAAAACCTAATATTTTTCTTCCCTCACTCTGGATGCTCGATATTTTTTGAAGAGCATTGAAACACCCATCTCCATGTCTCTTCTGATGTGATGGGATTTTAGTGGTCAATTACATGGGACCATAGAGATGGAAAATGTGGTTATTATTTCAGTTGAATTTATAGTATGTTCCAAGTACCTTTAGAATGGTTAAAATAAGTTGAACACACTTTTCAAGACTGAGATATCTCTAAGCCACTTACTACATCACTTGAAAAATTGCCTGATTTTTTTTCAGTGTTTATCTAATGTTAAGTTGTATCAAAACTGAGAAAAAATATGAAGGTAACCCAATAATTTGCATTTATCAGCAATTGTATGTGCTCAGCATCAAGAATTAAATGAAGGGTGTTGATTATCTTCATGTAGTTTGTTTTGAATAAGTGTAGAGTTAAAACTAAACCCTACTAATGATTCAGGAAGTCAGGGGTCTAGGCTAAAGTCCTATAGACACTTTTGGGTTTTTTTGTTGCTAGTTTTTCTTCAAGTTATATGGTTAAACAGAATTTCTAACTAGTAAATGTTTTTCTACAAAATTAAATAAAATGCTGCTCCTACCCTAACTCTTGGTAAGACTTGGTAAGTACTCAAAATGCAGCACTATCAAAACAGAAGCAAGGACTGAGCAGATGGAACAATCACACCACTTCACTAATCCTATAGTATGCTCCTGCTTCATGACTGAAACTAATGTGCAGTATACTTTAGGAGATCACATTCATTTTTCCTCGTGGGAAATACTTAGTCTTCCTATCTGCAGCAGAACATGCTGGCATCTTGTTCAACAATTATGGAATTAAAGAGAGACCCACTGTTTCTTCAGGATAAATGGAAACAAAATAACTTGTGCCTTTATTGCTATTGTATGAGTTCTATCCCAGGGGCCAGGCTGAGGGTGAACACACAGTTGTGAAGAGAGTGAAGAGACAGTTGAGGTATTTCCTAATGTTTGACTGCTTGGCTTTCAGCACTAGTACTGACCATTTAATGCAATTTTGTTCATAATATTAAGAAATTGGACTATTTAACTTGCCTTTGGGTCTATTAGCTATCTTTTAGAGGCTGAGAATCAAATCAGAACCAAACTGCTTTTATTTGTTTTTCCTCTTTTATCTCTAGAGTGCTGTAGCATTCCTGTTTCTTTTATATGTCAGCTATTTCCTTTAGTATTGTTTAACTTGCTTCTGGCATTTGAATTCTGATGGCTTAACATTTCAGAGCCTTTTTTCTTATCATCATTTCTCCAGTACTTCTTTGCTTCAAGTGTAGGTAACTAATGCAGTGTATGTGGTCTTTCATTTCTTTACCTGAGTAGGTGTGTTGAGCTGAAGTCATTGATCATACCAGAATTGTTGCACACATCAAGGTTGTATTCCAGCTTTAATTTTGAGTATTCTTTTCATTTACAGCAAGTGTTTTAGCGAAATGCATTTTTGTCACTTTTTAAAATTTTCTAGGAAAAACTCTCACTGATTCTTTTACAGCTGTTGTTATATAGAATGAATAATACTGGAAAAGATGGAAGAAATGTTACAACATATATATTTAACAGAGGTTTCTGTGGACAAAAGTATAATATGTTTCTAAAAGTGAACAACTATATATATATATACATACATACATATATATTTATGGCCCGCTGCTAAACTGAGTATAATAATCTTGTGATTCGAGGCTAGATAAAGCTTGTTTTCATAACTGAATGGAATCACAGTTAAAAAACCACACATTTATATTTAGCATGTCAAGTGTTTTCTGTTACAAACTATTATCACAAACGTTCCTCTGTAGAATTGGAAAAATGTTATTATTTAAAAAGTGACTTTCCTTCTAGAAGCAGTGATTTTATTGTCTCTTGTGAGAGTCTGCTCAGATTTACTGAAGTTTATATAACATTAAATATATTTTTTTCCCCTTTCTCACCCATATTCCTTCAAGAATTCCTGCCAAAATCACCGAATGTTCCCATGCGGAGCTAGACTCTTGCCAGACCATCGAGACATAGTGTGGGTTCACTGAGCAGAAAAGTTTGTTGTCACAAGGCCTCTGTGTGAAGAGGAGGTAGAAACAAACCCTTCTTCCACAAGACAGCTCCATGGAGCTGAATTCCTCCCAGCCCATAAGACCCTGACAGAGACAGGAATTCTTGATTTCTTTCTTTCAAAACAACTTTTATACAGGCAAGAGGCTATCAGAATTTAGTGGTGGGAATGAAGGGGAAAAGGACAGATTCATCAGGAAATACTACATCAGTACATGACTCCAAACTGCTCGTCATGTAGAAATTAGACAACACAGCCTTTGTGTAAGGTAAACACAAAAATGACATTACCTAGAGGGGAAAAAAGAAAACTCTTTTACAATAAGAAAACTGTTTGCAATTCCATGCCTGGATTCAGTAAGCTAGCTAGAATATCCCAGGGAAACAATGCCAGCACAAACAGATCAAAACACAGTCCCTGTACACATCTTAGCAGAATTAAGTTTTGTATTCTCCTGTCATAAAATACAGTAAGTGTTTCTGTGAGCCATATTGATATTATTTACAACTAGATTATTAAGAGCAATGCCCCAGTATCTTAATTACAGATGGTAACAATTTTGAATTATGTAAGATTCTTCTGCTGTATTGATAATTTCTCTCTGAGATTTTACAAAACTTTTTATTTGGATGCTTTTTGTTGAGTTACATCAGTATTCCATAAGAAAGATAAAGTGCACAGAGGAGTCTGATAACAATGCTAGTCTCTAACATGCCTGGAAAAAATCACAGTCTATTTCAGCATTTTTCATAAGAAATTTGGACAATTATGTACTATGGCCTTGAATTATGGATAATATACTAAATTTTTCTGATATGGTAGTTATAATAGACTGCATTCTGAAACCCTTTCACTAATAATTTGTGAAACATCCAACACAGAATATTTCTAATTAAGCATTGACTTTGAAAGCACTGAAAATCAAGGGCTTTTTAAGTTGAATTCCATCTCCTATTTTTAATAAGTGTCTATGCATATACATAACACATATATGATGCATATGTATATGCATAATTTATTGCAAATGTACATACTTAACTGCACCAGAATAAATTTAAAAATAAACTCAAAACTAAAACTTTCTTTAAACAAAGTGAAAGTTAAAAAGGAAATCTCTTGGGTTTGCTTTACAAAATCCACCTAGTCATCCTATTGTATGTTAGTTTGACCATGACCTATTAATTCCCCCAGAAACTCTAGGGAAATTGTGATTCTTTCTTTTTCTATAGAAATAGAAATTTCTATAAACTTGAAAATTCAATATTTTGTGCGGCTTCATATGCTTGGAAGGGGTCTTAAGGGTTTCATTTCACAAAATGTTGGCACCTAACTACTTTTGAGGGCGATGTTATGCTCAGAAATGGTGTTGAAGGCCTAAAAGTTACAATAAGACCCTGCATGCCTTCTAACTGCCATGACCTTTCAAATTCCACAAATATTTCCCCTTTGAGGCTTAGAGCTTCTGATTGCTTGCAGAGCTCTGACCCCTGATCAACATAACTTTCCAACAAAAGGATTTAACAGAGATAAAAAGGTCAAGTTTTAAAGGTGGTAATAGGTGAAGAAGGATTTTTTTTCCTCACGGTTATATCTGGCAGCTTTATTTGTTTAAGTTATTTGCATCTGTAATTTGAGGTGCAGCTGGTAGTATCTGAGAATTTTATCTTAATAAATCCCTCCAGAGTTGTAGCATGCTGACCAATGCCTTTGATCTCTCCCCACTTCCTCTTAAGGAAGGTTATATACCCATTCTGTGAAGTTTATATTCCCATTCTGCCCTATAAATCTAAGTTTTCTTAGATAGAAGTGCTTTCCGACACACAGAGAATGTGAAGCTGTTTGTGGATTTTTTTGGATATCATGCCTGCTGTATGGTTGTAAAGCATTAGGTCAACAACCCAGAGGATTCCTTTAAAACCTTGGTTACCCTGGAACTGGGAAGCAGACTAAAGTGTCTTGACCCAGCTGACACAGGTTATCTGTAGGCAATAACTGTTGAACCCAATTTTCCCAAGACAGGTATCAGCTCTGATAGTTTCCTGTCTTGTTATTAAAAGAATGCCTGTCTAATAGAAATACTCAGGTTTAAGACTCATATATATTTTATTTAATGAAAACACATGAGAGATTTTCAGTTTATATATAGAAATAATATCTCCTTTTCCTTAGAGAAACTCATCAAGAAGCCTTCAATTTTTTACTGTTAATACTACCAAATTTTTGATTGTATTAACATCTTTTTCCATCAATTATTTAGCTCTTGGCTTTAAATATTCAACTAAAATGGATAATAGTCCACTGTAGATTCCTAACATGAAGTTCTGTGATGCACATAAAAAGACTTATACAAAAAAAATAGATATTTCAGTGATCTTTACCCAACAATGAAATAACTTTTAACTTACAATTTCCATCAATCATAGCATTGCTTTCATTATTTTTCTGAATTTAATAATGCAATTGTAAAGCTATTTCACAATGGTAGTGAGATCTATCTGCAATCAGTAAGCATTTAGCATTTTGACTTTTAAATATATAAATATTCATACTTAGAAATTAGTGGAAAGCTGTTAGGTCATTATGCTGTTCACTGAGAGTCATTTGGGAACTGCAAGACTCTACACAATCCTCATTAAGTGAAATATCTGCAATGATAATATATTATTGTGTCATCTGCTTAAGAAATTGATATAAATTAGCACTATAATATCTGACCTAATATTAATCAGTACAATATAAACTATGTGCAAATCGCGTATATCAGGATTAGTGGATTTTGCAATCTTGTCTGAAATTTAGTTTGAAAGTAGTCCAAAAGAATATTTTAGTCAAAAGTCTTCATAACACAGGTCTGCATTGTGGTATCCAGTCCTAGCCACAGGATCCAGCTGGATGTTGACACAGGGATGTTGACACACCTTCTCTCTGTGCCTCTGAGACCTATAGGGGACTTCCCTACATATTTATAGGCCAGAAATAAAAGCATACCACAGTCTGCTGGCTCCCCGCATCTGGACAAGAAAGGCAATATGGCAGTGGGTTTGAACTGTGGCTTACTTGCCTGTTCTCTATACAAATTGAGGAAATTACTGACTATTGGGATCAGACATGGTCCCAAACCTGAGAAAGCACTTCAGTCCTCTTTATGTCTTAAAGTAAGAAAGAAATAAAGTTAATAAAGGTAGGAAAAACAATTGTATCTGGAGTATCAACATATTTGCCATTTAGAAATGTCTATATTAGCTATTGGATCACTAACTAAACTCTTTGATTCTGTTGTTAAATGTGCATTCAGAAATTTGAAACACCTACAAAAAGTTTTATACTGATATACTTCATCCTGGATACCATAATAATTATTTTTTCTAACTCCAGTATGAAGCACATATTTACATTGAAAAGACAGTTTAGCATAAATATCCTGTGTACTGCGGGATGAATCAGAATATGAAACCCAGAGCAACGCTTGCCAGCTCTGGTGCATGTTAATAGCCTTTATTCAGGAGTCTGTCTGACTTTAATGACATTCATGATGCACTTATGTATCAGTGATGTCAGAAGGACTAATCTGAAGATGTTTCTGGAGCAGCAGTTAGCTCTGCTGTTTGTCCTAGTGATAGTATTTCTAATGAGCCTGCAGGCTTGAAGTCCTTTTCATATTTAATTGTGGACTTGCTTTGGACATTGTGTCCAAATGTTATATATGTGGACAATGAGACAGCAGTGGCACTGGATTGAGAGCCTTTGGGTTGGTCTCTGCAGCAATGACCTCAGTAATTGTGTCCACTAGGGCAGTGACAGGAGTCTGAGGAATAAAGGCTTCCCTACTGCTGTCCTGCATGGGACAATAAGAGAGGCTTCCTTATGAGAAGGTGAGGATTTGGTGCTCATTATGTAGAAAGAGCTCAGAAACTGTTTTCTTCTCCACCTTGGGCAGAAGTCTTACCTGCCCTATGCCTGTTTTGCTTCATCTAGCTCTCTAACCTCCGGGTTCATGGCTGTGCACAGCAGGACCTGGCTGGTGTTTGCCTGTTCCTTCACATTCCAGCAGCCCTTGTCCTGCCTGATGCTCAGGAACTGTTCCTGAGGGGGTAACCTGCCTGTCCTAAGTGCCATCCTGTCATTCTCATTTATGCGTCTGGAGCACATTAAGAACAGATTTTTTCTATTCATTGCAGTGCATGATGTGCCTAAATGTATAAAGATCAAGTTAAAAATCTGTCTCATTTTCCAGAGGAGTCTTCTGCCCCTTAGGTTCCAGCATGGAGCTACAGGGTACAGTGCCCCCACTCAGGAGAGTGTTTACACGATATCTCCATTGGACATAGATTCCAGCTCTGAGGTTCCAGTGCTGTAACTCCAGATGCTGCCATCTATCCACTGAGCACTAAAGAAGACACCACCCAGAGACAAGGAAGGGCCAGGCTGCCTAACATCTTGAGATTCATCATCCATTACATCTGTAGCATCTGTAGATACCAGACACCTATTTGTTGTGTCTTTTTGGACATGAGAGAGAAATACAAACTACTGGACTCTCTTTCTTGGTTCAGTTGCTAGGCCCACTGAAAAGACTATGTATCAGCAGGCTGTGATCCACTACTGAGTGAACTCTGTTTTCTCTCGGAGCTGCTGGGTTCACAAAGGAGTCACAAAGGTGACTCAGGATGATGCCTGGAGGGCCAGGGTTCTCCACCCTAAGAAGTTTAGATTGGACAGAGACATTTTAGTCGGTTTTCCTGGGCTGAGAGAAAGAAAGTTAATGAAGATGGTGAACACTTAAATTTTGCTAATGCTTGAAGATAAACTCCCCAATGAGCTTTCTTCTTGCTGTGTGCTGGTGCAGGGCAGTGTGAGGCATTGGATGTGCAGGGTTCTGAAGGCAAGAAAAGACCAGAAGTGACCTACTGAACTTTCCATAAAGGAAACATGGAATTTGTGCTCCTAGCCTGCTGGTGTGTATGTATGCATGCCAATTAGAGTCTATAGGTATAGTTTCTTTCATTAACATATCTTTTGGAAATGAGAAAGGTAAGAGATACAGGGCTGCCAATATCTTTCCCAGAGAAAAGGATAACGCTTTCAGCGAAGATATGTTTCTTAATATTCATTCAAAATCTCCCCTGGAGCAGCCTGATACTCTTTCCACTTTTTCTGTTTCTTGTTACTTGGAAGAAGAGACTGGCACCCACCTGGCTGCACCCTCTTTTCAGGAAGTTGTAGAGAGAGATAATGTCTCTCCTGAGCCTATTTTCTCCAGGCTAAACAACCTCAGCTCCATCAGCACCTCTCCATCAGACTTGTGCTACAGACCCTTTGCCAGTATCATTGTCTTTTGATGGATGTGCTCTTCCACCTCAGTGCCTTTGTTGTAGTGAGAAGCCCAAACTGGAGGTGAAAGAAGAACTCCAACTTGTGCCTGTAGAAACGGAAAAATCTGACTGCCCTCTGTGGATAGATATTATGCAACTCCCACAGGCCATTCAGTGTGTGTGGTGTTTGCCAGCTCTTTATCTTCCCTGCATTTCTCCTTCTTTCCTATTCTGCACAGTATATACTGCGCTTTGCCCTCCAAGCCCTTCCACCTTTGCTGTGCTAGGAGAGCAGCTTTGCAGTGTGAGGACAGGAATGAACAACTCACCACATAACAAGGGCTGCGAGCCCATCTCACAGATCAAGCTGGCAGCATGGGATGTGCCTGGTGCAAAGCCTCCCAAAGAGCCAGTCCTCTCAATGAAGTGGGATTTTGCAGAGCAGTATCTTTCAGCAGCTCTCCTTGCTGGGGACAGGGATGCCCCTCCATCTTCTCTCTTATACAAAGTGCCTGAGAGGGAAAATGACTGAGGGAATGTCAGTGCTGTTCTAAGTGTCTGATATTGCATGGGGCTCTAGAAAATGAGCAAAGACCAGTTTTCCAAAGTTTTCCTGGAGGTGGAATAGCCAAGGTGGTGAGGAAGGGAGCATGGTGGAAAGATGCCTGTCAGGTGTCAGTTGCTTAGACGTGTGTAGATGTAAGGCACTGCAGAACACTATAGCTGTTCACTTGGCTCTAAGTATTGACTTTGACAAAAAATATTAAGGAAGGGTTTTCGTGCAAATGTCTCAAAGATTCTGTCCTGTATAAGAGATCCAATCATAGCTACCTTTGAGCTAAATCTTTGGGCAACTATCTGGGGACTGCACAGTGGGGACAAGTCTTTAAAAGTGAAACGAACTGCCTACAAATAGAAAAATGACAAGAAATTTTATCTGAAGCCTAACCAACCATTCAAAAGTGGCTCATCAGTAGCCAGTAAAAATTTATATTTTGCACAATATACTCTTTTGCCAAGGGATGCATTAAATGTCCAGCTGGTTCAGGCAACGAAAAAATACTTAGTTTTGGATATTTTCCTACTTCAAGAGTTTAACAGAAATAGCATAAGAGAACACAAAGAAAATATTTCTTACCAAGTTGCTTCACTTTTCTTCTGAAGTGATAATGTAAAAATGATGCATTGGTCATTTTCTTGAGTGCCTAGTGTCTATATGTGAAAGAATTTTTAGTCAAAAATGGCAAAAGATTATAAGAAACACTTTCTTTTATGAGTTTCTGAAAACCAAGAGTGCTTTAAAACTATTAAAAACTTTTTTTTGGCTCTCTTTCAACCAAAATTACAACCTGTAAGCTTTCAACACATTTTCTAGAGGTTGATAAAACATTAAAAAGCAAGTCATTAATCTTTTATATGAGTTGTACTTTATTCTTAGCATGTCCTCACATGGTAATAGGTTTCTTTCAATCTACTAAAGTCAATAAATTGAAAGAGCACTTTCAATTTCTAGAAGTTCAGTTCAAAAGTCTTTATGCACTAGTACTGAAAAGCTTTTTGTCTATTTAAACTGTATATAAGAATTATACCACAAATATATCACTAAGTAAATAATCAAATTAAATTATTTTTATAATGCTACAATTTAGCTATATCAATAGCTCTAAAATTCTAACACACATGAAAATTCTCCTATTCTGTCAATAGTACTTCTAAATTTAATCTGCCTGTCTTTATTCTGACAAAATTACTTTCACTTTTATTTTTATAAGGACTATAAAAATAAAACATAAAAAATTTATAAACAAAGAAAGCTGAATTTTAAGTGCTATCATTCAGTAAAAGAATTTTCAGTGACATTTTGTCAATGTAAATATGTTTACTACTTTAATTGATGTGACTGAGAGCTTTTCTTTAAGAACTAAATGGAAAATATTACAATAACTTCAAAGTTACACTGTAAAGTCTGAAACTATGAAAAACCACTTCAGATATTCAGTAACACTAAACTAATTTGTCTTCAGATATAATATCAAAAGTACTAAGAAGTATCTGAATTGTCTTGTAATGTGTTCTTTCATATTGAATTGTTTTTAAAATTAATTACTATCATATCTGAATAGATACCATAATACTATAGTATGCAATTTTGTAAGGGAAGAATATGGAGCTATTCCACTCTACCATTAAGCATTTTAAAAATTCATAATTATATGCAGAGCATATACTTCTTCCATGCTTGATATAATTTTCCTTTTATTTTTTATGGTGGTAAACTAGCACCTAAAGGCTAATTTGTGCACTTTGCTTATCATGAATTCAAGACTTATAAGTTCTTGGTTTTGTTTCTGTTCTACTCCCAGCCTTAGTGGAGCATTATTAGTTGTCCCAGTGTAAGTGGAATTAAGTAAAATCTGAGTACATTTCTATCATTCTATGAACTTTAAATTTTCTTTCCCTCTTTCTTCCCGCTGACATTTTTTTCTGTATGTACAGATGTTTAGGAAACAAACAAAAAAAATTGAACTAGTTAGATGCCATATTCATCCATTCGATGGCAGCCTTCCATTACTGTGGACTACGTTTATGTTTTCCCCTTTTACAGTATACTTAAAAATTTGTTACATCCCATAGGCTGTTTAATAAGTGCTAATTGCAATTGTGTAGTATCGTTATATTTGTACTTTTTATACAGTTCTATTTTAAAACATTTTAAAATATGGGGAAAGCAATACATTCATGAGGTGAGTGAGAATTAAAAATCTCATGTAGGACCAACCTATTTTTACATGGTTTTTCTGGTCACGTAGACCTTTTCCCATCACAATATGTCAAGATGTGAGCTGTTTAAACGTGTGTAGATGCATGACAGTGCAGAATGCTACAGCTCTTCACTTGGCTCTATGTACTGCCTTTGAAAAAAAAATATTAAATTCATGAAAGACTTTTTCTTTGGAAATGTTAGGGGTTCAGATTGGGTTTGTAGTGGTTTCTGATTTTCACAGACACTCCACTTCCCAGGAAGGTACTTCTGACATTTACACAAGGCTAACACTGGAACAACATTGCCAGTCTTCAGGAAACAATCATTTCTCCTGCCCCAGTAAAAAAGAAAGAGCAGTTTGTTCTATAAACCTAGCTACTGAATGATTAGATAGATAGATAGATAGATAGATAGATAGATAGATAGATAGATAGATAGATAGATAATCTTGTTTGTATTTCTGCTGAGATGAAGAAAGAAAAACAGAGTGGTTTGGTTTGAACACATATATGAAAATCTTCTTTACTATTTGGTTGCAGTATGCAATAGCATTTACTAGAAATTAATCTTATTAAATGATTAGCATAGATGATTGAAAAGATTAAATGGCTTCTGACAGACACTGACTGTTTAGGAAGAGAGGTGCACTTCTTTGGCAGTATAAAACCAGAGAGTGGCTGTGTAAAAATTTAGAATATAAAAAATAAAATAGGAAAAAAGAGGTAATGAAGACAGGTATTAAAATTTATATTTAAGTAAAAATGGAAGATAAAAGTAAAGTTTTTTAAAAACTCCAAGTGTAGCTTTTAACATTTTATTAAATTCTAATTGTAAGTCTTTTACATAAATGTGTTAACAAGCATTTATTTATTCACAGATGCAAGAGGAATAGTACCTAAAATTATGACATGGACCAGTTTTGAAGTTCAGAATTGGAGTTTCTGTTAAATTAGTTCTTTAAACCATCCAAGTAAGGGTTTAAATATTCCAGCCCATCGTGCAGACATGAAAACTACTTCTCTATTGCTGTGAAAAAAAATCAAAGTTGATATCGGCTTCTAAATTTAAAGAAGAAAATGTATAAAATAATATGTATTTTTACTTCTTTATTCTATTTTCCTGGATTTACAAAGATTCATAGATTTCACTAGGCATATTGAATTTAACATTTTCAGGAAAGCTTATATAAATTCCTGTTGTACTTGGTCCCTCTGGAAAATATCCCCCTCTTTACACATCAGAAACTGCTTTTGCTAGAAGAGATGAGTCTATGTAAATCAGCCCTTTTCCATCCCCTGCTTTTCTTCCTTAAATCCTTAGGCAGCCCTGGAGGTTCACACTGGGCACAAGAGCAGTGATGCCTGTACAAACACCGGCTGACTTGGCACAGCATCCCTCACATCTAGCACAGCTTTGCTCTAGGAATGGTGCAGGTTCAATGAATGGTTCAGAGCAGCTCCCAGCAGCCATTTCTGGCACACGATAAAAGGAGATGTGTGCCATGCAAAAAGCCTTTTGATGGGTTTCAAGGGATTAAAGAATAAGGACTGGAAGAATGTGGCACAGGGACGGGCTTGCCTATCACCCATGAGGACTACCAGAGAGAGAAAAATCTCCTTTATGATTATTTAATAGGTTAGAAAGAACATTGGTGTGACTTCCCTTCCAGTACTGTTCTAGAGTGACATAATATGTCAGTCATAAGATCCTGCCCTCAGCACAAAGAAATATGGGGACAATATATTATGGATATGCAACATATGAAAATTGAAGCCATTTGAAAAATTATTTAAGAATAATTTCCAGGCATGATTCTGTAAGTATTTTCAGTAGCTTATACACATCAAAAAAAGAATCAGCAACAGCTTTTGATCCCTTTACTGGAGAGAAATTAAGAAACAGCATTAGAAACAGCCTTCATGGTTTAGCTTCCTTTTCTTTGTCTATTGATATGAAAAATAACTCTGGGGGAGAGAAACTTAAACTGAAGGAAAATTTCTGAGAGGGCAGATAAAGGTGATTTCAATTTCAGTAGACCTGTGGCAATTTGCATAAACTAGGGATCTTTCTTTCAGCCTTCTCAATAAAAAAAAAACCAAAACATAACAACAACAACAACAAAAAACAAAAGGAGGAGGCAGAATAATTGTTTTTCTATTCTCTGTTTGATCAGTTTGGTTTGTGTTGTTCCTACTCCTCTATCACAAGCAGAAACTCTTCAGTAAGAAATTACTTCTATCACTGTTTTCTAAGAGCTGAGCAGGAGCTAGAATTGTTATTATCTGAGGAGAATATTATTGTCATATAGTGGAAGCAATGCAATATATAAATGTCAAACATTAAGGTCAAATTATATATTAATTATTTTTCAATGATTAGGATGAGGCTTATCTAGATTTGGATTTTTTTGAGCTTTTTCCCCCCTTTTTTTTCCAGTGTGCACATGCACAGTCTTATGATAAACGGCCAGACACGAGGCTATTACCAGCTGACACTGTAGGAATCTTTACTCCCTACAATGCTTAGTGCTGAGATGATTTTCGTTGCTGGAAGCCTGAGGATGCATACCATTTAGACACAAGTTCTGCTTTTCCTAATTATGCCCTGATTTTTTTTTCTTTTGGCAGTTTGACATGCTCTCTTTGTTGTAGTGTTATTATTATTGTTATTATCATCATCATCCTCTATATTCTAACAGCTCTCTTTTTATAGCTGTGTTAAATTCCCCACAGTCTATTCAAATACACCATTGACCATCATTTATGTCTACAGTAATAAAAGAATTTATCATTTCAGCAATTTTCTTGGCTATATGTAAACGGAGTTTTATCCTATCTACTCAGGTCTCATTTTGTTCAGAAGACCATGGTGTGTTCTAGTATGTGTAGGAATCACAGAAGCAATCTATCTGTCTACTCAAATTTTGTATTTAACAGGTAACATCACTAAGGATTTAATGGCAAAGGACAAGCTAAATCATTTATCTTGGTACTGTATCCCTATGCTGTTTTCACTCTAATCTCAGGAAAGTTATAAAACTATAATTTTAAGTGAGACTGTAATTTCTCATTTCAGTACAGGATAAAAATTTCTTGTTTCATTTCATTTGGGCAGCAGAATTATAGTGGTCTTAATGAGTAGGAAAATGTAAGTTGAAACATCGTCCAAGCTTAATGGATTATCAGTTTGCCAAAGGTACTGTGTTCTTTATTCACGTGTACCTAGGTCTGTTGCCTCGTCCTTCCCTTCCCTTCCCTTCAAAACCGATAGTCTGCCACTGTTGCCCATTTGGAGTAATTAGTTCTGAGTGGAGGAATTTATGATACAGTAGGGAAAGAGTGT
>JAYDZK010000056.1:40314670-40364311 GCA_034509185.1 Euphonia xanthogaster | reverse complement strand
CATTTTTTCTGCAGTTTGTAGAACAGTTGCTGGGATAACCAGAAATATGTTCCCATATTCCTAATATGCCACTTATTGTAGCACTCTCCCCTTCTTATAGTTGTTCATTAACGCTTTCAGAATTAGGGCAATCTGATTTACTTTTGATGAAAACATTACTGGTTCATTGGAGATTCACAGGCAGATTTTCAGCTGGCTATATTCATTCAGATAAGGCATATTAAGAGATAACACACTTCAAGCTGTGATTTGCCTTCCTTCTATCTTCCCCTTTGCACTTCTTATTTCTTCCCAGATATAAATTTTGAACTACTGTTGAGGGTGTGCTACGGGGATGTGGGTTTACTCGAACATTGGTAACACTGACTATTAACTATCAGATTCTAAAATACAGATGACTGAATATCATCTGCATTTTAATTGTTGTATAGATAATAGAATAACTTTCCTATTGATCTACATTGGTAGTAATTACCATAGTTGTCCCTAATAAAGTTGGTGAGATTTGAAAAATGTATTTTCATTTCTTGTCTTTCAGATTTCTCACTTGGATCTCCAAATGGTAAGGCATTCTACTAGGAGAGTTTTCATGTCTTTCTTATGAGCTGTTGTGAGATGACTTTGCACTGAAGTTTTCAGTTCCTGCATCTGGTGGCACAAATGAAATGTTGTAAGTGTTTTTATGACTTTTTTTCATATTTAATACTAGGTAGTGGAACTGTAGCTTTAGCTCTCTACCGATGTCAGAGATTACATCCTGAGAGTTTCAGATTAGACACCTGGGTAAGAAAAATCTACTGGAAGGGAAGGGCAGCACTGGAGCAGGGTTCCCAAGAAGGTTGTGGAATGTCCTTAGAGATTTTCAAGTTTTGGCTAGACAAAACCAGAGCTGACCTTTTCTAGTGTTGGTTATAGCCTGATTCCATGTGGGAATTGACCTCTATGAACTCCATTGGCCACCCCCTCAACCGGCACTTCTATCTTGGAAGTGGAAATGCTGTGACTCCGTAAAACAGCCACCATCACAAGGGCTGTACATAAGGATAACCTTCCTGGAGAATTAGTCTCTTGGGACTTGTCGATTTTCAGGAGCTGCTCAATATCACACCAACATCCTGTGATTAAAAGGGATGATGAACAAGCTGGTCACTTCTCCTATGTAGTTGACACAGTACAAAGAAGTGTATCACAAACTAGAGCCTCATTTTCATAGCTTATTTTAGTCTGACAAGGAGTTGCACCAATGTTTGCTCTGGACTGTTTGCAAATTACTTAGCTGTGTCCTTGTGACCTGAGTCACACAGCACAGTCTAGACAGGACAGACAAGAAACTTTACCTAGGGATTTTTCAGCCAGTCTTTAAACCTCATACATCACTACATTATCATCAAATGATGATTCATGGTCAGCCCTTTGTAACTGTCATGTATTAATTGAATTATAACCAGTATCTTTTTCTATGTAAATTCATTGTTTCCTCTTTGCCATAGGCAAATATGGTATTCCTGCTACACCTCAGCATAACTGATAAAGTTATTACAGAGTACAGTACAGTCCTTCTGTTCTTATATTTTCGCATTTCACTAAGGCAAACTGACTCACTAACAAAATTATTTTAACTGCACGGTCTCCTCAAACGTCTTTACCACAGTCAGTGGTCCTTGATGTCTTATTGAGGTTCATCAGTGAATGCAGAAAAAGAATAATTTTCATTTTATTTTTTTTTCTAATGCTGATAAATCAAAAATGATGATAGCTAAATTTGAAATACTTCTTACATAAATCTGCAGCAAAAGGGTATTGTTGTTACTTTATAGAATGACTGTATAAAATGAAGTGCTTAGGTGTAGTCAAAAAAACCCCAAACCTTAAAAATAGCATTCATCATATTTTTCTCTAAATGGGTATGCCATCATACTTGTGTATGCTAATGTTGTTTCTGCTGCTCAAATAAAGCACTCCATACAGTGTTTCAGCTAACAGTGAGCAAACTCAATACTTTACTATGACATCTCTATTGTACTTTGCATTTTATCTCCTGTTTGATACAGATAAATTCTTTAGCTGTGCCACATTTTTCCTCAAGATTGGGCAGATCAGTGAGGGCCATAAAATATTAATCATGAAAGCTTAAAGAATTAGAAGTCTGTGACTGTAGGTTTGTCTTGTTGGCAAATCTTTCACAGTCTAAACTATTTCTCTTTTTTTAACTCCAACAGAAATGATGCACTATAAAAAGTATTACATCTATTCAGGTTAAAATATATGTGGTTTTTCAAACCAGAAAAAGGGTCTGATTATTTTATTCAATGCTCCAAGTTTATTTAAGAACTTTATACATGTTTTAGTAGTTTTGTTGCCAAAAGCAGACCTGATTACCAGTATGCCATTTTCTTTGACTTCTCCAGTTATGACACTATCCTGCAGATCACATGAAGCTGGAAGAAAGGATAGAAGTATGGAGAAAGAAAATTATAGCTTCCTTTGTAAACTTGTGCCACTGCAGGGAAAAGGTGCTTAACCAGGTAGTTGCCATGGTGGATACAATGTGTGTTACAGGGGAAGATGTTGAGAGACCTCCAGCTTTTGACTAGGCCCTGTTATTTGGGGATTGAAGAGGAATGGGAAGTGATCACTCCCTCTTCCTTTCCAGTACTTTTTTTAAGCTATGTGTTTGGGGCTTGCTTACATAGAACTAAATGATATCAAAACTTCTGTCCCATACATGGAGGATTGAGTGGTCCTTTTCTTTGGTTGAGAGATATTTTCTTTTATCTTCCTTGTTACACTCCCTCGTATTTCTTGGTTTATTTCTTCTTTAGTTAACTACTATTAAGATGGGTTAGTTAAATAGAAATAACTCTAAGGCTGAAGAAGCAGCCATTTTTTTCAAATTAATATTAGCCTGTGCTGGGTAGATTTTAATGAATTATCCATAAAGCAGCATAAATGGCAATGGGTATCCTGACTCTACAATGAACAATAAAAGTCATTATACAAGAACAGGTCATGCTAAAAGTCCTTGAATGACAATAAGCTGTCTCTAATTATTAGTCTGTGACAATGTGGATTTTTACATCCTTGGAAAATTAATTGTATAGCACTAGGAAGAATTTGCATTTTTCCTCCTACTTGACTCATGCTGCTTGGTATGCATTTATTATTTCTCCTTTGCTTACTACTGTGATGGGATTCTACCACTCTGGTTCAAATAAAATTTGGAGAAAATGGCTCTACATTTCTAGACTTCTCAAAATCTCCAGCAATATCTTAAGACAGGAGTCGTCTTACTTAACTTTACTCTTGAAAAAATGGAGTAAATGAAAAGAGTTTACCTATTCAGAACACCTTTCTGAAACAGCTATCTTAGCATACGTTTGATTAATTTATAATCAGTACCTGTGTAAGCACCATAGATTATATGACTAATGCTTAGGTGACTAAAACCAGAGGATGAATTCTTTTCTGTTGGTTGAAAGTGTTGCTGTTTCTGCTCACAGTACTATCAACCAGCTTCAAGGCACTGCTTTCATAGCATGAAGTGTGGGAGACAGTGACACAATAATTAATTCTTGGGTTTATGCCTTGTCTAGGCCTGGTAAACATTGGTAATCCCAGTCTGTCTTTTTGATTATCCTATAAAAATTTTTCCCTTCAAAGTTCCTTGTTAAATGTGTACATCCATCAACAGCAGGGACTCAAATCTCATGATCTCTGTCCCAGACTCCCTCAAATTTCCTATCCAATATTGTGTCAGTTCTGTCCATTTCTATATCTCGTTGTAAATCAGGAATTCAATAGTCCTTCAGTCCCTGAGGTACACCCTGGAAATTTGATGACATTTCTGGGCTCCGCATACATTTTACCTATTGTCAGTACCTTCACATGTGTGCTGCTGATGGGTTGCTTAGAGTATTTCCAAAAGTCATAAGGAGTGAGGAGCTGCTGGTGAGACATAAGCAGGACAGTCTGGCACTCTACTGGAAGTTCCATTGTTCTGGAACACTTTTAGCATTATACTTTCCATTCTTTTGTGAAGACTTTTCTCAAAATGTTAGAAAAGGAATGTAATTTTCAAGACTTTCTGCTTTCTGGAAGACACCCTAATAATCCTCTTGAGGTGACCAGAAACCCTGTTGTACAAAACAGTTCTGTTCTGTGTCCAATGGGTTTAACAGATCAGAGCTAAGGCGACAGTGGTGGGTAAGAACACTAATCCACGGTAAATAATTGGTGTCATCCCTACCAAAGTCTCATTTTTTTAACCTTGTCTTTCATCTATTAAAATAAAGAAAAAAGGAAAAGCAGCTTTCTTTTAGTCTAGAGTAGAATGAAACACCAAGTTATATGTTTCACAAACACAAGAAGAATCAAGAAGTTTACTATGTCATGTTGGCCTTTTGCATAGTGTTAAATTAAATCACACATTGCTCAGACTTTCTAATTAACGGTATGCTCTGTGGAGGAAGTCTTTCAGTAATTAACCTTTCAGTTAATCAAAGCACATTTTCTGCTTCCCTCCATCTTAAATCTATTTCATGTTTTTTTTTCTCCCTTTATTTCTTATAATTTACTTTGTAGTCTAGATCTTGCCTTTGAAATACTAAGATCAAGTGCCTGATTCACAGCTATCAAAATTTCAAGCTACACTGTAAGATAACAGAGAAGGATAAACTTATTTTAATTCTAATAATTCTGAATTAAAATATCATTGCTAGTATAATAGAAAAATAACTCACATGAGACATTTTTCTTGGCTGAAATCATATGCACGAATAAAGATGTTCCGCTTTTCATTCAAAATCAAGTTATTCATTTTAGGAATGTAGGAGTCTTTTTGTAAAGAGAGACATAATCACTGCTTATGTATACAATAGAACTTCATCAAACTGAAAACTGAGCTCACATATCACCTGCAGATTTTCTCTTCATTTTCCACAATGTTTCAAGTTCTTAATCATTTTTTAGGTTGTAATTTTTTTCATTGGATTCTATAAAAATATGGAGTCATTTATAAAGAAAGTGCTGTACAGATAGGAGGCTTACAAGCCAAAATATACAGATTTGAAAGCATAAAGAGGTGAGGTAAAAATCTCTGAAAGAATTGTCTGTTTAATAAAATAATCTTAAAAAGTGTAAACTCTTTGAAAAATATAGTTTTCTCCAGCAAAGAGCATTTTTTTTCTCTCTTGTATTAACTTAAGGAAGTAGATTAATGTATTTCAACTTGACTACATGGAAGAGAGTAAGTGCCAAATAGTCAACCTAAGTGATCTGCTAGTTGATGTTTTATCAATATTTTGCTGAATTAATTAATTATTTAATTATTACCTCATGCATGTGTGTTCTCATATTTTTAACTTACATAAGCTTAGAAAAGCCTACAAATAATCTTTTAAAGAGAGAGCATGTAGTGACAGGACCAGGGGAAATGGATTCTAACTGAAATAGGGAAGGTTTAGATTAGATATTAAGAAGAAATTATTTACTGTGAGGTGGGTGAGGCACTGGAACAGGTGGATGAGAAGCTGTGGATGCCCCATCCCTGGAAATGTTCAAGGCCAGGTTGGATGGTACTCTTGAGTAGCCTGATCTAGTGAAAGGTGTGCCTTCCCATGGCACTAATTTCATCAAATTATTGAAATATTTTATATTTTTGCACTTCTTTATAAGTCATTACACACTCTAAGACAGTATAAAAACACAAACTGCATTGTCATGTAGTTTAACAGAAGCAATACAAAATCACTGCATACTTACCGAGCTACAGAACATGAAATATTCATGCAAAATAAACAGAAAAATGCAGGTTATGTATAATATGCAATTTATTTCTAATCATTTTCGTTTCTGTAGATAGACTGAAAAAAAAAAAAACTAGGCTCTTTACTGCACACAAACTTGCTGGAATCCCATTTTTTTAGGCAGCAAACCAACTTTTCAAGTATCATGTTAAAGTAATGTATTGACATATCTCAGTGGAATCACAGAAAGATGTTATTTCACCTTATGATGCTACAAGGTTCTATCATGTTGATGTTATAGGATTTGTACAGTCAGAGGTCAAAAGAACATAAAAAGCCTAGGCTGATGTCTACAGTCCAGATGTATTAGAAAGTGACACAGAAAATGTTAGTTTTATAGTCTAATCTCAATGGTCATTAGAGCTCAAGCATTCAGTGGTATAAAAATTTTAATCATATTGAAATTCTTCTACTTCTTCTCCTAAGATCAAGTTTAAAAAATATACTGCATACGTCCTGAGCAGCTATTAGATACTGTGTCATGCTGAGAGCTGATGGCACCTAAAAACATCGCTGCATTCTGGCTTTTGGCTTCATGCTCTGGAAGTCACCAGGAAGAGTGGAAAGCAATCACATCATTTTCCATGTAACTTCACAGATCTTCTTGAAGTGCCTATTTCCAAAACCCATGGTGAAGCATTAAAAATATCCCAAGCACAAACATGCAGAAATTTTGCCAGCAAAGAATTCTAAAAATGTTCTAGTATATGAGGCCTTCTTACTGCCATATTTATTTCAATCAAAGGTTGACAACTAAGCCAGAATTTTTGGCTTTTCCCCTTCATTTCTCTTCCTGTGCTTACTATCTACATTAAGGATTCATATAAAATTAACAACTGTAAACTTAAAACAAAAGAAGCAAAATATCTGCCTGATTTTCCACTTGCAGTCAATTCAGTAATTTTTCTCTAATTTACTATAGTTATATGCCTGAGTCACATATTTCCAATATACAAATCAGCAAGTCACTCTGTGCTTGCTTGGCTGCCTTTGCAGATATGTTTAGTCCCACTTCCCTAATCCACACACAGAAGAGCCTGTCATAAAACTTAGTTGCTAAATATTTACAGTTGAAAAATATTGATCATCAGCAATACTGCGACTAATTTCTTTCCCATGGATATTGTGCCTGCAGTTGATGAAGATGCATCCATGGTCTGTAGAGCTTCTATTAAAAAGCATATACTCACACAGCTTGCAGCCAGAAAGCAGGGCTTCAACATGCAGGAACACACCACTTCTTCCAGAAGGCAGACATTGTAAATAATGAATGTTCCCCTTCCTCCTCCTTCCCTTACCTTTCATACCTGAGCTGACATCACATGGTACAGAATATCCCTTTGATCAGTTTGGATCAGCTGGCCTAGTCGTGTCCTTTCCCAGGATTTTGCCCACCCCCATCCTCCTGAATGTTGAGAGACAGCCTTGGTGCGGTGCCAGCGCTGCTCAGCAGTAGCCAAAGAACACTGGTGTGTCATCAGCACCTTTCTAGCTACCAATGCAAAGAAAAGCACTGTGAGGGCTGCTGTGGGAAGATGAACTCCATCTCAGCCAGACCCAGTACGTGGGTTGAATACCCCATAATGCATTGAAATGAAACAGCTCTCTGACTTACTGTCCTGCCATTCAGAAAATTTATTCCGCCTAAAATAACACAACTTAAGGGCGTGGGTCCACTGTGGCTGTTAATCCCTTCTATGGGTATCTCTTTCAACTTTCATATATCCTGCAGTAAAGCTATTAGGTACCTAATACCTAATAGAATACAGCTAATAGTCATACAGCTAATAGTCTGTAGGCTGTACTGTGGGCTGTACTGTGATTAATCTAGTCAGTGGAAACTCTAGAAGCAGCAAAACCACGTTCTAGGTAAAGCCACAGGGGGAAGCTGCAGAGTCTGATACCTGGAGTCAGAGGACTGGTTCATGAAATACACAAAGGGAACTACCTTGAGATAGACAACCACACTGGAGATTTTTAATGAAGGGAAACTTGTAGCAGTCTACTGCAGACAAGATGTGCCAGCTATATTGCCATAGATGGGGATAATGGAGAATGTGGCCTTGTGTTATTGTAGAGTTAAGACATTTCTGAGGATAAATGTAAGTCTGTGCTGTAGTTTCATGTTTTGGAGATAGAGAAACTGGCTTATTGGTTATGTGCTGTGCTTAAAAAGGAAGAAAAAAGAAATTACTAAGGGAACATGAAAGGAATTCCTTCCTTTGTGTATCTATAACTGAGTATGACGTCTCAGGCTGTTTTTGTAGCCAGTGAATTGAAATGGGCATTTTAGGGGCACAACTCATCTGATGTATTTTAGAAATAGTCTTTTAGTGAGATGAATCATGGTTTAGAAATACTTTTCTTCATTGGCTACAAATGGAGACAAAGTGTGACTAGCTTAGGTGTCTGTGTTTGGCCAAGCAAATATAATTTAAAAAAACCCAATGAAGCACAACTCTAATGAGCTCTCAAACAATGGGGCACACATCCAATAGACATATCACCCAACAATCAGTACTGGAGCAGTGGCCTGAAAGTATCACCTCAGGAGCACTGTGCACCTGTCAATAAGGGTATCATACGTTCTTCTGTTGTAGTCATTCCTGAAAACCTTATTTGAAAAGATGCCATGTCTCTTTTCCTTGAGGCTCACTAAATCTATTTACATTGTAATTCATTAGAAAAACATAGGGTACTGAGATTTTATGAGTGTTTACAACAGTGTTTCTTGCCAATGCTGAGTTAGACTTTTGTTTTCCTTGAGCTCTCTGTTTTCCCTGAGAAGAAGCCTCTACAAAAGGTGATTCAGAAGCACATTGCAAGGTTGATGTTCTAAAGGAACCAGTTTGAGCAAAGTGGAACACATCATTACTTAAGACTCACCATTAAACTAACTTCTGCATTTCAGGAGCTATTCAAAAAATAAGAGAGCTAGTGTAGCTACAAGGGGCAAATTTAAGAAGTGATGTAAAATGTAGAATAAAAAGGAAATTATTTTTTAACTTGCCATGGAGATTTTATTTCTGTTCTTTTTATTTTCACTTTATTTAAGATACTGTGGATATTCTGGTTGCTTTTCTATTCAGTAAAAATGCTACACTTTGCTCCTAGCACACAGGTCCAAACAATCAGTTGGTCTTGTTTGAACTTTACTTGCAAAGAAATGTAATTTCTTCTAGTGAGAAACTCTCTTATAGTACTTTCTTTTCCCCAAACTCTAAAATTCTATTATCTTTTCCAAATCTTGCTGCTGGCATAGTAAAAATGAGATAAAACAGATGTTGAAAGTGCACATTTAGATTTATCGATGTTATTTTTGACCATATAGTGAGAAATCCCTTCCTGTCCATGTATTGAATTTAATTGAAATAACTGATTTATTTATTAAACTTATTTTTATATATTGATATGGTTTAAGACACATGAAGGAGTCTTCAGTCACTAATGTGGGAAAATATTTAATAGCTTCTTCAGAGGAAAAGTGGATTGGAAGTTTACATTAAAACACTCAAGAAAAAACCATCAAATATATTTGTTAAAGATTTATTCAGCCTCTGCTAGTACACTTTGATTATTTAAAAAATTATTTGTAAAAATAAGGAATTAAAAAATTATTTTTGTAATAGAAACCTCTGTAACTAACAGTATTTTATTGCCATGTCTTTAGTCTATTTATAATAGCTGAAATATAGAATAGTTGAAAAATTAATTTAAGCCTTTATTAATCATCAGATTTTACATGTGGTAAGGATAAAAAACCTATTTGGCACACCTGACAGGTTGACTATATCATCCAGCTATTTTGTTGATTTTTTTTTCTTCAGTTTTGCTTTGTTTTGTTTTCGAGAAAGGCAAGGGGGAAATTTTTTTTATTAGGTTACAAAATTATCCCTGGCACACCCTAACAGATACCACCAAACATAATGCTACTAAAACATAAATTGAAGCTAGAACTAAAATGAATTAAACATCTTTTAGAAAAATGGGAAATTAATCTTCTGCAAGACATAGGTAGTAACACCCTCTCTCCTTCTCCACTATTCCTTTGAATAATGGTGCATCAGTTGAATGAAATCAGGCTTCAGCTGCTCACTGAATAGCAGAGATTTCCACAGGCACAGGATTTGGAAAGATGTTCCCTTCTCAAACAGAACTAGTTTTACTTGACAGGTCACAGAGATAAAGGGTAGCATGGCCATGCTCACTGAAAGCAGCTTTAGATAAGTCGGTGTGCTTGCACAGATCCCATGCTACTCAGCTTCATGGATCTGAAATGCCTGTTAGCTTGGCATGAAGCTATTCATCCAAGGTCTCTTTTCACTCTGCCTAGAGCCACTTTTATGAAGTCTGTGGGAAATCTGATTATTAAAGTTGAATTTATCATCATTGCAATTGGAAGCTGCTAGTGCACCTGGTCTGCCTCTCTTCTTTGAAGGATTTATTCACAAGGCCTCTAAACTAGTATTAATGCAGAAGGCAAAAGCAGCTCTGGTACTGGTAACAGAGCTATTTAACCCTCCCACTACAGATCCTGCTTAGCTTCCGTGGTCAAATTGCCTTAGACTACAAGATAACATCTCAGATTTTAGATACCTCTAAAACCATCTTCCTTCCTTACACAGTCAACGTCAACTAATGCAATTGATCAAGGCCAGACTATTGCATAAATAACACAGTCCACTCAACAGCAAAAATTATTTTAGTTCTTTCTTGTTAAAAACCAAACTAATGCAACCAAGACTACTGTGTTTTGACTCATGAACAGTTTCAGAGATCTCAATTGGGTTTCTGCTAATTACTCTGACTGCAGAATCAAAGCAGAAGATGAAAAATTTTGGACATATTTTGTCCACACACCGGATTGCTTCTGTTGAAAATAAATTTTTAAAAACATATGTTTTGGATGTTACAATAGATGAAGACTCAAAACATTAAAAGAAAAGACAAATGCAGCATTTTGTAAAGAATTTGTTTCATCTAATATATGGTTATTCATCAAAATTTTCTGAAGAATTGTTGGTCACACACCTATTCATAGTTTTCTAAGCCTTCTCTACAAAACGAGTTATTTTATTGACCAGAAAGTTGGTGCCTGGGTGCTTATTGGAAAGTCTTAATGAAACTTTTGTCTTAGAAACAAATTAGTAGTGTGGCCAGTGAAAAAAAAATTCTGGCATTTAATTTTCTAATCTATTTTACATTACTTCCCAGGGACACCATGACCTTCACAGATACATGGCTTTGTGCAAATATCCAATTACATGGTAGAATCTCAAGAGTTGGATGGTTGCCCCTTAAAAGTTAGCCAACTTTCTAAATGAACTTTTTTCCTCTTCTGAAAAAGTTAAACCTAGTCTAAGTAGATGTTAAAGGACCCAACCATGCAATTAATTTTAAAAAAATGTAATAAAAATATTTGGAAGTTACCATACTAAAAAAAAAAATACTTCTTGATCTTGGCAGTGTCCCCCAAATTTATATCATGATGTAAGCTCTGTGAAGCAATATGTAAGGATGCCAGGTAAAAACATCTTTCAATATTTGACATAAGTCCATTATATCCAACACCAAGGGAATCTCCTCAGAAGTGAATACTTATCACAAAAAAATGACACTCATTCCTAATCAGATAAAATCTCTCAGGGCTGTGCATCTCTGGTGCTGCCTTCTTACAAGCCACAAACACTGTGAAGCAAGAAAAGGATGGAGAATTATTTTCACAACTCAGTGCCTGGAACCCCCTTTAGGGTCAAGGTTACATTAAATGATAGGTTGAAATTAGTCACACATATATGCAAATGCATGGAGGCTCTTTGGTTTTTTTTTAGTTGAGGGGTTTTGCTCCACATCAGGTTAACAAATAACTAAATAATTGTAGATGACACAAATCTGGGAGGAGTGGCTGATATGCCACAGAGTCGTGCTACAGTTGAAAGGGACCTTGGCAGGCTGGAGAATTGGGCTGACAGAAACCTCAGGTGTCAACAAGGAGAAGTTCAAAATCCTGCACCAATAACAACCCCTTACACCAATATATTCTGGGCACCACCCAGCTGGAGAGCAGCTTAGCAGAAAAGGACCTGGCAGCCACAGCTGACATGAATTTGAAGAAGAGCCAGTAATGTGCCCTTGCAGCAGACTGTGGGGAAATAACAGAAAATTGGCAAGGAGTATTGTAAACACACACTCAAGTGACTTACAGCTGGGGTGTCAAAAAACACATATATCATATTAATTGCTGTTTAGCCTTGTGTGTTTGACAAGCAGAACATCTGTGTTTATATAATATAGGCCTGAGATAGGCTTAGAGACACCCTATCAAAGATTCTGGAGATTTATTCTCTGCTGCAAGAAAGATCAAGCACAGTGGTAAACTGTGCCTGTGCAAACCCCTGATACACAGGCAAAACCAGCAGGATCAGTGACTCCCTAGCATGGACCAATCTCTACAGTGCCTGCAGCCCTGTTTGTATGCCTGGGTCCTGTTTTTGAGGATCCCCAGCTGGTGGAATAACAAAAATAAATGTACTCTGTGCATTTTGTTGATAGTTTTATGTTTGTTCCTGCATCCTGCCTGTGCTGACTCAAACAAAGTTAAAATGTATCCTGGGCTCCTCAGACAAAGCACTGCCAGCAGGTCAAGGGTTGTGCTGCACTTGGCTCTGGTGAGACCACTCCTAGAGTGTTGTACCCAGTTCCAGGCTCCTCACTAAAGAAGGGACATGGACATGCCAAACAGAGTCCAAGGAAGGACCCCAAGAATGTTTAAGGGACTGGAGCATCTTTGCTATAGGAAAAGACTGAGACAGCTGGGACAGTTAAGTCTGGAGAAGATGAGGCTCAGATGGAATCTTACGCTGTATGTGAATACCTGAATAGACAATAGAATACAGTGCCCAGTGGCAGGACAGAGTCAATGGGCACAAATTGAAACACAAGAGGTTCCCTCTGAACATCATTTACTGTGAGGGTGTCAGAGCACTGGCACATGCTGCCCAGAGAATGTGTGGATCTCACTCCTTGCCTATATTCCAAAGCTGTCCGGACACAACCAAGGGCGCCTGGTTCCAGGCAACACTACAGAGACACGAAGAGTGGACCAGATGACTTCTAAAGGTCCCTTTCAGCCTCACCCTTTCTGTGATTTTGCAGTTCTCTGAAAAAAACACTCACCTCTCTATTATGTGAGGCTACAGAATGTGCTGACAAGAAAACCATGAACTGATTTAATCAGAATCTCTTTTCATCAGGTGAGACTCTTTTCATCAAGATTAGTCAGTTTTGGTCAAACATTTCTGTTCTTTTTTTTAATCCCCAAAAGATGTTTGTCTCTGTCTCAGTGCAATTCTATTAAAACAGGGTTGTCCGTGGCACTTGACAAGCTCTTAGCTCTAAACTTTGAAGGCTGTGGGACATTGAGGTATAAGTTGAGGTATAACACATGGAGGAAGTGTTACTGAGACATTAGCTCATATAGTCTTTGCTTAGGGGGAAGGACCTAGAGCTGAATTATCTTCACACCAGGAGGAGGTTGTGAAGATACTATCCCTCTAGTTTATTTTTTCTCATCCCTAATAGACACAAGGAATTTAGTTTATCTGATAGCCTGTAGCTTCTCATAATCCCAGTACTCTCATACTGTATAACTGTACTGTGTGAGAGCTAAACATCATTAAAGTTTTATCTTCTGTTGAATCTATCAATATTTGTGTCCACGTATTCCTTTCATTAATTGATGAGTCAATGGATAAAATCTATTTGGTATATATGTAACTTAATGTCTATCCTCATCTTTCTAAAAATTCTCCTCTCTGAATGATGCCCAGTGCTATTTTCAATGCACAGGGTTTCTCGCTGTATTCCTGATGCAGACTTATACCCCACTCCTGTATCTCTAAAAGCTTCTATGTCACTCTCCCTGTCACAGTTACCTGTTTCTTCTCTCTTCATGGCAATGCTGTTTTATTTTACTCTCTGCTTTGTCTCTGTGGAGCAGAAATTCAGGGTTATTTCAGGTTTCTTTGCTATGTTTTTCTTATCTTCCAGGCTTTTTCCACATGCCATTAACTCACTGTCTATATAGCTTTTCTAAAACTCATATTTTACACTACAACTTACTTGATAAAAAAAATCCAGTGGTATACAGCCATCCATCCAATGATGGATTAGATAGTGCTTTACCATCTAAGTCAATGCAACTTCATACTTCTTAGTCATCTCTTCCCCTTGATTAGACTTGACTCTTCCATGCCAGAAGAAATGCATTACATTTGCTCAGAATGTTACAGCCAGAGTTTTTGACTCCATTTTATATCACTCTGAAGCTGTCAGACAGGAAAGACACTTCATCCACCAACACCTGCTTTGAATTTAAGCTCTTTGCTTTTCTGCTTTGTTCAGTAACTTGCCTCAGCTGAATCATCCATTTCCTCCCAAACTCTGATCCCTTTTCCAAAACTGTTGGGGTCTGTATATATCTGTACACTACATTGGTGTTTGAAATAATGTCTCACTTTCTGTGGATCAAGGATAATTATGCCTTTCAAATTCTGTTCTAAAACCTACTTATTTAGCCCATCCTTTTTTCAGTGTCACTTTTGAGTAATCTGTCTACTAATATATCTCCACTTTTCAACCTCCTGTATCTAGAACCCAGATTTCAGGTGATATAATCATCCTCAAACCACTTATTTAAGCATGTGTAGCCACACAATCTACTTATGATTAGTTTAAAACCTGAGCTCCTCTGGATTTGTTAGCCTCATTCTGAGTTAAACTTTCCTTTCCTTCAAACTAGTTTTTATTCCCCTGCTGCCAGCGACAGTGAACATCCTGCCTGTCAGCCTTAAACATTTTATGTGTACATTCAGGCTTTCAGTAAGGCAGTGAATCTGCCTGGGAGTCTATCTGAGCCCCATGGAATAGCCTATCCATTACAATTCTCTAGTATACTACCCTCTGTAGCTCAATTCTACATCACAATTTAGGGTTCGTTTTTGCTATTCTTGCATAAGAAAATCATGGTCCTTGCAAAATGTAATAATAACCATGTAAAAAATCTGATTTGTTTCGGGGCTTTTCCTTTCTGTTTTTTTTTAGAAGTGTTTCCTTTGTGACTTTATAAAGATAACTGAATGTAATTCTTAAGGTATTGTGTGCAGCCTTCCAAAAAGAAAAAATGAAAAACACATTGGACAAGCATTAAGAACTGCAAGTAAGGCATTTCAGTAAGTGGCAGAATGGTATATCACAAAACTGAGGAATACAGTACCTGCTTCCGAGTGTCTCTGTCAAATCAGGGATTGCAATGAAGCTCACAAGGGTTTTAATAATCCAATCATGATATTTTTGTGTTATCTCATTTAATAAATGTGGCAGTGGATCAGCTCCACCTCCTGGAATATGGACTTTACAGTGACAGGTAAATCTACATGCCTAATTTGAAAATAATAAAATAATAACATAATTCAGTTGCCATTTTTCACAGCCACCCATGCCTCTCTAAATAAGCAACTTTTTTTGAGCTGCTGGGGCACAGCATTCAAGCAGACCAGAATGACCTTGTTGCTCCACCCCTGTACAGCTGTATATACAAAGAAATTAACTGTACTGGTTAGGGGTAAGGCTAAGTCCTTAACTTGTGTAGGTATCCTTAAGGGTAAAATAACACCACAGGGCCTTTTAATGTATCTGTTTATGCAGGAAATACGTAAGGAAAGTAAGTGATAATCTCTAAAAGCAGGACAAAGCACAAATCCCTAGTATTATCAGAAAGAGATGAAGAATTAGAATGGATCAAATATAAAATTGTTTACCAGAGTGAATGTACATGAATTAGAGAAATTATTCTACGAATATCAAGAAGTCTTTTCCTCTGAAAAAAGGAAAACAAGGGAAAAAAATCTTGCTTTATGTAATTTTTTTCCTCTTGGGAATAGCCATATTGAAATCCAAACTGAAATTTGTTTTAAAATTTTAATAAACATAAATTTAAATATTTTAATTTCAATTTTTGGTTTCAAGGACTTGCCTTATTAAAAACAGTCTCTTTCTGGATGGTCATTTGAGATTTACTATTTTTTTTTTAAGTTAAAATTCTTCTGGGTGTTGCAAATTCTGCAAGAGAAAACCTCTCAGTGTCATGTGAAAACCAATTCTTGACCTTTTACACAGATTTCACACCTTTTTAGATCCTATACAGAACAGAAACTACCCACTGTAAAAGTATGTCATTGCATTTTTTGGCTCACCACCTCTTCATTGTGAATTGTTTTAAAAAGTCAAAGGAATTATAATTTCACATTACCATGTAAAACTGCACATGTGTGTCTGATAGCAGCACATACATATACAAAGAGATCTGTGATCTTACAAGTTCCCTCTCTGGAGACTGAGGAAAGCAACACATCTCATCTAGAAAGGAAAAGATTTATAATTTATGCAAATTTATTATTTTTTGTTTAACTGTTTCATGCCAGCTTTATGAAACAAGTTGCATTTATACTATTCTGATAGCTACTTAATTATGCATGAATAATGAAGGCATAAAATCTTCAAGCAAAGCTGTGCCTTCAGAATTGAATTATGAATTGAAACCTTTTTTTCAATATCAAAGACTTTTAGTAATGGTGAATATTCTGCTCAAATGGTCTTAAAGAAAATCAGAGGTCTCACTGCAGGAAATTGTGAGACTATTTTTGAAAAGGTGAATGACATTACTTGCAAAAAAAAAGGTGAGATTTAAATTTATTTTATTTTCTGTGCAAATTTCACTGTTTGCGCTGTTCCGCAATGCAATTCCTGGATACAGAGATGCGAGAGGAACCAGCTCTAGGAAGATGTAAGGAATCCTGCATGCACATAAGGATGATCCTGGGAGCGCTCTAGCCAAAGGCTTACGGTGTAAGGATGTCAGGCAGCGCTTCCAGCCAGGCTCCGGCCGGGGCACAGAGGCAAGCTGCAGGCTGGGCTGGCCCGGGCGAGCCTGCGCTGCCCCCTGCTGCCACCGGCGCTGCCACTGCTGTCCCCAGCACTGCCCCCTGCTGTCACCAGCGCTGTCCCCTGTGCTGCCCCCTGGTGTCACCAGCGCTGCCCCCTGCTGCCACCAGCGCTGCCCCTGGTGTCACCGGCGCTGCCCCCTGCTGTCACCAGCGCTGCCCCCTGTGCTGCCCCCTGCTGCCACCAGCGCTGCCCCTGGTGTCACCGGCGCTGCCCCCTGCTGCCACCGGCGCTGCCACCTGCTGCCACCGGCGCTGTCATCAGCGCTGTCCCCTGTGCTGCCCCCTGCTGTTACCGGCGCTGTCCCCTGCTGTCACCAGCGCTGCCCCTGGTGTCACCAGCGCTGCCCTCTGCTGTCACCAGCGCTGCCCTCTGCTGTCACCAGCGCTGCCCTCTGCTGTCACCAGCGCTGCCCTCTGCTGTCACCGGCGCTGCCACAGCCTCCTCCTTGACGGGACCCTCCGAGGCGCGCCCTCCTTGGGGCGTCCTTCCCTTCCCTGCCTTTACCTGGCAAGGACCTACCAAAAGATCTGACCCCCGCTGGCACGATGTTGTCCTTCCAGATGCTTCCACGTGCAAAACAGCGATGAAATGGCTCCGTGTGCTACCAGCACGAGCAGTGGGGGTCATCTCTGAGCGGTGACTGTACTGTGCCCTCCTCCCTCGGTACCTCGGTTTTAGTCACGACAGTTCCTCTAGCCTCACCCATGTAATTCCCTCTATATTTATTCCTAACCCAACACAGGAATGATCTCATACAGTATGACCAGGAAATACACTTCTAAGCCCCTTCCTCACGCTTGGGGAGTTCAGAGAGGTGGCTCAGGGCACGGATGGGGGACCCGTGTAACACCACAGTCCAGCCAGCAAATATGTCACATACATTCATTCTGTGACTGAAAAAACACATTTATTTATTCATTTCCAAGTTTTGTTACTTTGTTGTTTTTTGGGGTTTTTGGTGTTTTTTGTTTTTTTTTTAACTCAAGGGAAATGTAATATGCTGATAGCGCCTGAGAGCACTTTAACCCAGACTAACTGCATTTTCAATAGTCAGGATAGTTAATGTCACTAATAGAAGTGTCAGTATTTAAACCATCCAGTGATCCTCTGACTGGTTTCTAAAAGAGTGTGGTGGTTTGAAAATTAGTAATTGTACTGGGGGAAGGGAGGGGGCAGGGGAGAAGAGGAAAAAAAAAAAAAAAAAAAAAAAAAGAATGAAATAAAAATGAAACCCAAATCGTATGTGTAACACTGTCTTTTCTAAAACAACATTTCATTTCCACAACAGCCTGCTGGATCCACAGACAACTAGCGACCACTGTGCTGGCACAGGGAGTTGCAGGGGTACAGGGAAGCTTAGTGTTTAGACATTCATTCAAACACCTTCCTGAGGTCTATTTTCAATGTCCTTAGATATTAGGAAAAATTAAATCTTTGATGTAACCTAAAAAAATATCTACACTGGGGTTTTCAGCTTCAGAGTAATCAGGTTCTTGTAATTCAGCCCACCCTAAATAATGACAGACATAAATGTATATTGTTACTGATTCCTTTTTTTTCTTCATGCAGATGTAAGTTGGTTTTATTCTCAACAAAAGCATTCTGTGTACAACCAGCCTCCATTTACTGCAGTTACTTTCAAATCTATGGATTCTTTGCGATTACTAATTGCATTACAAATATTTTATATATTTATCTCCTGCTTCTCTGGAGTATAATGGACTCATATTTTATACTGTTAAATATGTTTATTCAGTTTGGCAAAACAAATATACATTGGATTTTGTGCTTGGTAGAATTTTTGTTATTAGGACAGAAAATTTTCTATATGACATGAAAAATAATTTATGGAACTCCTAATATGTCCTATTTTGTATCAGTGTAGATGTTCAACATTTTCAAAAGTGAAGGTATTTAAGTGCAGGGTTTAACCATTGCATGTATCATGTTTTTTACTACTTCACCTAGGCTAGCTTTAATGTCTTTGTATATAATGTCTATACATTAAATTCAATTGAAAAATCATGAATTGCTGTGGAAAATAATCAAAATATGAGTAAGAATATAATACATAAATAGTAAGTTTATAGTCTGCTGTTTTGTTAATAATAATGTTAATAAGAGTTTGGGCAGTGAGATCTTTAATTTAGGGCCAAATCTTGTCCAAACACATACAGTCCTGCTCAGGTTAGTGCTACAATTTGGTGGACAAGAACAGCGTTCATCTTGTTTTCCAGAGTGAAATAACTAAAATGAATATGCAACATTAGAATATGAATAGACAGTCCTCTTTCTTGATCTTGACCAGAAATATTGAGGGGCTTCATGATCTCTGTACCACCCTTATTTGATTTATCTAATTGGGTTGGTAAGGATTTCCCAATACTCTGCTTAGATGTATCTGGTCTAAGGTGGAGACCCACCTTTCTTCTGAAGATGGAAGTGATACCTCCACTTAACCTTGGGCCTTTGTACTTTGATGGAAAAACTCTAAGAGATACTATACAGTCTTGCTGGTACTTTTTCACTTCAAGGAAGGTACCTTATTTGTGCCTGGAAGCTCTGGCATACAGAATTCTTCTACTGGTAACAGCACTGAGTCATGCAATAATTTCTTCCTTGCCTGTTGACCTGGCCTGTCACTGGGAGGAGACACAAGTACATGGGGGAACAAGGCACAGCATCATCTCTAGCCACCAAGCTGGGATCTGACAGTTAAGCATAGCAAACTAAACTGTTGATGCACTCCTGCCACAGTGCCATCCATCATGAAAAAAAAACAAAAAAAAAGGAAGCTTAGTTTGTGGTTAAGATTGTATATTAAACCTGAATGTGACCGTGATTAAATGAAATTAATTCTGCCTGAAAGTGCAGTCTATGTATGTTTCAAGGGATTTGATACATCTGAAGGTAAGTTTAGTTGTTGTCATGCTTATCAGGTGGACCATTCTTGTAATACTGTGGTTTTATTCATAGGTGACACTACCGTATGCAGTTCTTCAGGAGACACAACTTGAAATATTTGGATAAAATGAGATGCTTGCGGAAACGATCAGCAGTGTCGTTCTTAGGAATCCTTGTTGTTTGCTTGCTGTTCATGAACTTGTACATTGAGGATAGTTATGTTTTGGTAAGTTGCAAAGAAGTGATCCTAGAACAACAAAACAGTAAAACACCCCTAGTAAACCAGTAAATTGTTGAGGATAAACTACATCTGAACCATTTGTGTGAGCTGGGAGCTTATTTTTTAGTATACACTGCAAATCTCACCTCTGAATGCTGCATTAAATGCTATTATAGAAATAAAATTATAAAAGAAAATCTATACCCATTTTATCTACTTTAAGCTCCTTACATAAATAATTTCATTTTAGTGAGTTTATTTTGTGTGTTTCCTACTTTTTAAACTCAGATTTTAGTTTGATGGGTTCACTACTACAGCATTAAAAATTAGACAAATGAAACCTAATGTAAGTTTATGATTTTGAAAAAAAATGTGTAAATATTTATGTTAGGAATACAGTTTATGTGTAACCTAGGGGTGTTTCAGTGTTGAATGCCAAGTGAGCCCTGGAGACCCAATTAATGGATTGAATTTCCAGTTCTTTGGAGGTTGGACCGGGCCCAGTAAAAAACCATAGTGGAAATAGTAAAGTGACTAAACAGAATTTGCTGTACTGTGATATGACTAGATAGTGCTGTCTTTATCTTGAATTGAATGGGGACAGTATGGATTTTCCAATATCTTGAGCGATGAATTCTGATCTCATTTACATCTGAAAAGAAACATATTAGTATGTCAAAAAGTGTAGTACACAAGCAGTAAAATCCTTACCCTATTTATCAGAACCATATATACAGTCATAATTATTTTAATTTAAAATATTATAATTATAAAATTATAACAGTACTGTAAATATTTACAATACTAATATTATGCTAGTACTTTTTAGGCCATTGAAAAGATAGCCTATTCTTGTAGCATGTGGCATATTTCAGGCATATTTCCATTACAGGCATATTTCTTTGTGTACCACAAAGGTTTTCACTTTTTTATTTATTTACAATTTCTTGGTTATGATTAAATTTGACCTGGCTTATCACTTTTTTTTCCTAGTGACATTTTCCCTAATGTTTCTTCTCTCTTCACTAATTGCTTCAAAGTCCCCCAGATGTTTCTGAAAGTGCTTTTATTATCACTGCTAGTGGTGTTCCTCTTGGCTTGTTTTTGAAATCTTTTCCTGTCCTATTTGCCAGCTCCCCAGATGGCTCCACGTCTTATTCTTAATTTCTCTTTCCAGCCCCCCACCTCCCCCACCTTTTATAAATTCATTCTCTTTCATTGCTTCTCTCATCACAGTTCTGGCATGTTTGCATTCATGCAGCTCTCAGCCAAGTCTCTTGCCAAGTCTCCTGAGAGTTCTTCCAGGTCTCTTGATACCTTTATGGTCCATCAAGTGTTTTTCAAGTGTGTTAGGATGTGGACTTTTCAACTTATTTATTTAGTTTTATTCTCAAACTTCCTGACCCTGTCTGACAGCTCCAAACACAACCTGTCTGGTGTGTTTTCTCTACTGAGGTAAAAGATGAGCAATTTCACTGTTTGTGGTGAAGAGAAAAGCTTGGTAAAAGCTTTTGAGCACAGCAGACTAACCAGTTTCCCTCAGGGAATGAAAATCTGAAAGTCCTCAGATCCCTAAAGGCTCTCTGAATTGCAGCCCATCTCCCGCTGGACAAAGGTAACTGGTAGAGGGAAGACAACTGGCCCAGAGTTCCTCCTCCCAGTCTCAGGGAGCAGGCTGTGCAAGGGGCTGTGGTGCTGGTGTCTCTGGCACCAGATGTAACACAAGTGGCCTTTTTCAAAAAGTTAGAGTATTAAAATGATGTTCATTTTGGTAAACCTTAAGAAGGGAGAACAAAAACTTTCTGGTTTTGCTCAAAGCGTCTCAAATATCCAGAGAATCCCTTCACTGTTTTCTGCAGGGCATTTGCTGCAGAAATGGAAAGTAAGGGCCCATGTGGCAGAATAACTGGGGTATATTGGGTGGAGGGCATGCAGTTATGCAGTGCTGGTACATGTGTATTAGAAAGGCAGTTTAATGGGCTTCATCTACAATGTATGAACTGCATTTGATCAAGCATTTTGAAGACCTACTAAGCTAAAATATACCAGATATCACAATATACACAAGGGAGTCTTCTACCTATTCAGAGTTGTAAGTGAAGCATGTGTTCTGTGCTTTCTATGAATACTAATCACTATTTTGTGCACTATGCAAAGAATTACACCATTGTAATTGACACAGCATCCTTAGCAGAGCAGGGTATCTTCATAAAGCATGGAGAGCCATGGCACTTCATCCTACGGCACCCGCATGAAACTCCCAGCAAACACTGGAATGCAAGTTAGAGGTTAGTTAACAGATGAAAGAGAAAAACATTCTGGGAAAAAGCTACAGAAGAAAACCAAGGGGACTTAATCAAGTTCCTCAGCTTCACTGACCTCTACATAGTCAGAGATAGAAGAAACAGATTTTAATCTTTTGAAAAAATCCAGATTTCAGTTTTGCCCATCATTCAACAAAAGAATCAAAAAGCAGCTATTAAAAAGAAATGTTAGCCACAAAAGCCATTTATTAAAGAGGGGGAAAAAAGGAAAATTTTTGTGGTCAGTTTAGATATTTTACTTGTTAAAATCAAAACATTTTTTCTGACATTGTCTATTTCTAAATATTTTATGTAGCAAAACCTCAGAAGAATAGTTTTCCATTCCAAGACCTTATGAAACAAGGAATTTGGTGCTCCATTCTGGAACCCATGACACAATGTTTTGTTCACTTCTCAGATGTTAAAGAAAGGGTCTTGAAAAAAGAAAGTTTTTGGACCAGTCTTTTTTCTTTTCCACCTGACATTTTTCATGGAAAATCTCCTGAAGTTTTGGTGCATTTTCTTTCTAGATCATTAAGTTACATTTTAATCTTCAACCTGATCATCAAACTTCCTCTCATAATTTATGAGGAAATGCAAAGTGGAACATAAGCACTTGAGAAAAATTACTCAAGAGACACTGAAGATCAAGCGAGCATAACAGTGCAGGTAGATGCCCCTGGATGTCTGCCAAAGATCTTTACTAAGCTCAGAAGTGGATTTTTTACTACTTCTATGCAAGAAAAACAATGAACTATAAATGAATGTAAGATCAGTTTGCAGAAAAATTTATTTGTGCTATAAAATATAGCTTTGACACCTTTTTTAATATTTATGCCATTAAATCTGAGCACTGTTTACTGTTTCTGCAGTTAGCAGCAGTACTATTGCTGCACAATGCTCCCATTTAATGACAGATCCCAAAGTTTTAGTGCATTACCATAGTGCATGCATCAGAAGAAACAAACTCATTCATACATGTGTCTGTCATCAGACTAAAATCAAACCACATACATTAAATAAGCATTCCTACTTTTAAATTTAATCCTCATGAGCTGTTAGATATTTTCAACTTTTCTAAAGGACAGAGGTGCTGATTTTCCCTGAGGCCTAAACAGGACATTATGGGTAGGGCACTACTGATGAAGCCACTCTTTTCCTGCTGTGCCTTTACTATGACTAGGGAAGCCTCTTGGAAGAAAAGGACTGAAGAAGGAGGAAGGAAGAGGAGATGTGGTGATAAATGTACATTTTGACAATGCCATCAAAAAGTGTTCTCCAAATTCAGAGAAACTTTTACTGTCTGCATGATCACATGCATTTCTTCTTATCCCAAACCTGACTCAAAGCTTCTCAGAAAAATGTCAAAATGAGTCAGGTGCCAGGATCTAGATTTGTCCTTCCTTTGCAGCAGTTTTGGTGGATTTTTTGATCACTAGAAACATTTTTTTTAAATATTCTGTGTTTCTACATCTGTGAGAATTATCTTATCTGTTGCTGAGTGATATTTTTTATCCCTCTTTTGAATACCACAGAATTTTTTGGCCAATAATTTAATATTTGCCACCTTACCAGAGTTTTATGCAAAGTATTTTTTTTCTTTTCCTTTTCCTGTAATCTGAAGGTTTATAGTAGATTTTCTGTAGCCAAAAATGTATGATATTCAGTAATGCTTGATGGTTTGGGGGTTTGGTTTGCTTGTTTGTTTTTGTTTTAAATGAGGTGACATCTACATGCTCTCATGAAAGCTGACACTGAAAAATGTTATTCCTGGAAACCTGCCTGTCCATGTTTCCTCTCTAACTGGCATTCACAAATGTGTTTCTCTCTCTCTCTCCCTTTTTTGTTATTTTTGTTTTCCTGTTAATAGGAAGGGGACAAGCAATTAATCAGAGAAACAGCCACGCACCAGCTCAACCCAGAGCGTTATGTTCACAGTTTTAAAGATTTGTCTAATTTCTCAGGATCTATAAACATTTCCTATCGCTACCTAGCTGGCACACCTTTGCCAAGGAAAAGTAAGTAACAGCAGTTTGAATATTGCAAAATGAGGTAATTTAAAAAGGCGTGAAATCCACATAGTCCTGTGGTATTTACCTGTGGTATTTACCTATAAATACCCTGCGGTATTTCTGTGCAAGAGGGGCTGAGTTAAGCAGCAACAGTGTCAAGAGAGTTAGTGGCCATTCTTGAATGGCCTCTAGTCCAGACCTGGCAGTGATTGCCCCACAGCCTGATTACCTTCTGACCAACTGCCTGACTTATAGATGTCCTGCAGGCAGCCCCTGGATGGTCTGTGGGAGCATAACTCCATGGATCTCCTCCCAGGCAAGAGGAAGATGATTTAGAAAGCAGAAGCATGGCACATGCAGGTGGCGTTCTGCAATCATCCTCTGAGACCATACTGTCAATCTCTGTATAACTGGTAAATCCAATCTTAAATATGCTTGGCATCACATAGATGCACCCCTCAGGACCACAATCCTGCCCAGCAGCTGCAAATGGACCTCCTTGCTCCATTAGCTGTGCTAAAAAGGGAGCTGAATTGTGCTCTTATCAGGACAGTAAAGGAGGATTCTTCTCACAGCCATATGCAGACGGACTATTCAGTTATTGTTACTTCACAAATGGTTCACGACTTTCCTCCAAAAGTGAAATACAGCCATACCTAGACTTCGGGCAGGTGTCCTTTGGGGTCCAAATCAACCATCTGACATACATGAACAGAGCTCTGAAGTCCAAGCCCAGGAGGTAAAATAAAATAATACGTGAGTTGCAGAAAGCTATAAAGTCTGTTCAAATTAGATTTGAAAAATCTGGGGCTCTGTATGCAGTGTAAATGTCTTCGGGGGGTTGTGCTTCACTGTACCACTTCATTTTGAGCAGACTTCAGCCTCAAGGGAAACCCTGAATCGCTATCAGAGCAGTCTTTTACAAATGACTATATTTTAAGAAAGTTGGGGTGGGTTCAACTTAAGTACATCCTGTCAATTACAAAGTCTTAATATTTTTTACATCAGAAGTTACCAAAAATAGAGATATATTAGCAAATATCTGAAAAAAATCCTAATTTAGAATGCTGGTAAAAATGCAATGGCAGTGACTACAAAACAGCAGAAATGAAATTTCTTGTTTTATATGATATATCTCTGTCTAGAAAGAATGTAACATCATTAAAAATTATTTGTATAAGCAAAGAGAGAAGTTCTCTTCTACTTTAAAATAATGTCTAAATTGCAGGGTGTTCCCTGTAAAATGCTTGATGAGTCCTGAAAGAGGGTTAGAAGAAAAACTAGACAAATTCACCTAAAAGTGAACAGACTGAGAAATCACCATCCGTACAAAATTCATAAAACTGTAAAGTTATGCATAGGTGTAGCTAGACTTTGAGAGGGCTTAAAATGATAGAAGTGCTGCATTTGGTAGTTTCTTGCTTTCAAAATATGGTGTGAATAATCCTCTCATAATCCTCTTTCTTTTGGCAGATTTACAGCCTTATCATTGTATATGTGGTTTTGTCTATAAGACATAAACATACACACTGCTTTGGCATTTGTCCCCAGCATGCTACTCCTGGCAGTAAGCAAGTGAATGTTTAACACAATAGTCTCCATATGTCCATTTGCTTGCAATATCATACCTCTTAATGAAAAGACAATAAAGGTCCTTTGTCGCATGCAGCTCAATAAACTCACATACCAAATTTCTCAGTCTTCACCATTCACGAGGTTTATTTAATATAAACACAGCTCTGGAGAATATCTTTGTGATAAAATTGCTTCCAATATCAGATACTCAGTTTTTGTTTGAATTGTCTTTTGTACAGGGTATCTTACAATTGGACTATCCTCTGTAAAACGGAAGAAGGGAAACTACCTGCTTGAGACCATCAAGTCCATATTTGAGCAGTCAAGCTATGAGGAACTCAAAGAAATTGCAGTGGTAGTACAGCTGGCAGATTTTGACTCAGCCTGGTGCGAAGGGATGGTCCAGGATATTTCACAGAAATTTGCACATCACATAATTGCGGGCAGATTAATAGTTATTCACGTCCCTGAGGATTACTATCCTGTACTGGATGGCCTTAAGAGAAATTACAATGACCCCGAGGACCGTGTGAAGTTCCGATCAAAACAAAATGTAGATTATGCTTTCCTTCTAAACTTTTGTGCTAATCTTTCTGATTATTATGTGATGCTGGAAGATGACGTTCGCTGCTCAAAGAATTTTTTGACTGCTGTTAAGAAAGTAATTACCTCACGAGAAGGATCCTACTGGGTGACGTTGGAATTCTCCAAGCTGGGGTACATTGGAAAGCTTTACCATTCCCATGACCTACCACGCCTGGCCCATTTTCTATTGATGTTTTACCAAGAAATGCCTTGCGATTGGTTGCTCATCCACTTTCGTGGGCTGTTAGCTCAAAAGGAAGTGATACGTTTTAAGCCATCTCTCTTCCAGCACATGGGATACTACTCATCTTACAAAGGAGCTGAAAATAAGTTAAAGGATGATGATTTTGAAGAGGAATCCTTTGATATCCCTGACAACCCACCTGCAAACTTGCACACCAATATGAATGTATTTGAAAACTATGAGGCAAGCAAGGCTTACAGCAGCATTGATGAGTACTTCTGGGGCAAAGCTCCTTCTACTGGAGACTTCTATGGGATTGTATTTGAAAAGCCCATTAAAATCAGTAAAATTAAAGTTGTCACTGGAACTGAAGATCGGCAAAATGACATTTTACATCACGGGGCCCTGGAAGTAGGTGAAAAGATTGTAGGCAGTAAAAAAGGAAGACAATGTACAACTTACTTGAGACTAGGGGAGTTCAAAAATGGGAATTTTGAAATAACAGATGTAGAGCACAAAGTTCTGTTTGATATTAACTGCATGAGAATACTTGTTACTAAAAGTCAAAAAGAATGGCTGATCATTAGGAGCATTAGCGTCTGGACTTCTCAAACACCAAATCAATAGTGCGAGGCCACCTGAGAGGGTACAGAGTGCATACAATCAACTGGGTCACAACTGGTGCCACTCCCCAGAAAAACAGACACTTCAGCTCTTCAATAGAGACACAAAATATCTGGGGAAATCACAAAACAAGTAAAGCAATTTATTTTTTACCAGTTTGGTCAGGCAATATACAAACATTTATTTGTTGAAAATTTTTAATTTTATAGAAAACAAAAGGCTCTCAAACCCCTCTTGAGATCTTTAAACCCCTTTTTTATTATTATTTCTCTGTAAGAGAGATCTTGTGGACTATACAGAACAAAAAAAAAAATCCTTCTTAAAACTGCCAAAAGGTTTAAATCTATGACCATTATGTTGTGAAAAGAAATTGGATTGCACCTTATGCACATAAAAATTTAAAATCTTACGGTAGTATGCATTTGTACTGTGGTTGGTAATGTGTTTCTTTTCCGGGTGGTTGTGACAAGGAGATCTGTCCTGAAACTGGCAGTTTACTTCTGAGCACTGTAAGAAAATGATGTGGCTAGTCATTGCATCTTCTTGTCAAAAGGGAATGTATAAAATTTTAAATCTGACATGACAATTATGTAAGAAATAGATAATTGCATCTGGTTTTCCGTCTCAACAAATATACTTTGTTCTTTTTCCTGGCTCCTTTCACTGAAATGAGCACTACTTGGATTCTACATTACCTAAGGGACCAATTTATTCTCCTTACGTGTTCAAATTGCCTCACACCAAGCAAGCCTTCTGCTTGACCACCAATGTCAGTATCAAACCCAGGTACCTCAAGAGCAGCACTGCTCTCTTAGAGAGGCATCTCAACAGATCTCAGCTTCAACATTTTTTTGTTCCTTCATGATATGGAGAACTCCCTCTGAAAAATTTGCAGATAGCTGAATACTACAGCATGGTTTCCAAGGATTGTCATACCTTCCATATCTACCTGTCCAGCCCATGCGTGATACAAATGCAAAATGTGCTGGGTTAATCAGTTGGGGGTGAATGTAATTTCCAGTCTGTCCTGGATGATCTGCAGTCAATAGAAGAGACACAAAATTAAGAATCCTAATGCAATGAGAAATTAATATGTTTCTTAATTAGGAGGCTTTGGGGTATTTTGGGGTTTTCTTAAGTTTTCTAATTCTGATTGTGTTAGTATTGTAGATATCTTCCCACTGCCTCTTGTTATTTCCTATAAACATATTTTGCCTGGCTTTAGACAATAAGCAGAAGAGTTCCTCCAGTTCATATGACTTCAGTGTGAGCTCTGGGCTTCTAGTGCATCACACAGGGAAGCTGTATAGCACATGATTTACACTATATGCATAGATTTAGATTTAGAGAATCTATGAGTTTTTTTCCTCTAAGAAATTCCCTAGATTGTCTCAGTAGACACACTAAGAAATACATGAGTTGCAAGTGTGACAGAGATGAACATTTTATTGTCAATCTCATGAATACTGTGCTTATCATCTGATTGCATTTAGGGGGTTTAGTTAAACCTGGAAGGCAAGAATTAAATTTCAAGAATGCTTGCACTGACAAAGACTGAGCTAGCTACTGGATGAGTACATACGAACCTAACATGGCTGTTTCAGAAGGATAAATTATTTTAAAAATCTACACAAAACATCAATGCCATTGATTTTCCTGGTTCATAAATCTGGATAAATTCAAGTCCAGCTTTTGGCAAATACAGAGGTAAGGTGTATTGTCAAATAAATCTTCTGATAAATGCTTCTACCTAATTCAGAAAAAGCATCTTTTTCTCAAATAATGTCTTTGATTTTTTGTTCCTTAATATATACCTAAATCTCTGTTTTTTTACATACATATCTTCAATAAAATAAATTAAAAGTGTCATATGTGTTCAACTTGAAAAGGAAAATTAAAGCTCTTAAAAAAAAAAGCAAATACTTGTAACTCTTAAATTATTATAAATACTTATGTAGGACTTGCTTTTTAATATTGTAATATTGATACTCCACATTTCAAAAATAATTAGCTGGTAATTAGTTATTAGTCAATCCCATTTTTTTTTTTTAATAAGCTGTCAGTCTTCTATTTTTTTCTTTTATAGAATCACAAAATGGTTTGGGTTTAAAAGAACCATAAAGATCATCTAGTTTCAACCCCCCTGCTATGGAGGGAGATTTCTTCCACTGGATCAGGTTGAACAGAGCCACATCCACACCAGTATTGAACACCTCCAGGGATGGGGCATTCACAACTCCTCTGGGAAACCTGTTCCAGTGCCTTATTGTCACCACAGTAAGGAATTTCTTCACAATATCTATTCTAAACATACCTTCAGCTTCAAGACATTCCCTCTTGTCCTGCCACTACATGCCCTGGTAAAAAGTCCTTTTCCAGCTCTCTTGTAGGCTCTCTTTAGGTGCTATTAGGTCTCCATGGAGCCTTCTGTTCTGCAGCTGAACAGCCTCAGCTCTGAGCCTTTACTCATAGCAGAAGTACTCCAGCCCTCCAGTCATTTTTGTAGCTCTCCTCTGTAGCCACTTGATCATTAACTTTTAATTCATTAATTTTCCTTGATCCCTAACTATTAGGGCAAAACAAACATTACCAGGTTAAGCAGGAACCTTTACTTTTATTCAGAAATGCAATATGGCTGAAGAAATTTTCTAAATTAGAATTGAAAATACACTCAATCCCAAGATTTCAAGTACTCTTGTAATCAAAACCATAGACAATGTGAATGGCTAGTACAAATTAAATGTTCTCAACATAAGCCTAAGCAATCTAAATGGTATTTTTAAATTACGAGTTGAACAAAACTGCTTTCCTTTTCAAAATAACACTAGTAATGGATCTCATCTCTGGCACACTGGCTAAGCAGCAAGATCTCTCATCTGATTTTTACCAGTCTTAGGAGATCAAACCCAAAAATGCCCTCAGAGAAAGCTTTCCTTGGCTGTGAATACTGGTAAGTGCTAAGAATGAGAGGCATGCACCATTCTTACTGTTAAATTTGACCTGGCTTTGAAGAAATAATTAGCAATACATTTATTCCAGGAGATTCTAGAGTGCAGGTATGAAAGCTAATGTTTTGAGCACTCACTGTAGGGCATCCAGCTTCTCCTTCACTGAACACATATTTTATTCATCACATTCACACAAATAAAAGTTACCAGATTTTGGAAGGAAAAAAAAAAAGAAAAAAGAAGCCATAAAATTGATGATAACTGGTTTTCAGGCAGATTTCGAAAAGATATATTTGAAGATATGTTTTTTATTTGTGTGTTAGGAAAAGTGATTGTCTTCTGCAAGGATAATATTTAATCAGATTTATACCTTCACTAATGCTTTACAGTGCTTGAATTTTCTTTTTTTTTTTTTTCCACTAATTAGCAGTATTACAAAGCTCTGTTCTTTGGTGTATACAGTTGATTCTGTTAGTGTATGTTTCCTGGCTTCATTTGTGGACTGAACATCAATATATTCATATCAAAATGAATCACAGAATCACAGAATAAGCTGTGTTGGAAGCGATCCAAATGGATCACCTTGTTCAGTCCCTAGCCCTGTACAGAATACCCCAAGGATCACACCCTGTACCTGAAAGCATTGTCCAAATGCTTCTTGAATGCTGTCAGGCTTGGTGCTGTGACTACTGCCCTGGGGAGCCTGCTCCAGCGTCCAAACACACTCTGGGGGAAGAAGCTTTCTTGATGTCCAACCTAAACCTTCCCAGATGCAACTTCAGGCCATTCCTGTTCTGCCACTGATCACCACAGAGAAGAGATCAGTGCCTGCCTCTCCTGTTCCCCTCCACAAGGCAGTTCTAGACAGCAGTGAGCTCTCCCCTCAGTCTCCTCTCCTCCCGGCTGAACAGCCCAGGTGACCTCAGCCACTCCTCATATGGCTTCTCTTCCAGGCCTTTCACCAGCTTTGCTGCCCTCCTTTGAAAGCTCTTAAGAGCTCAATATCTTTTTGTGGCACTCAAAACTGCCCCCAACACTCAAGGTAAGACCTCCCCGGTGCAGAGCAGAGCAGGACAATCCCCTCCCTTGCCTGGCTGGTGATGCTGTCTCTGATACCCCCCAGGACATGGTTGGCCCTCCTGGCTGTCAGGGCACTGGTGAGTTGCGTTCAACTTGCTACCAACCATAACCCCCAGGTCCCTTTCCACAGCTCTGCTTTCCAGCATCTCATTCCCCAGTCTGTCCATACATCCAGGGCTGCCCCATCCCAGGTACAGAATCCTGCACTTGCCCTTGTTGAACTTCACATGGTTGGTCATTGCCCACCTCTCTAACTTTTTGAGGTCTCTCTGCAGGGCCTTTCTTGCAGTGGACAGATCCTCCCAGTTCTGTATCATCTGCAAACTCACGTATTATCCCTTCCAGCCCTGCATTTTGAGTCATTTCTGAAGATGCTGAAGAACACAAGGCCAAGAATAGATCCCTGTGGAACCCCACTAATGACAGGACCCCAGTCTGATGTCATGCCTTTCACTGTAACTCTTTGGGCCTGACCTGTGAGCCAGTTGCTACCCCATCACATGCTGTGTGTTGGATGTTTTTTGTTGATGTGTCTCTCACAGAAGGATCCTGTGAGAGACACTGTCAAAAACTTTGCTGAAATCCAAAAAGATCACATCAATCACCTTCTCTTGATCAGCTAGGTGGGTTACCTTGTCATAAAGGAAAATCAGATTTGTAAAGCTGGACTTCTTTCTCATGAAGCTGTACTGGCTGTGTCCAATGACTGAGTCGTCTTTCAGTTGTTTTTCACCAGAATAATCATTATAACATTACCAGCACTGAAGTGAGACTGAGACATTCCACAAATACTGAAAATATTGCACTGTGGTCTGGTCAGTGATCCATCTGTTCTGAACTTACTTACACGTATTGTTTCTACTAACACCTTTTGGGGTTGCTGATTGTATAACAAGGAATTCTTGGGAAGTAAAATATTATTTACTTCAAATTAAAAGAAAAAATGAGCCCTTACTGGAGAATAAACAAACCCAGGACATGACAATTTTCAGGATGCCCAGTTCTAGAATATTTAAGATAACTACCATGATATGGGTTATTCACTAAGATTCTATACAAATGTGATATTATTTAGATCACTCTGACATGGTGCTTTGTTTTACTATCTGGTCAGTATTCTCCTATGTAAGACACTAATGTTTTCACTTTTATAAAAGGACATTGGAAACTTGTTCATTATTGAATTATTACAAGTGAAATAAAGAGCAAACTATGACACCTTAGAGAAGATTTCATTCTGGAAACTTATTAAAGTAACAAACCTAATATCTAACTGTCTTAAAACCTGCAGATGACATCAGTTTTCATAGTGAAGCGTTTCAGAGAATCTGATGGAAATTATAGTTCTTATTGCTCTCTGGTTAAATTTGCAGTTCTGTTATACTACATTTAAATAAGTATTAAATTATGAGTTGTAATGCAGATCATGTGTCATGAGCTCTAGCAATGTCATGCCCTCAAATGGTAAAGTATAATATTTTTTGAAAACAAGCAGAAAATACAGATGTATCATAATGGAAACATATGATTTTTATGTCATATGCTATATACAAAGACAAATTAATTGGAGCATCTCCACCACTCCATAAGCTTTTCAGATAAAGCAAAATAAGGGGCTTAATCTTTATTTTTCAATCCTTAGTCTTTGGAGTTAAAAATTGTTAAATTTATACTCCCTTTAATCAAAACTGTGTTGACCTATATATCATAGAAAACTGAAAGGGTGATTTTGCAAAATAATTACATATATACACATACAGAAATATTTGTCTTATCATCTTCATTTTAGTTTTAGCCACCCTGGAAGACTGAAATGAAGATATTCTCCATATAGGTGTATTTTGTTATCTCCAGATGGCATTTTCCAATATCTTTCCTCTTTTACTAGCTTTGGCCCAGCAAATACATACTGTGTCACCTAGGTATGCATGCCCTTTGGCTGAACAGTCAGTCATGTAAAGCAAGGCTACATTGCTGTTTTTGCTGTAAAAGAGAAATGGGACCATGTCCAGAGTGATCCCACTGTACAACACTTGTCTAAGATCTGATTCCTTATACTCGAGTTCTTCATGATGATGGGAGGCCATGCAAGAGGTTTGTCCTGAACATTCATCTCCTCGATAATTAGAGATACAGATCTATTTTTGTATGAATACATATAATACATATAAATCTAGATAAAACTACATGATTTATGGTAACTTTTACAGATAATTTCCTATCGGCAACACCATTCTTCCCAGAAGGGAAGTTCAGTGTCTTCCTCATAAATACTATCTTGCAATGAGAATAATTTTTTGAGCTTTAAAAAAAGGAATATGTATCTCCACCTCAATCCAAAGAATTATTTGTTGCATGTTAGTTTAACAGTGGAATTAAATACATAGAAAGATTAATTTCAATACCATATCCATAATAGTAATCTGCTGTTAAATTGCCATGAAATTGAGTTGGCAGCTGGGCAGATATTAGACTATTTTTCAGACACATTTTTAGATGTTTTTCAGCTGTCATGATACCTAGTATTGTTCTCAAACTAAATTCCACTTTACTCTGATAGTTGTAAAAAGGTTCTTAAAATTCCATGTAGAACTTGAAAGTACTTTAAGTAGGATTATATTGCTGATTAAACCCTTTGTCAACCCTTGGCTGGGCTTAGGTAAGAATTTCACATTTAACAAGTAAAGCTGAACATCAAAAGTGGATGTTCATTTCCTCTGTTCAGACAGTTAAATAGCTGCCTTCCTTCTTTATTCCTATTTACCCATTAATGTTGGCTTCACTTTGCCAGACTGAAGTCTGGAGCAAAAATTTAAAGTATTCTGGCTTTTTTTTTCTTTAGTATATCATGCACCACTAAGAGCAGAGATCTAAAGGTGTAAGTTAAACCCCTACACCAGCCTTTGCTGCAACTGAACGTCGCTTGCTGTGTGGCTCATGCCACCTGGGATATTTCAGTTCATTTGCAACTTTAGAATCTATTCTATTTTCATGTTACATTTTCACCAGCACACACAGCCATTCCCTTCTTTGCTCTTTAATTTCAATACTGCATAAATGAACATCATCTTGTGTGAATATTGCCAAACCACTTTCACCTCCATTCAGGAAACTGGGATGGGTACTGCCATTTATTTCTCAGAATTACTTCCTGCTTTTGGTCATTGCTCACTACATTTAAATGCCACATCTGCTGACAAGACAATATGCATGCACTAATGAGACAGCCTTTTAAAAGAGACCTACTAATTCTTTTTCTTTTTCTGCCATATAACTCTAAGAGTGCATTATCTGATTGTGTCAAAATTATATGCATACCATTTTACTTCCATGGAAATCCCATAAAGCAAACAGGTTTTGTTAATCACTGCTGCAAATGGTTCCTGGCAGCAGCCTGACTTTGCATTTGCAAAATGAGCCAGGTTTCTCTCTTCCAAAGAGCTGAATAGCAACTTTCAAGGCAGGAAAGAAGAAAAAAAATCCTAAACAGGTCTTCTCTCTAGTGGTTGTCTGCTACCTTTCAAAGACTCAATTTCTTCCCTATGTTTCCTCTCTTCTCTCACTCAAAATTGTATATTAAAATCAACAAGATGTCCTCCTTCCCAATACCTTAACTCACTCCCATTTGTACACTCATAGTTTTCTTTTGGAAAGGGGTGGTTGTAGCTTTAGTTTATGCAGAAATTCTTAAAATTTGGGGAAAAAATGACACAACACAGCCAACAAATTTTTTTCAAAGGTCCATGTTCATTTTTTTAAACACTCAAAGTTTGATATGCAATATGTTGATTCAAAGTAGAAAATATATTTACTCAAACATATTTGTGATAACTGTTCCTCACATAAAAACAAAGAAAGAAAGAAGTCAGGTAAGGCTTTTTAGGTAAGTAAGTGTGACATGTGCATACATAAGTGCGTTAATAAGAATATTGCAATCCCCCACATCTACTGTGTCCTGTACCAAAGACTTTAAACTTTCTGGCTTAGGAGAGAAACCAGTGTGTCAGAAATAATTTGGATATTAACTGTTATATCCTTAATCACTCTTTCTTCTGATCTTAAGCCAATTCCATAGAATATAATCTCTTGGGTTATATCACTTGCCAAGTTGTTTTGTAAACAGATGCTACTTTTCTTGAATATTGATTATGATTAATATATTTACCTTGTCCACAAACTATTCATTACATTTTTCTTGTTTTGGTTTATCTGAAAGCTAATTTTTTGTCTGTTTTAAACTGAAGAAATATATTTGGTTTTTTCAATAGCTTTAGCACAAACATTATAGTACAAGGGAATAGGAGTCATATGTTTAACATGGTATGAAACTGAAATCAACTGTTTTCTTAATATCATATTTGATAAAAGGTATCAAAGCCATAAAAGTATATTTAAGCATTTATCTGTTCTAAAGAAACAAAGAATATCTTTGTTTCAGGACTCTGTGATAAAAAGTTTCCCATCTAAGACCATATGATTGAAAAAATTCCCTTTCCCACACTTTCATTTGTTCTGCCAGCAGCAAGGCATCGCATTCCTTCATTTCTGCTTCATGGTCAGATCCCCACTAGGACTCTATGCATTCAGTTAATCAACATTTATCTCTTTATACTTATTAAAGATTGAACATCTATCTTGCTGTCCTAAAGAAAAAATATTGTAAAATTCTGGTTGATGTTTCTCATTGTTTTGCTAATTTTTGGCTAATATTTGCTTTTATTTATTTATCTTCATAGTCATAGCTTTCTTGAAGAGTGAAAATGGTTGCATTTCTGCATCACCTATTTCTGTCATCACCTTCTTCACACCCCGACTTCACTACTCACTTACTCAGTGAAGGCGCGTGCTTATGCCGTGAAAACACAAATAAATGGATCGGCATTGTAAGCAATAGGTTTCTGGCAGAGAGGGGAGCATGAGAGAGAGTTAGAAGCTGTCTGAGCTATTTAAAGTTCACTACAAGGAAAGCTAATGAACATTTGCTTCTGCTGCCCTGCCTTTTGACTGTGACATTTATTCTGTTTCACGTGTCTCTGTGGATAAGGGATCTGAAGCTCACTGCATTTAGTTGGAAATTTTCTAATAATTTTGCACTTCTTTGCTATTCCACTTCAGCTATAAATCTTTTTCCATGTAAGCCAGCTTGCTTTCTCCTTGAGCTACACCGTGCAGAGTCAATGTACCCACTAGCTGTCTATGTGGTTTTAAATCTGGGACAAATTACTAACCCAGCAAACATTTTTGCAGCTGTTTAAGTTAGAGAGGTCTGTGCTCCTGCTGAGATTGGCTGCTGGAGCCAAACCTGGCATGCTGCATCCCCTAGAGGACTGCTTGGGCATGCATTATTGCACCACAGGCCTGCGCCTTGCATCCAGCCAGCCAACAGCTGGAGCAGTTTAGACCTTACCACCAGCCAGCCCTTATGATGTTCTCCTCTCCTCGCTTTGCTTCAAGTTACACACCCACCAGTGCAGCCAGAAGAAGAAAAGTTCTCAATGCAGAGTTTTTGCTATTAGTACTTTAACTATTCCAAGAGGATGAGGACCTGTCATGCCAGAGGCACTGCCCCACGCTGCCCTCTGCTCCTGCCCAGCCGGCAAGAATGGGCGCAAGGAGCTGATTGTATGCAACCTTCAGCTGCCCCTTAAAAACAGGCTTTTTGGGGTTTATTTGTCCCACATATCCTTCCCTATAAAAACTATTTTCCTTGACATTTTTAGTGGAGCTAACACATTTTAGAGCAGCAAGGTTTCTTTTGGTTTGTTGCTTTTCATTTTTAACAGCAAACTAATACAAATTTTAAGGAAACAAAAAAATTAAAAGAAAGATGTCAACCCTAAAGTTTCTGAAATAAGTCATTAAAGATAGCTCATATACAGTAAAAATTACAAGATATTTATCTTTTTTTCCACTCAAATTAGCTTTGTTTTGTGGTTTGGGGTTTTTTCTTCTCTCATGTTTATGAGTTGCAGAAGCAGCTAAAACTGAAAAACAACAGCAAACTTTTCCCACCCTTGCTTCACAGTTTGCATAGATTTAGAACTTTTTTAATATTTACCCACATGGAAACATCTACCATCTGGTGAGCATACTTTGGTCAGACGTTCTGCTCCCAGTAGTCAGGACATCTTGGAAAAATTCCTAGTTCTGAAAAAAGAAAACAAACCCTTGTCTGTGCCAGCATAGTTTGTGGGCCAGATGCTTATCTGAATTATACTGCTGTGAATAAGCACTTTCAATACTAATGAAAAAGCAAAAAAAGCAAAAGTTTGGTTGGGTTTTTTCCTTCTTTATTTTCTCTTCTTCAATTTAATACAGTAATTAAATAGACCAAGATTATTAAAACAGCCTCACTAGTCTTTTAAGGGTAAAAAGATCTTTAAACTTGGAGTAAGAAGGCAGCAGCTTAAGGTTCCTTACTCGCACAAAAGGGAGTGCTACAGCAGATTTCCCAAGAATTTGAACTTTTGAATCTCAGGAACTCAGAAAAGAGGGTCTCTTTCCTTTTTCTTTACCTCAGTATGAGCTATAGAAAAGTACCTTTCTTCCAAAACAGTCTATATTCCAAAGGACAAAATTAATAATTTCATAAATGGGTGTACATGTACTAGAAGTCTTACAGGAGCTTCTCCTGCTTGTCCCACTGTTCTAAAATACTGCATTCACAGTAGCTTAAGTGTCTTCACTGCACTTGCATTAGTAGACTCAATTTTCAGGTTTCAGTCTTAAATGACATAAAATTTAAAAATTAGAAATTATTTCTGCTCTTGCTGTTTTCTTCAGTTCACTGCAGTTTTCAGACAAAAATTTGAGAGACACAAAGAAAGAGAAAAAATGTTTATAGCCTTCAGAAAAATTGTTTATTTTCAATCTCTTTTGTTGGAAAACAGATTTTTTTTTCCATATAGCACCTCAGAACAGAGCTAATATGTATACCTAAATGCTAATGCAGCTGCTTTTTTTAGTTTTCTCTTGTGTCTAAGCAATCATTTTCTGTTATGAACCCAAGGTGATATTTTGTGTTTGGCTTTTTTTTTTCTTTTTCAGCTGTACTGGAATTCAGATGAGGACATCCTAATGGCTTCTTTTTGAGGTGTTTTTTTTATTATTTTATTTTTAGATAGGATGGGTACTATTTGTAAGAACCAGTTCATCTGGTGAATTTAGCTTTTTTTTTTTTTTTTTTCTTTTTTTCTCTTTTACTACTACAAAAGAAGGATATAACAAGAAGCGGGGCTAAATTTCTGAGCTCTGCTGCACTTCTCTTTTGGAATGCCCTACCATGCTTTGGCAGTGAGCATGCAGGGTGGCATCCTGAATACCATCTAATCAGAAAAAGCAGGAAAATTGTTTTAGCTTAAACTATTTCTTGAGGCTGAAGATAGAAATTCCATAGTAAGTGAAAAGGAATCAGATGTAAGAAGCAGACAACTGGTAACAAAGGAAAGGATGACACGGATGTTTCTAGTTCTCCCATCCCAAAATATTCTGTAACTAAAAATATTCCAAAAAATCCAAAGACCACTGAAATCAAAGGGAATGCACGTCTTCATTTCAACAGGTTTGATCACATCCTAATTTAGAAATTATTTCTGATCATTCAACTAGTCTTAGTGAAGGCACTTTGAGACAATTGCCATGAAAACCAAGCACTGTTGGCATTGAAGTTTTTAAAGAAATTGTGTTTAGAGTTATGCAGAATTCAATTAAAATTTATTCACCATTATTTCCCCTGCACTGAAAATCGGGGTTTAGTGTTGCTGCTCCTCTTCTGTCCTGCCTTTCCACCCACTCCATGAACTATCGCTGATACAAGTACCCAGTGAATCATTTAGTGAATCAAATAGAGAAATATAATATGGGTTATAATCAAGAAGTGATGTTAGTGATGTTAGTTCCGTCACTATTGGGCTATATTTGCATTTGTACTGGTATAGTTGAGGGACTAACACAATTCAGTTAGATGGAAAGAAGACACTGTGTACTTAGTGACTGAGCAGCTGTTTGCAGACACAGAGATATTTCTAAACCCTTTTCTTTAGTGTCTGTATTAGCACATCCAATAATCTTCTTATTGTCTCAGATCTGAAGATGTTGAAAGGATAAATGAAGGGAGAGAAATAAAAATTAATTAATCCAAGAAGATGAAATAAAGCAGAAAAATACTGAGTTACCAAGACCATAAAGTAAAATTATTTCAGACCCACAAGCTGGGCCCAGACCTCAATGTGTTCTCATTGTTTGGCTGCAAATATGTTGTTCTGATTTAGTTCTTTGGATTAATTTTGTGTAAAATATAATCTCATGGCCATAAGAAAAGCCCTGTAAATATAATCATTGCCTATTAGATTATCTAACTTAAAAATCAATTCCTGTAAATAAACTCTCTGAAATTTAATTAATAATTCATTTTACATTTCTGCTAAGTATTGTAATATATATAAATATTTTCAACACTGTAAAGTCATACTGATTTAAATTCTGCCTAAAATCCATAAATAAGACTTATTTGAATAACAGATATGTGTTTTAAGTCTTTGTAGCCAAAGAGGTGAATGCTGTTGCTAGCAGACTGGTAAAGACAACTGAATATAAACCAGGAGCCTAATGAATAATACAGAAATTATAAGAAAGCTAAAACCAGAAAACCTAGGAATAATCTTCTGGTTGCATTTAAAAAGTCTTCAAATTAGAGCTAATATGTCTGTCAATTCTTTTCCAAAATTCATAAGCTTATGCGTATTTTTGATACATGATGACAGCATAGATGTAATTAAATCCACATGGCATGTCATTGATAATTGTCAGTAAAGTGCACGAGGTTGCAGGGAACGGGCCCTATTACTACTGCAGGACCTCAGAGTTATCCCAGAGTTTAGATGCCTACCTTCAGCAAATCTCACAGCTCCCAGTGCTGTGTGAAGGCTCCTGCTTCACTCAAGACACCAAAGGGTTCAATCAGAAGACAACTGTGGAGGCAGACTTCATTGCCAGTAAACAAGTTTCACAGCAAGAGCATGCAAATTCAGGGCACTGTGGAAGGAATGTTGTGGGAATAAAAAAAGAGGAGTGCTTTTTTGTCATCGTTTTAAACCAAGGGATAGAACACAGAAGTCTAATTGAATTGTCTTGTATAATTTTCTAATGTAATTTCCACAATCACTTGATTAATTTTTTTTTTTTAAGATTGAAAAGGACATTTGGAGTTGCCTGGTTTTGTAAAATAACTTTTTGTTTGCAAGATGAAAAGGAGCTTTCAGCTTTTGAAATCATGATATTGGAAAAATTTTGTTATAGTATGAGAGAGGAGTTCTAAGGCTGGAAATGATAAAACTGCATCAATTTCTTTCCATTTTATACAGGGTTGGAGACATAACTTATGATCTTTGGTAAAGCATTTTAAAAAGAAATGACAAGGGTGGATAAAAAGGGTTCTAGTGCAGCCAGGCCCATTGGGTGGTGAGAAGAGACAGAGATGTTGGAGTCTCATAGCATAGACCAATACTGGATGGATATCGGAGGGAGATACAAGAGGGCAGGTGAAAATACAGAAAATAGAGATGAAGAATGAGGACCAAAATTTGTGCTCACATGAATAATTGTCCCAGAGCTGTCACTTAAAAAAAGCCAACAATTCAGACAAACTTATATTTCCTGGGGTTTTTTTCTGTTTTGGTGTTCGGTTTCGTTTAGTGCTAGAATAAAAAAAAAAAAATGAAGTTAGATTTGCAGATGCCAAATCTCTACTAGTATTAATTGCAGATTTTCAGTGTGAAGGCTAAGGTCTGAGTTTTGTGCATCTTTAAAGGCCTAAAGCTGAATTTGGGCCAGAAGATATTTTCTATTGAAGTTGGTCTCTTTGGGTGTTATGAGCCTACTGTCCCTTTTTTAAATTAAGATTTCTTTCTATATCTGTTTCATAGTAGTATAAAATTTTCAGAGGTTTTTGGACTCACAATATCTAATATTTGCAATGCTTCTGGTTTAAATTAAAAGTTAAGAAAATTAAGAGAAGGTAGTGGAAAAAAAGAAAAGGAAAGGTAACATTTCATCATTTTCAAATGAATTCAACTTGGTTGTAGTCATATAACTGGGAATAAGAGATGGTAAATGTAACTGTTTCCAATTTGGGTGTATTGATATTCAGTACCATTTTAGGCATTATTAGGTATTATTTTGTATTGGAGACATCTGAAATCCAGAATTAATCAATAGGGTATGGGATTTAGGTAATAAACAGCCTTCCAAAGTGACAACTGGTGGCCAAATATTTCTCAAAATAAAAATCAGTAATAGAAATCAGTGTTGAAGCAACCAAAGGCAGAGATATCTGCTTTAAGGTAAGCAGTGTAGGTGCATCTATAGTCAGGACAGAGACAGGGTGTCTCCAGAGGGCAGTTCATTGCATGCTAGGTTAAGTGCCAAAGAGGGGTGGTACCTCTCAGGGTACTCCTGGTGCAAGAAGATGTAATGGGAAGAGGATGACCAGCTTAGACAAGGCTGCCATGTCTCTCTTGATGGAGAGACATTTTCACATGTCTTTGTCTGGTAGCTCAATTTCCTCCTACACCTCCACCCCAAAGAGTATTCAGGGTGTTATTTCAAACTGAAGATGGTTGTGCCTATGCTGTAAAAAAAATAAAAAAATAAAAAAAGAGCTATTCTTACAACAAGTTGTTATACTAATTTCAATTAACAGTACAAAAACTTCAGGATCAGTTTGAAAGGATTTCCATTCCACTGTAACAGCTTGCAACTGCTTTTATTACCCAGGCACTGGCATTTTGCTGTAATTAAATTTCGATGCGTATATCTTCAAGGAACAGTACATCAACTAATTAATGTTAGAAACATCGAATCATTTAGGTTGAAAAAGACCCTTAAGACCATCGACTCCCACCATTAACCCAGCACTGCCAAGTACACCACTAAAGCACCTACCTAAATGCTGCACCTACACATCTTAAATACCTGCACAGGTGGTGACTGCACTAATTCCCTGGGAAACTTCTTCCAGTTGGACAGACCTTTAAATAAAGAAATATTTCCTATGTTATTGAAGATAATTTTGTTAACAACATTCTTCCACGGTCTAAGAATTGCTTAAACTAGTAAACAAGCTTGCTTCAGAAAAAAAAAAAAAAAAAGTTGCAATGTTCTCACAAACCGAACAAAAAAGTTTAAGACATATTTTAGCATTTTTGAGTTAATTACATTAATCAGTGGTACAACCTGTGGGTCAGAGGTTTATGCACTAATTGCGAATATCAAGCTCTTAAATGCATAAGAGCTTGATTGCAAGGTGGTTAAAGTATTCTGTGTGGAAAACTACAGTGTCTAATTCCAGCAGTACAAGTCCATCAATGACAGAATCTGACCCTTTCACAGTTCACATACAGGTGCCTTGCCCAAACTCTCATTAGGCTTGCTCAATGATCTTTGCAGAGTGTATGCTGGTGTCTGAAGTGGCTAATAGGGGAGGAAAATATTCACAATACTGAGCAAAATATCAGCTATTTGGTTGTATCCCCTCCCACCCACCACCCCGCTTTGTTTGTTATCTGGAATAAGGGTACCACCTACTGGCCATCAGGTTTTTTTGTGACATTATCTGAACATATCTTTGTCTTCTGCTCAGCGGCCCTTATTCCTATCCTGTTGATTAAAGCAACATAATTTCTCATCATGTTGTGCCATTTTGGCCATGTGGATTTGAACAAATATTCTTTTTATTTATATATATATATATATATGTATATATAAAGATCAAAAAATTTTTATGCAGGAGGCCAACTGTTCTTGCTTTAGTGTATAGTTTTATCACTGCAGGCATATATAAAGGAACAGCTGGATTTCTTTAGTATGAGGCAGTAACAGTGTCCAGAATCACATGCTTTCCTACAAAGAAATGTACAAATATATGCTCTTACCTCTCTCTCTCTTATAAGGATATAGGAGATATTAAAATCTTCTTAATCATGATTTTCACCTGACCCCACTAGGCACATTTTCTGCCTCTGAAGACTTCATTTCCTGCCAGCATGTGAAGCAGAAAAGAGAGGAGAGAGGTAGAGCTCGATTTAGGAGCAGCAAGGGTCCACAGATAGACGCTGAAATCCTGAGCATGTCAAGAGCAGGGTGATCTAGGCTGGGTCAGGAGAAACTCTGCAGTCACTCTTCTCACTCAGCACATTCACACTGCTCATGAAAAACCACTGATCTTTTCCAGTCTCACGTCTAAGGACAAATTTCTGAAAGTTCCCTTTTACATGCCTTAGTCCTGGCCACCCAGGATTTGGGGCATCATGCTGGTGTTTGTAGGTTTTATTTTCAATAAAACTCATGGGCTGCTAGGTATGCTTACTAATTTTTTGACCTTAAGTAGGGGGAAACTAAACCTTTGCTTCAAAATAAGACAAATGAAATCAGCTTTGTAGCAGTGAAAAAGGAGTTTGCAGACTAATTGTGCACTCCCTTCAGGCGAAGAACAGAATGGAAGGTGTCATGTCTTCTCTTGAATAAATTTTTATTGTGGTGAAGGTTGTGTATGAAACTGCTTTTCATGCTGTATGTAGTACAGAACTTTTGGGGAGTATCAGTCACATCCAACACTAATGGCCTGCCTAGGATAGAGTTAACTTTCCTCATAACAGCCCAATCAGTGCTAGAGTTTATATTTGTGATCCAAACAATCCTGATGGCACACTGATGTCACAGGCATTGATGAACAGTGTCTGCACACGACCAAGGCCACCTCTGCTTCTCACTCTACCCCAAGTCTGATGAGGTTGGACGTGTGAAATAGTTAAAGAGGGAAAGGCAGACAACCCAAACTAACCGAAGAGATATTCCATGTCATCTAGCATCATGGTCAGCCAAAAAAAAAAAGGGAAAAGAGGAATTGGTTGGACATTGGTCTACCTGAGGGAAGCAGTGAGTGATTGCCTTTGCATCACTTGTTTTGTTTTCTTTCTCTCTTCTTCCATCTATCGTTCATTTATTTTTTTTTCTTTTAATTAATGGTTAGACACCCAGATTTTATTTTTTTTGTTGTTTTAATGTTCCTTTTTTGTTCCCTCATCCCACTTCAGTGGGGAATGAATGAGGGCTTAGCTGCCCACCAATGTTAAACCACAACACATGGAGAGAACTGAAAAGCCAGGTGATAATTTTAGAAGTATGGTGGGCCCCAAGAATCTCTTAGAGACAGAAAACATTTCTCTGTTGCAACAGAGCTTAAGGTAATGGAGCAATGTAGTACAGCCATGTTACAATAGTTTTAGAAAGAAAAGAGAAGGACTTGTTAAAATGTAGAATATTTGTAAAATGAGCCCCTCATTTAAACAATGATGCTGTATTTCACTCCCTAAAACATAGGTTGTTACATAGGTTGAAAACAAAAATTAAATCTACCCTGCTTAAAAATATCAAGAATGGATTAATGTTGAAAGACACAATTAATTTGTGAAACTCATCATCAAGTAATTGAAAAAGAATTAACAGCTCCTTACAAAACCGGAAATATCAATTATAAAAAAAGCCATTCAAAATTACTATAAGAATGATAGTAATTTTAAATGATCTCATCTTGTGTTCATAAATATCTGTGGCTTTAAAATGGTAGGGTCTTCTTAGTCAGTTTAACTTCACTTTCCTCTGGATCTAGGTTTCCTATTTTTTCTTCAGCAATATGCCTCAAACATTAACTTCTCTTCCCAGAAAATTGGAGTCCTTGTCCCACCTGCTTAATTGCACTATGAAAGGGATATCTGTTTGATATAGTACAATTAAATTATTCTAGTTGTGTGCTTCAAAATTAAATTGAAATTACATAAAATAAATTCTTAAAAATTCCCACTTATAATCTATCCAAAATAATGGTTTTACAGAAACACAGTCCCAACTTTTTAAAAGTTATATCTGACTCTGTCCAGAATGTCTCAGGTAGGAGAAGAGTCGTGGATATTGAACCATGGGTATTGGACAGGTGGATATTGAACAGGTAGCCCCTACTCATGCAAAGGGCCGCAGTCAGGGATTTGCAAGACATGGGTGCAGCTATGCATTGTGTCATCCTGAACACAACCTCACTGGAAATAGCACACAAGACAAAGGGATCCTCTCCCACCATGTATGTGTGGCAACTACTGTGAGCATATGTCACATTCAACATTTTTTCCTGATACCACTGTTGAGATCTCTTTCTCTTTTGCACGCTGGAAGGGCTCAGCAGCTCTCTACCATCAGAGATCTTCCTCTGCCATCTGCATTCCCTCTGGTTTTCTAGAGATCAAAGAGAATCCTTCTATCAAGTACATGAAAGGCAGTTGTTACAATGCCATTGCCACAGCTGTGTCCACAGTGTGCTATTGGGGCTGGTTAAAATGTGATAGGAAAACGTTTTCCCATCAAAAAAAATGGCAGTTGTCTGGCCTGGCATAGTCCTGTGGACTGGCTGATCTTGCCAAAACTCCAGCAGAAACTGGCAGACAGGCTGACCCTTGGCTGTGATTGAGTCACTGAGCTCAGCAAGACTTAATTCCCTGGAAAGCTTTTGCTGACTTGCTGATGGCCAAGACTGCATAAGACTATGCCTGTCTTAAAGTCTGCTTAGGTCCTTCTGCTGCAAATTCCCCAGCACCTGGTGGTAAGCAGCATACCTTGATTCCCCAAATAATTGTCCAGAGGAAGTTTGGGATGCCGGAGTATTTAGGCTGTGAGTCTAGCAGGTGACAAAAAAAAAAAAAATTAGGGGAGACACCGAGGATCCTGGAAAACATTTCTAGAGTGGAATATTTAATTCTAATGTAAAACAACTATCAACATAGCTGTTTGGTGCTTTTTTATGCCTATATTTTTCTAGAAATATTTTTTTACAGATATGTATTTTATTTCCAATCTTGATTTGCCCACAATATTTAACAATATTTTTAGTGACATCACAGAAAGAACACGGTGACCATAGAGAGAGCACAGATACTATCAGCATATGTCGTGAATTCTGGTAACCTGTGAATTTTCATTGCAGTCTAAAATGAAATTTAGGTCCCAAAGTGCATAGGCAATAAGATTAGAACTTTTCCTCTAAGATTTTAAGCAAAAATTTGTGGGCAAAAAGGCCCTAATAGCACAAAGAAAGTAATCTTGCTAACAATTTTTTTGAAAGAGAAAAAAATTAAATTCTACCAATACCTAAAAAATATACAGCAGTAGTGTATAGTTTATATGACAAATCTTGCTTGATATTTAGAAAAATATTTTGAAACATTTTATGTCAACATATGGAAAATTCTGTCTTGAATTACAGATCAGATATATTAAGAAATACTGAATACAGATCAGATATATTAAGAAATACTGAATATTTAGTTTTAAGAATATCCTCAGGGCCCTTAAAAGTAAATAATTGAAGCAAATAAATTGAATAGAGAAATGTGAAAATTACACGGTTTAAAGTGATTTGGTGCTCTAAATCCTCAAGAGCCTATTGAAGACAATTAGTACTAGGAAACTAAAACTTCTCAATTATCAAGACAGGTTTTACCTTCAACATCTTTGTCTTTCTCTTTAGTTCCACCAGATGGTGGTATATTGCAAAAAAACCCAACTCCTAAGGATTATTTTCCTTTCAAACCCGAAAAAGCAAGGGAAAATCACTGCTTAAAAAGAACACATCGAATCTATGAGACAATACAGATGTTACAGAAACAAAGTCCTAATTTTTTTTAAATTACATCTGACCCAATCCAGATTTCTGTAGGTAGAAGGAGTATGACTTTTCTTCTAGTCTCTTCTTTATTATTTAAGCTGTTAGACACCTTTATTTTCAATAGATGGAATAGGAGAGATAGTAATTCACAGTTATTATGTTTTAAACAAGTCTTGTAATATTTTTCAATTCCACTTCAGCAGTGATTCCTCATTGCCCTCTTTTCATCTCTTTTTTCTTAGAAGAATTTGCTAGCTGCATTTTGTTCTCTGTCTCACCAGCAATACCCGTGCACCTTTCTGGTGGATTAAATGCTAGGCCCTGGGCACTCCAAAGCAAATACTTAAACCTTAGTAAGATATTGTGATGCAAGTCTTGAATGTTCCAAACACTTTGACATCAGGTCAAGGAAGATTTAACTTTGGTTTAAAGATTGTCTTTGGTTTCAACAGAATAAGATTCCCACTGATTCTGAAACCACTGCTTTAGCTAACAGACAGGTGTATGCATTCACATCAGCATTCCTGCTGCCTCCTCCAACTGAGTAACTGTAGGAACACTGGATTTTGAAGTCCTTACAGGGTATGAACGCTTTTGCCATGCAAGTGCCATGGATATTGGTGGCAGAGAGTGATGTGACCTGCAATGTTTCAAGATTTATTCTAGGTAATTAATACTCTGACGCTTCTTCTCCAAGTATTGTGGTATTGCATTAGAATCTGTATATGTAGACATATAAGCACTTACAAGTAAAAAAAAAATTGCTAAAGGTCTCCTCTTTAAAAACTTTTTTATTTGCTTCTGAGAATAGAGAAATGTTTTCTTCTATTGAGAAACTGTTATTTCAGCATCTGAACTGAATGGAGGCTCTGTGTTACCGGTTTTAACAAAGGAAAAACTTAAAAGGCAAAATATAATGCTGTTGTCTATGCTTTATTCACTGTGTCTCTCCAGGCAGTGCCTTGATATTCATTCATGAGCAAAAGGGTTCAATTTGCTAATCCTTAAGTTCCAGAGGCTGAGCTTGGGGCCCCTGGGAATATGATGTTCAACACAAGTCCTGACACTCCACCCTAAGCTGTGTGGATTTGAAAAGCAGGCTTCAAGCCTGGAGCTGGACTGTTTTCTAATTATCATCTGTTCATGTGAAAGTCAAAGTCTCAGAAGCTAAATGTAATTAAAACAGTTATTCTACCCCTTGGTACCAAACATGAAGCAGCCCAAATTCCCGGGTCTGTCATTCATGCTCTGCCAAATTATTGTTCGCTGTTTTGACTGCTGCCTCCTCATCTATGTGCTCACCAATAATGCAGAAACTCATAAGACCACTGATTATGAACAACAGCTATTCATTTGGTCTCCTTACTTTGGATTACAAATGTCTGCTATGCCATGGCATGGCTGAACTCATAGCACTCTCTACAACAACTCTTGTATTGCCACTCCTCTCCTCAAGTCTACTGTAGAAACTAATCTACCCCACCCAAAAAGATGAAGGGAGAATACATGTTTTTTTGTCTTTTAAAATCAAGTGTTCCTCACAGCTTAAGTCTAAGAATTGTTTTAATTAACTCATAGCTTTATTTACATCTGAAAAGGGGCCTAAAACCTTGTTAAAGCAGGGAATTTAATCAAAAAACTTTGACAGTTTTTCAAGTGGGAATTTGCAGTTTATGCATTGCCTTGATTTGTAACAGTCCATTTGAAATAGTTTGAGTAAATTGCAGCATGCAGAAGGTATGATGTACCAAAAGGCAGTCTTAATTGACAAAGTACAAACCAGACATGCAGACCTATCAGTAACTACACAAAAATTGATTCTCTGCTTTACAACAGGTCAAGCAGTGTCTTGCAACAATAAGGTCTAGGACTGTGCTGCTTACAAAGTTGCTGTAAAAGAAGAAAAAGGGCACTACTCTGGCATCCTGTCTCTCTTGCTTTCTTTCCTTCTTGTCTTCTTCTCTCCAGGCTATTCTCTGCCTCACCACTGGCCCCTTTTTTTATGTTAAAGGTTTAAAGGAGGAGTACACATCTGATAAACAGCATATTACAAAACTTTCAGTCCCGAGTTCCAGAATTAAATCAAGTCCTGAATTTTCTATTGATAGTGTATAAAATCTGATCAAAAAATCAACAGTAATCACAAACCTTATTGGAAGGAAAATTGTGATTGCCAGCCCAAATCTTATGTGGGAAATAACATGGCATCTTTCTCTCTGTCCCTGCTTTCTTCATGTAACAGTGATCAAACAGTGACCATTTCTTCCACTTTTTGTTTGAGTTTCTTATGCTATCTTACTCAATCATCACTTCCAGCTTACAGAAGGCTTCCTTCCTATCATTTTTGCAACATCTGAGGGTTATAATACGTCTTCTGCTGCCTTAGAAGACTGAAGGTTCTCCATCACCAAATAATTTCCTCTTCTCTCACTTCAAATTGTGTGCGCTCAGTTCGGGACCAGTTTAACTGTACAGAATTAATTTTCTGAATGTTGGAAGGTGACCATCAGGCATACAGTTGTGCACCTCACAACCAAACCAGACAAGATGAGCTATGTGTCATTGTTTTGGCCAGATCTGATTACATAAGCATGAATTATGAAGTAGTAACTTTTTTAGTAATTTTTTTTACTCAAAACAAGCATAAACATTCATTTTTCTGGCCATAAAAATCAAGTAACATCCCTGC
>JAYDZK010000056.1:40276837-40304178 GCA_034509185.1 Euphonia xanthogaster | reverse complement strand
ATGATGAAAAAGCTAAACTGCTACCAAACCAGAATGGCAGCATTTCATAGTCATTCTGCACAGGTGCAAACAAAAACACAGATGGAAATTAATATAATATAAATTCACAGGTGTAAATAAGGATAATGAATCAAACCCACTGGATAAATTCCCAGCTCAGGAATCCAAGCTGGATGCCTGTGGTTAACTAGACACTCCTCCCTACTTCAGCACAAATACCAGTCATCCCAAAATTCCCGGAGAAAAGGAATGGAGTCCCTGCTTCAGGACAAGCTGTCTGATGAGTCTGGGTCTGAAGTTACAGAATGTGTAAGCCCCAGGAGTTTTGGATGCTTGAAAGTAAAGAGCCTGGGAAATGTTAATGGAAGGTCTATAGGCTTAGGAAGATGGAGCAAAGATAAAACATAGCTGTGAAAACAAAGTATTCCTGATTCGGTAACTGGACTGAAAAACTGAAATCAACCCTACTTGGTGGCCCATAATGAACCTGTTATAGAAAGATAGAAAAAAGGAAATTTCACCATGGTTTGTCTCAAATTCTGCTTGTTCCAGTATCTTGCATTATGTATGAGCTCTTAAACCATTTTAAAGAAATGCTGATAAGCATGGTTTTTACTTTTCTACTGGTGTTTTTTCCGAGCAGTTGCAGCACTAGCCTTCTTCCATTTTGCTTATCAATAGCAAAAAAGTAAGTTTAAAACTTAATTCCTGTCTCATTTCCTGCTTTTCATGATTTTGCCATTTTCTTCATTCTCCCACTTCTAATTATTTCTTCCGCACTGTATTCCTTTCAGTGCTGAGTATAGCATTTAGTTTCCTTCAACTAGAATTGGTGACATAGCAATCTCCAATCAAAAGCCAAGTAGCAAATTCCTAGTTATTCCTGGCAAGGATTTCCTTGCTGTGCACATTAGGATTAGACCTTACCTATGAACTGAAATGCAGTTGCTTCTTTTCCTGTATGTAGGAAGTTAAATGCAGGTATGACACTAACACAGACATTGCCTTTCACACATACTTGGCAGCACTGATTGAGTGTGGATGTAGTGTTTACTTAGCTGAACACCAGGTAATCACATAAACTGTTTCTTTAGAGCACCTTCCTAACAAAGGGGCCTTGCATGCAAGATTTATGTATATTCATCACATTTGACTATTTTTTGAGGGAAAAGAAAGAAAATTCAGAGTAATGAGGAAGAAACAAGAAAAGTTGGCATCACTTTTAGCATTAGTTACAAAAAGCTTTCTTTTGTCCATGATCATTATTCCAACATACATCTGATAAATGTGGGTCCTTCAAAATGAGAATGATTTAGCCTTTTAATAAACTGCTATGCATTCTCAGATTCCTGACAACATAAAAAAAAAAAAAAAAAGATTATTTTGTTTTGAGACTAAGAAATCAAATCTGAAATCTTATTTGGAAGCTTGTGATTGGTTCTTCACTCTTTACTTTGAGCTCATCTGTTTTCTCATTGAAGTACCCTAGTTAGTCTATCAAATTATTTAAAAAGATGTGACAGTTTCAAGATAAAATTATTCTCTTTGCAGAATATCTAATTTTATTAACAGAAGTTGAACTAGGGAAAAGACCAAATGCCCAAGGCAATTTCAAAATGTTCTTTGCTGTGTTTTGATCTATTTTTGAAATATAAAAATATGGAGCTTTCCATAACAAATGAGGAGGCTTGTCCAGTTCTCTCCTGGGTATGGAAAAGAAATGCGAGCTTGCACTTCAACAGCTAGATTGTAATGGAGCATAGAATCTAGAGGCAGTGCTACATGAGATTTCTGAGTCGAGAACCAAAATTATTCCAGCGGATGGAAACAGAAGAGTAAAGGATAGGGTAATGTTTCATGCCTTCTTCATAATTTATAGAATCTTTTTGATCTAAAGTTACTACTTTATGTCACTCTGATGCACATATATTTATAAAGGAACTTTCCTTTTTGTATTAGTAAAATATTAAATAGAAGATTTCCTTAGGTGAAAACTGTCTTAGCGCCTACTTATGAGGTGAGAAGAAAACAAATTTGCAGTGCTGTCTGCAAGCTTCTAACTAATATTTCATTTTTTAAGGGAGTCTCATTCCTATTAATGCCATGAATATATCACCTCAAAGTATTTTTATTTGGATACAACTGCTTCTGACTTACTGCTACCATTAACAATTCAGTCAGAGTGAATTTTGGGTTGCTTTAATAGAACATGGAGTTTTCCAGGTCATGTTCAGTCACTAAACGGAGCAGTCATGTTATTTTTCTGCTCCACCCTTACAATAAGCATTAAAATCAGACTGCTTTGCTTTTTTGGGTTATGGAAAATATCTGAGGCAGTTATCCTAAAAGTATACGTAAAAAAAACAGTTTAAGATTATGATATGATAATCTATATTTTCAGATTAATTTATAATATGGGATATATTTTATATTTTATACATTTATATGTATTTTCCACACAGGTCTAAGCAATAACAAGTACAGTAGCTCAACACATGTTTTGGAAAACACCTACACAATAAAAAAAGGAACTCTTATCTGCCAACGTAGAACAAATTTTTTTAAGAGTAACTTGAAAAATATCTGGGAATAATCTGAAGAAAGAAAGGAGATTGAATTAAGAACAAGAATTTAAAAGGTATATGAATACTGAAGTGAATATGATGTATGTATTTTCACTGTTGAACATGCTTATAAATAAGAATCAGATGTATAATATCTCACACTTTATGGATCTTGAAAGAGAATTTAAAATCATCTAAGAAACTGAAAGAAGCGTGTTTCCTTCTTTGACAACAGGCTTGTCCTATGCAAGACAAAAGAGATTTCCAAGTCATAATTTATAAGATATTTTATTTCCATATCTCATTGAATGATACCCCAGATAGTTTGCCAAAGACAGTTGTTTTGTTACAATCCATCTATATATCCCAAATGCTATTTTTCATTAGGAAAAATGATATCTGCTTTATACATTGCTGTCTTTATCTAGTAAAAGCAGATAAAGAGAAAATTCATTACAAAGTAAAAATCCCTAGTTAGTGGAGGATCTCTATGGTCCTTTTCCATAATAGTGGTTGAATTTTGTTGAGATTGTAGCCATAGAAATAATATATTTTATCAGATATAGCACTGAATCCTGTTAAAAAATAAGTTCTTCCATGGTCCATATTAATGCCTGTAAACCTAATTAATTTTTATGTGATTACTGAGTCAGGACGTCACTAGCTCCTAGAGAGCTGTAGGTTCCCTCTTCCTACTTCTAGGCAGCTCCTCAGACAAGGAGGCTAAACTCTCTGGGAAAATGCAGTCATACATAGGCAACCTATGACAATGAAAACTCAGTGTGCCCATGACTTCAGAAAATTAATATTGGGTGGGCTCCCAAAGGTGGAGTATATTCTAGGGCTGATATATTCTCCAAGGAATACCTTCATTTTTTTCTTTTTTTTCCCTCTAAACAACATAGTGTCAATCTTTTTGAGTTCAAAAAAGATTCTTCGTGCAACTCGTGGTTTCAGGCAAGCATTTAGGAAACTGGAAATAGAGTTATCTCTTTTATATGAATAGAGTTTTCTATTTAAAACAAAAGAGAGACAGGAGATAACTGTCCACATGTTTTGACAAGTCAGGTTTTGTTGTTTTACCTGATCTTCCAATGGCTTTTTGGATTTTATCTTAGGAAAAAGAGCATTTTAAGGACTTGTTTGATCCTTGTATCTTGATTCAGATGTAACAGCAGGGAAGGTGACAAACTGTATTAAGTGTTGAAGACAGATTGCAATAAGCATGAACTACTTCTTTAGGGATGGAGAGTGATTCAGCAGGTAGTTGACTCTGAGGGCAAAGGGGCAGCAGGCACTGGACAGCAGTCTGTGAAGTTGAAGGCATAAGGCAATTCTTCCCATAATACTGGATAGACTACTGAATATTGCAAAAGGCGTGCTTAAGCCCTGGTTGTAGTCTTGATACTATGGTCCACAAGTGCCTACTTAGGTAGATTTTTGTTCTATCAAATACTAAACCCACAAGTGATAATCCATTTTCCTGCACTTTTAGATCTCAGCTTTCATAAACAGGGTTTTTTTTCCATCTTAATGCTGTTTAAATTGTTAGGATTTCCTTTGCTGATTACCAAGTAAGTGTCATATACAGTCTGTGTAATTTAGCAGTAATTGCCCTCAAATGGAACCAGATCTCAGGCACAACACAAGACAGGTATTACACATACTGTGTTTGAATTTGTCTATCACACCAGAACCATAATTTGTTGTAACGAGGGTTAAAATCTGGCAGTGGATAACAGAAAAAAGTAATTTCAGTAATGAATGGGATAGTGATATTACTCTTGTAGAAGACTTGATACACAGTTTTTAGTGCTTCCACTACGTCTTGCTTTGATGTCAAGAGACAACATAAATTCAACTAATGAACTTTAGATGGTGATTTAAGGCAGTATAATGCAGAATTAAAGTAATGTCTCCAACATGAATCTACTGCTTCGGTCAACTTCAAGTGTCAGTTGACTGTGGTGAATACCCCAAGGAGGCTAAACAGCAAGCTACATGACATCAGAAAACGTAAGAGTATTATGGCAAACATTGTGGCATTATTAATTGGGGCAATATATTTGTGCATTTGGAGTTACCTGAGCTTGTGTTCTGTGGTGAGAGGGAGGAAAAGATGGAAGTTATGTTCACAGATCCACTAAACTCAGTAGCAGAAAAACCAATAGCTGCAGGGTTTTATTCCAGGGCATGCTGTGCTTTGCCACACAGCAAAAAACCTATTTTTGTCAGCCTATTACATTTAAATACATCTCAGAAAAGGAGAAGTTATTAAATTTTCTGTACCTTAGAAAAGTGAGTGGCCAACAGGTCCATTTGTAATCTAACGTTAACTGTCATGCCAGTAAAGAACATTGAGATCTAAGAACTGCCAGACTAGTGAAAGAAAATGCATTTTCTGGCTTCATACTTTTTCTATTATCAAATAATCCTGTGGAAAAGGCCACATACACTTAAATACAATATATGCAGAGATCATCCTGGCAGGTTTTGTCTTTAACCTTCAACTAGTCATTGGCTTACGTAAATTTCATTTTTGGGGGAGGAATTTTTCATTTCCCATTTTATTTTCCATTACATTTAAATACCACTTAAACTTTTTTGGAATAACAAATTAAAATATTCACCCTTCAACCCATAGCATTTGTTTCAGAGTTTGTTCTTTATATGTCATTGAAGATATATCAGACACATATGTTTCTTAGATCATTTATGGGAGATAATTGTGTTGAGAAAATGTCTATCAGCCTGTCCAATACATACGTGCAACACTATCTGCTTCACCTTGTCAATATGAGGTTTTCACTGAATTTTTATATATTCATATTAGATAACATAAACATCATTCACAGTCTGGAAAACTGTCAAGGAAATGCCATTTACAAAGTTAGTATTTTCACAGTCATGCCCTCGTGTTCCAGTACTGGCACTATGATCAAAATCCTAAACCAAAATTGGCATATGTATTAACTGGTTTTTCTTTCTGATTGCCTTAATTTTATATGCATATAGGAAGGGTTCTGCATAAAAATAGCACTTACAGATTTGACTCAAGGTTAATTTAGCTTTCATCAGGCATAATCTTATTGGAAACACATTTCCTTACATAAATTTACATCTCTGTACATAACACAGTTTTGACAGTTTAATGAAAGTACCAGTGTTACAGCTGAGGAACATGTTTAGTGTGTCACATCAACACCTTTATATTTCCTTTGAACTGGAGAAAATCTTACACCAAAGTAAAACCTAACACTGAACTTTTATGTCTAGACCATAGGTTATTACTTTGTGCAAAGACTTTTGGGTTTGTAATGAGAATTCATTTGCTCCCTCCCTGTCAGGTAAAGGAAGAAAAATAATTACCTTTGATGTGTACATATTGGTCAATAAATCTGCTTCTAATGCTTTCATTTCCTCTTCTGAATCTGGGAATAAACCAGAAACATATGCTTATTATTTGATCATAAATCATGGACATTTCAATTCAGTATACAGAACTTAGATATTTAAATGGTTTTTAAAAATAAACAACAAACACAAACACCGGTGACCTAGAGGGACTGTTGGGAGTCTTCAGTTAACAGCAACATTATATTAAAATAAATACTCAACACATTTTTAAAGCATGCTCAAGCTTATTGAACTGAATGGAACTGTTCATTTATCTCAGCTTCATAGCAGAAAGATTCACTAAACTGCAATTCCTTCAGTATAAGAAACCTGCTGCAATATTCATCATTATTTTCATAATAAATATTTGTAACCTTTGTTTACTCTGGGAAAAAAATAATATTTATTTCAAATAATATTTATTTAAGTAGTAATTATTTATGTAAATGGCAGTTATGATTACTTGATTAATAATCAATATTCTTGATTATTAATTATGAATAATTAATTAAATTAATGGTATTTTTACTGATATGAGGGAACTGGGCTTGACCAGTTTATGATACAAGGTCTTGACAATGTCTATACAAAAAGTATTCTGACTGGAAGTCTAGGGATTTTCTTTACTGATTTAATCAACCTTTGGTAGCTCAGTAGACTTGCAAGACTTGTGATTTGGTAAATAGGGTAAAAATTGCTGTGAAAAGAGAAAAAACACAGACACATTTCTACACACAGCATCACAAGATGAAGATGAGAATCACAATGGAGATCTGGTGCCTTGGTAGCAGCACTCACAGCTCGAAGAGGAAAAATGTAAGGAATCAGTTAAGCCTTTAGGTGAAATACAGTTCCACATAGCTTTTACCTTTCCTGGAATACCAACAGTCCAAAACCAAACAATGCACTAATATTTCAAACCATACTAAACCAAAATACATTCCATATTCATATAGGTAATATCTCACTTTCTTCGAAATGTCAATGCTGTTGGCATGGAAGACCTACTGCTGAATCTGTGGATAGATTCTGCCCATGCCTTCATTTCAGGGATCATCACCATGCTGTGTCACTACCTTTCACAGAACATGACACTGTAAGGGACCACAAGCATGTACTAATGTGCCACAGGCTTCTATCAGCACAGAAGCCACCCATTACAATGCTCTTAAAAATCAGCCATGTTCAATCTCAATAAATCTCACAACTACTATCACTTTGTTTCTTCTTTAGGAAACTCTCCTAAATATCAGTGCTTACTCACTTGCTTCTGATTTCAAGTCTAATTTATTTCTAATTACAAATGTATCCATGGCTTGCAAATAAATTCCTACACTACAAATAATACCTTTCTATTTGTAATATTTACCCATCATATATTTATTAAGAGGAACTATTGCTCTCCCCAGCTTAGTGTTTTTGTGTGTCCTTACAAGATTAGTAAACAAGTGCAAGATCACTGTGTCCTTCTGGTCAAAAACCATTGCCCTGAAAATGCCATAAGTGCTTCATTGAAAGGCTATTCCCAGATTTATTGGACTCTCACCTATTGTCCTTCCTTGCAAAAGCCTTGTACTCCCCAACTCATCAGAGCAACCCTCTTCTGTCCCTGATGTGCTCTCAAGAGAGAGCAGCATAGCACAGTTCGGTTCAGTAGCCCCAATACTTAATCACCTTAATGCTTACCATTAGCTACAGAGGGCAGCTGTCTTACATATCTTTTGGTTTTGTTTGTCTTTTGTGGCTGAAAAACCCCAAAAACCAGGCTAGATAACAAGATAATGTCTTTTATTCCTCAGATTTCCAGCGGTTGTGCTTTGGTTAAAAAGGAGCTTCCAAAAGGAATTTCTATTCTTTCCTAAGCCACTGCATTTTGTATTGTTGCACTGCTTCTTATTCCTATTATTTAGGAAACTCAGGAAATCAAAAACTTCCATGTGTCACACAAATCCCCTTCCTCTGTAGGGATGCTCCTGTTCACCTTTGCACTACCAACACAATAGACTCAGTCATTATTTTTAGCATCGAAGCAATTGCATTTAAGTGACTTGCTGTAATGCTGATCTACAACCAGTCTTATTTAATGTTTAAAATTTTCATATTAAATAGGACTAGTTGTAGACCAGTCAGCAAGTCTCTAGCAAATGATCTCCAACATGATGCCTTTCAGCCCTTTCAGCAGGAATGGCAGTCAGTTTTGCCAGCTTTACCATTAGCCAAAGCTCTGCTAGCAGCATAAGATCATCTCAGCTGAATTTCTATCAATGATAGCGTCTCCTGTGAGCAGGTGAGCACGCACATAATGTCAGCATCATGATTTGTAGGGTCCTGGATCACACCAGCTGAGAACAATAAAAGTACTTGTGCCTGGTTAGCACCCGGGTTTTGTTCCTATAAAGGATGGAAGGTAGCTTCCACACATCAAGGCTGGAAGATAGCTGCAGGCATGAAAGATGGGAAAGAAGGTATTAAGAAGCATTTGGACTGGAGAAAAGAAATCAAATCTAGAGGATATTATTTAGGAGTCAAGATCCCTTGAGTGAAGAATAAAGCAAGGCTTGGAGGGAGAGAAGGAAGCATGTTCAGGTAATTCAGGAGTTAAAAGAGATGGATAAGGAGCAAAAGCATAAAAAGAACAGACTCTCAGAGAGCAATGTATAAAAAGCCTGGTTACACATTATTGTTAAAATCAGAGAGAAATTTACACAGTTTGATATATTCTTGACTCCACTGACAAGAAAAATAGTTTCTACTCATATTCACTTTTTGGGAATAATTACATTCTACAGGTACATACACCTGAGGGCAAACATTTTCAAAAGAATTTTTTTTTTTTTTTAATTTAATGGTATAACTGTCCATATTAGTTACAAATTATTTGAGTCTCTTCACACAAGCTTCCCTGTGTTGTTTCTCATTTACAAATAACTTCAAATTTTCAAGCAAATAAACCATTGTGTTAGTTCGCCACACAATTTGGCTTCTGGGGCATTTTTTATGAACCTATTTTAATTCCCAATTAATTTATTTTTACTTTAGTGGTCTTTCATTAAGGCTGTATAATGAGTTGAAACTGCTTCACTGAAAATACTAGCAAGGAACTTGTTTCAAAAGCTTAGAAATACATGGGGAGAACAAAAATGTTAAGCTTTGTCACTGAGAACATGCATTCTCTATAATATACAGGCTAATTATATTTAAACTGTAATAAAATATCATATGGTTTACATTTTTCTTCTACAGGGGAATGCAAACTGTAAACTTCCATCAAAAGTGAGAATTAGGAAATCTGAGTCCCTCTGAACACTAAAGTTGAAAAATAAAGTTACCCGAAAATTTACCCTGTAATTTAGTGGAGTTAAAAATCAATTTTCAAGTTAGTTAAGACTGCATTTTGCAGGCTATTCTGCTGCATATATACGTGCATACACCTGTTTAACTATCACCATACTTATTTGGTCATAAACTTTAGACATAAATGGCAGATGCTTAAGATGTGTCATTTTTCAAAGAAGCAAGAAATGCAATTTAATAAATTGTCCTCCTTTTGATCTTTTTAAAGCAGTTGTTCTTGCACAAGAAATGCATTTACATCAACCTTCTTACTGTGTGATCTGCCGGTGCTTCAGTGGTTTTTTTGGTCATAATTTCAGATTTGTTGTTAGTAACTTTTTCTGCAGATAATAAAATTGCATTTCTCTTTCTAAAAAGCAACTGAAGGACATACATATTCATGTTGATTTGGATTACAGCAGCTATTCATGAGTTGCAAAAATTACAATTTGTATCTTAATTTGGAAATACATGATATTCAATGAAGCAAGGCACAACCAAGCAGATGGTCTGCACTGATTTGTATTTCCAATGACTAGTCTACACTAATTGCCGTGGTATGGATGCTGTGAGGAGGAATGGATTATATGAAGGGAGAAAGTTAGAGGAGTGGTATAAAAAAAACAATGATGCTGGCCAGAGCCCGTTACCAGAGGCGGCTCCCGGGCACCTAATGGGGGCAGCCGGCAGAGCCCGAAGCGACTTCACTTCCTTGCTGGAGGTCCCGCTGGCGGCTGCGGGAGAGGCTCAGCGCCGAGCGGTCAGAGGGGGCTGCGGGGCCGGGCGGAGCGGCCACTTACCTGAGCAGAGGCTGCAGGAGGCCAGGGCCAGCAGCATCACGCACACCAGCTGGACTCTCATCCTTGCCGCGCCGCCCTCTAGAAAGTAAAGTCCATAAATCCTAAGGAGAGACGGAGAGAGAGAGACAGAGACAGAGAGACAGACAGACAGAGCCCCGCCGCTCCTCGCCCTCCGCACGCGTGCTGACGGGCGGCTGCAGGCACCAGACGGGGGACTCAGACCCTTCCCCAACTATATAAGCCGCGGGGTGATGTCACGGAGGTACCGCCATCGCCTCCTGACGAAGCTCCCTCCCTCCCTCTCCCCCCCCTCCCGCTGCCCCCTCCCCGCCGCTCCGCGCCCGCTGACGCCACTCGCCGCCTGACGCACTCGGAGCCCCGCGGGGCGCGCAGCGAACCCCCGCACCCACGGCCGCGGGGCGCGCCCGGCACGGCTTTTCCCGAACGGGAACTATCCTGGGATTTTATTATTATTGTCATTATTATTTTTTTAAAAAGTTTCCGCAGGTGCTCTGTTCCCCTGCGCGGGGCCAGGGGCGGGGAACGACCGCGCCGCCGTCCTCGTGTGGTTGACGCCCTTTTTCTTTCATCTCTAGAACCTTTCCCTACAGCAAGGGAAGGAACCGCGCACCGGTGACGGCAGGGATGTTAAACCAGGGATGGGTAGGGAATGCCTGACATGGTAGGACCGTTGCATCGGGCACGGGTAGCAGGAAAAAGAGGGGAAGAAACAGAAAAGGAAGTCTGAATGTGTGAGAGATGGAGCAAGATAACGGGAAAAGCCACTTGATACAGTGTTTCATAGATGCGCAAAAAAAATTGAGACCCGAAAGGCGAGACTCCCTACTGCTTCTGAAGAGCGCTTGCCACAGTCACCCGCTGCCGTTTCAAGAGAGCGAGCGTTCCTCAGAGACATATCTCTCGGGATGTACTTTTCCCTGTTGATTTTTCCACTAGGTATCCTTCCTCAACGACTAGCACGGACCAGGCTCCGTGCCAGCGCCCCGAGGTCGGAAGGGAGCGGGACACGCCGGACCCCAGGCGGAGGCAGGGCGGCGGCGGGACGGGAGCGCTCTGCCCCCGGCGGGGCGCGGGGTCCCCGTCTCTGCACCGCATGCCCTGCCCTCCGTGGCTGCCCGGGAGCCCTCATCTGCTCCGGGCTCTCTTTCTGCCTCCCAGCTCTTACAGCTCCTGAGCCGTAAAGCCCAGAAAAATGACCCGAAGTTGAGGGCAGGGTAACCTGTGAGTATAAAAACGTAAAGCTGAAGACTGGCGTCAGCCTCCATCGCGCTGCTGCTGTTGCTGTGAGGTTTTTTTTTTTTTTTTTTTTTCTTGTTTTGTTTTCCTCTACTCAGATACAGACAAATGCTCCATATGTTGAATACAGACACAGATACAACGCAGAACATATCTGTCTCTCTGAATACATTTAAGGACAGATACACGTGTCACACTTAGCAGGAACACACGCTGTGAGCAGATTCTTCTGTCGTGGATGTCCCCTTCACTGCAGAAATGTTCCTCTAAAATGCAAAAAGCAGAGATGGGTGTTGTTTTCCTCCCATACCCTCTGCGACTGAATAGGTATCACAGAAACACGCAAAATTTTCAAAATCCTGCCACAAGGAACACCTGATGAGAAAAGTTTAATTAACTGAATTCTTTCTTCCCTGAAACACTTTTGCAGTTGCAAAAGTGCAACAGAATTTGAATTCAAATGTTGCTTTGGTTTATGCTGAAATAAATACACACAGAAATGAAATAGAGAGCACTGCGGTGGTATTAGCTGTTTTAAGAACAAGGATTTTTGCATACAGTTGGGAACACATCCTTCTGTTCTACTGAGAGAGAAAATAACCCCAAATCCCCAAAACACATTTATCACATTTTATGGGCTGTGCTAGTCTACCAGAAAGTTTCAGCTGTCATTCATATGCCTGAGAACCCAGGTTACATGAGGTGGACACTCGCACTTCTCTCTAGTCCTATTTTCTATTATTTCCATGATATAGAAAGACCAATCTGTAGCTAATTTTGCTCTGTGGGTGGTCAATAGTTCAGAAAGCTCTATGAATGAGAATCATATTTCATAGATATTTTCTAGTGCCCACTTTCTGTCACAGAGTTCTTTAGTAGTCTAATTACCCATATTCTTATGTAACTGGAATTTAAAGGACTGATTTTTTTTTTCCTCAGGAAGAGACTAATTGCCATTTTTCCTGCCATTGAAATCCGTGATCACCTAATTGCTGCCTTTTTTTTTTTTTTTTTTTCCCCAGAGGTAATATGAAAGGGACAAATATACGGTATGTTTTGAACCATAATTTTTTGCCATTGGTCTGTTTCCATTTTTTTCCTTGGAAACTAACAAGGCAGAAACTTCAGTGTTGAAAATCTTCTTTGCTTTCTTACCATGTTTTATGTTCCTGATTTATTATCTTCAAGTTTCCTGGATCAGGCTCAACTGAGCTTGGATAATTATAATTTTTTTCAGTAGAACTCAGCTGTCATCTGTTTCTCAGATACTCCTTGACTTACTTTTTCTACCTCTTTCCTACATCTGTACCTTGTACTGCTTCACAAAAACTGTATAATATGACTTTTAACCCTTTCAACAGTTAGTTTCCTAAATCACCTCAACTTCGAGTCATCTTCATATCACATTTCTCCCAATGCAGAAGAGAAACTGTTATAAGGAAAAAAGCCAACCCCTTTGCAGATCTATCTCTCTCTCCCTTTTATTTTTAAATATTCTTAGCTAAAGAAAATATTTATAACTATTCATTAGTTCAAGTCAATTTCGAAAGCTCAGTTTATCTTCACTTGCTCTCAGCATGTGATTTAGATGGCTTGTCCAGGCCTATAAATCAGGTCAATTCACAACTGTGAGGCACCAGAGATAACGAAACAATCAGGTAAATGGCAGATTCATGGAAGAACAGATACATAAACCTCTATTTACTCTGTCATAAAACTACCATCATAGCATATGGATAACACGGAACACAAAAGCTGTAATCACCAAACAGAAGGAGAGTATCATTCTGCTAATGTTCCTGCAGTAGAAGGAGCTGGGCATTATAAAAAGGAACTCTCAGTATTGCAGTTACCAGTCTTATGTCTTTGGAATAGAAATAAACACAAAATGAATGGAAGAAAATTCAAGATTCTCAATCTTGCCATTAAATATATTTATGTCTCAGAATTTTTTAATGTTTTTTTTAATTTTTTCTTTTAGCTAAACCTAGCAGTAGTTATACAAGTGCGCCAGCTCCAAGAGGAATCATTCTGGGGGTGGTCATCCAGAAAATGTTTCATACAGAAAACTGGATAAAGATACTGAAAATCTTGAAGTTGATTTTAGTTGTGGTGATTAACCTGATTTGCCCCTACAACAGTTTGGCTATCAGCAGTTTAGGTTAACATGCTGGGCAGAAAACTGATGACTCAAATTAATTTCTATCATGTCAGGTCAAGGGACAAGCTCAAGCAAAGCAACATAACAGACAGGCAAGGGAATTCAAAGCACATTTAAATCATTAATGTAGTCAGACACTGCAGCAGAATTTCCCAGGCATTGTGAATTCTCAGCATCGCTTTTCCTGAGCTTAAAAATAAGTCAAGGGGTTTATTGTGTTTGGTCAGCACAGTGATGCTCAAAACTTGATGGTGTATTCAGCTGTTGAAAGTCCTGGAGACCACCTCTGCTGCAAAGGATATCAGAAAAGAATTCAAAAGTAAAAGGCAGATGGTGCTTTACATATTAGATCATTTTTAGTAAGTAAAACATTGAGCATCCTCTCTACTTCATAGTTAATCTCCCTTAGTCATTCTAGATCTCAATTTTTTAGATTTGTGAGGTTGTGAACTTTAAGGAATCCTTGAGAAGTTGACTGAGTAGTACCAAAGAGCTTACTGATATAGAAAAAACCCCAAACACATAAGCAGAATCAGAAGAATTTCTTAATATGCAACAAATTTCTCCACATTTTAAGGAGCCACAAATCTGTTGAAACTTCCTGGATGTCCAGTGAGCTCACCCTTTGTGTTTTAAAGTACTGGGGTCTAAAGCTGTGAAAGTGGCATTCTGTGCAGCTTCTCCATATGACACATACATGCATGGCAGAGGTTTTTTTTGATGCTTTGGAGTTTCAAACAGCAACACCATCTCAGGACCCTGGGGAATCACAATGCCCAAATCACAGAAAGTTTAAAAGTATAATTTCAACAGAATAATCAGAAGTATAATTTCTATTTTTAGATTTTTCCCATTAAAGCACTGCCATTACATTTCCAGAACTCTGGGATTCTCTTAACCCTTCTCATGAAAAAAATAGATTCTATATTTACATTACTATAAAGTAAACACAACATGTATGCATCAACACACCAACAGTTAAAACAACTGAAAATAGAAAATTTTAGGACACACACACACACACACACATATATCTATAACTATATAATTGTTTAATAGAAGTCAGTTTGGATAAAAAAATGCCATAAGCAAACAATCTTAACTCCTACTCCTAATTTCCATTTCCTTTTAATTTTTTTTCCCTTTTACTAAAATCCTTTTATATGAGAAAGCAAACAGTGCAGTTAGAAGTGCCACCACAGTGTGTCATGGGAGTTATGCTTCGGGCACCTCCTCCTTACTCTCACTTCTCAGCAATTCATTCCCAGGCTAGACTGAATGTTTCTTATTTCTGATTACACATTTTCCTCAAATACCTAAGTTAATCAATTTTTCATTTCTCTCCAGTGAGCTATGAATATTTTAATTTAGGTTCCGGGGTATAATATATACAGAGACATGGGTGAAAAGCCTGATATAACTTTGTTGAGTGTTGAATATTCATGTAATCCACTGTTCATCAGACTGATCGTGCTTTGAAATTTTGTGTTAAATTGATGAAATAATTAAAAATTGCGAAATTATTGTCTTAATACTGTTACTGTTGGACTGACAACAATGACTACTAACAATTCCTGAAAGAGCAAAATGAAATCGATTTCAGAAGGTTGACTCTCTTTGTCCCATGAAATTCAGTTTTGTCAGCAATTATTCTTCAGCATTCCGTGGAACATGATAACTGAAAACATGGTACGCATTGTTATATTACACTGGTTCAATTATGCCATATAAATAGGAATTGGACTCCACACTCTGAAAATATTGAAATCATCCCTCCTGCCTTCTTCATAAACTTCTCAAAGAATTGTGCTTTTCCCTCATTCCCAAAAGAGAATTTCTTTTAACTAGTTATTTAAAATCACAAAACTATTAAGAGATTTTGAATTAAAAATACTGAGGAATATTTCCTCTGTGCACAGTAAAGAGGCAATATATTATTAGTACCGTAAATCACTGAGAATATGCTGACACCTTCAACTTGATCAGATAAAAGCTCTTCCCCAGAAGTCCTTAAGAGATTTCCAAACAACCAGTAGCCTTTCCTTTTTATTCTCTTTTTTATTATTTTCTTTTTTCTATTTTTTAAATAAAGGTATCCTCAAAGAGTCATGGACATCCTTCCACAGTTCTTCCACTGCAACATAAGAAACTACAAAGAATCACGTAGAAGTATTTTTTCCTTTTTCAGTTTGTTAGTTAATTTTCTTCTTCAGAAAATTTCATTAAGCAGGGCCAAAGCACCAGTCTTAGATTAATTCTTAACATATAAGGTTTTTTACTTGACCATTTATGAATAAATAATTTAGAAATCGTTAAAGCTAATTGTTCTGGATTTAGGAGCGATAGTCAGAAACAAAATATGGATTCAAAGATCTGTGGTTTCAGGACTGTGCCAGCACGCACAAACCAAGTTTATACCACTTCTGCAACTTCCAGCTTTTTTACCTAAGAGGGATGGAAAGCCTTTATGTAATTTGCACATCTGTGAACTGAAATTTGCATGCATAGTATTTAAGAAATTCCTTGGAGATTGAAAAGCAGACATCCCAATAAAGACAAACAAAGTAGTAATAAGAATACATGTTACAACAGCAAACACAGGCAACCAATCATTTACAACATCAGCAAAAACATCACTGACAAATAAAGAAAGTACCCTTTCTGAAAAATAAAAAGAGGCTTTGCATCTGAAGAATATTTTACATTTGCATAACACCTTTCAATTTCAGTGCTTCATAAACATGAATTAACTATAGCCATGTCTAAACTAGAAAGCAGCTTATAAATATACACTGCTCTAGAAAGAAAAGTTTGTCATCTGTGGCAGCCTACAGCAGCCTAGACTGTACTGTTAGGGCTTATCACAGGCAATGCTGAAGAGCTGCAGTGCTTATCCCTTATCAAAGCCATCCAGAGCAGTACATCCTCCTGGGTATACGTCCTGACAGCAGTTCCACATCCATGATCACCATCCGTATCATAATGGCATCAAGCCTTGGTGCACTCACTCCTGTCTCCCTCTCTCCCCTGCCCCCCCTCCCAGCAGAAATATGTTATACTGGCAAGAGAACAGTTGCACTCTTATAACTGGAGGTAAGTGAAGGGATTCATTGAGCACAGAATGCTCACACCCCAGATTAACATGCTGATGTCAGCCATGCCTTGTGCTGTAGACATGATCTCAGCTTCAAATCACTATCCTGGTGCATTGATTTCTGCTGCTGGAGCCATGTTTAATTGAGACCCAGAGGGGACTGTTTTCTAATCACTCGATGATGTAGCCCTGATCCTGAAAACACCTCCATACACGCCTAATTTTAAGAAGATGAGCAGCATGACTCAAATGCTAAAACTTAAGCTTGTCTGTATCTGTAAATTTCATGTACCCACACCAAGGGGAACATGGATTGTTGATTTAAACAGTGAAGCCTGACTTCCAACTCTTGATTTTAGTTGAGATACCTATAGAATACTTTGGGCTTCAACTGAAGATATTTAGCAGTCAAAGATTACAAGCAGATTTGAAGAGCATTATATTGACCTGAAGGTACCCTGTAGCATTTTGTATTGTTCATTTAGTATTGTTCATTTAGTATTGTTCATTTAGGTACAATTAAAATTTTCAAGGGAATAAGTACTTAGTACAGACACAAACTTCAGTTTCTTCCAGCTTTTCTTCTCCTTGTCACCAGTCTCCTCTGGATGAACAAGTGATCCAGCTGTATTCATGGTTAACTGATGAGACAGCTTGACATTCACTTTTAGGGCTAAGAAGTAAATGGTACCTTTGTGTTCATATAGCTACAGTTGTCTCTCCCCATAGGGCTATAACTTTAGGAGTAAGGTAAAACATAAAAAGTGAACATCTCTGACCCTATTTCAGTGAATATCACAGAAAGAAAAAGGTTTATTTACAGAGATGAGACCCTTTTGCTTTGTGAATAGCCAGCTGAGGTCTTTATGAAGAAAGAATAATGTTAGAGACCATTTGTATTTACCTAAGAGGATTTAGAAGGTGTGAAGGAGTTTAAAAAATAAGCAGATATGGTGTATTGCCTCTGGCAGGCTGGCACAGGTCTGTCAGACAGCAGTAACTCCCTACAGTCCAAAGCTTCAGAAGGGGGATGTCCATCACAGAACAATGCCTCACTTCAGAGATTCAACTCTTACTAGAATCCTGGAATCTTTTAGATTGGAAAAGTCATCAAGTCATCACGCCAAGACATCATCAAGTCCAACCATCAGCCTAGCACTGCTATGTCAGCCACTAAGCCATGTCCCGTATCCACACATATTTTAAATATCCCCAGGGATGGTGACTCCATCACTTCCCTGGGCAACATGTTTCAATGCTTGACAACCCTTTCCATGAAGAAATTTTTGCTAATATCCAGCCTAAACTTTCCATGGCACAACTTGAAGCCATTTCCTCTCATTCTCATACTTGTTACCTGAGAGAAGAGGCTGACACCCACCTGGCTACAACCTCCTTTCGGGTGGTTGTAGAGAGCAAATGAGCAAAAATGAGTCTCATTTTCTCAAGGCTAACCAGCCTCAGCTCCCTCAGCTGCTTCTCATAAGACTTGTGCTCCAGACCCTTCACCAGCTTTGTTGCCTGTCTCTCAACATGCTGCAGCACCTCAATGCCTTTTGGTAGTGAGGGGCCCAAAACTAAACACAGTACTTGAGGTGTGTTACGTATAGGACAACACTGACAGAGTTTACCACTCAACAAAGTTTCTCAGGAGCCTGGTGTCATGGTTTAAACCCAGCCAGCAGCCAAGCCTCATCCAGCCCTTCACTCACTCCTCTACCGTTGGGACCGGGTAGAGAATCAAAAAGGAAAATGCTGGGAAACTCATGGATTGAGATAAAGACAGCTTAATAGGGAAAGCAAAAGCCACACATGCAAGCAAAGCAAAACAAGAAATTAATTTGCTGCTTCCCATGGGCAGGCAGGTGCTCAGCCATTTTCAGCAAAGCAGGGCCCCATCTCACATAACAGTGACTTGAGGAGACAAAGACCATCAGTCCAAATGTCTCCCTCCTTCCCCCCACTTTAAATACCCCAATATATGGTCTGGAATAACCCTTTGGTTAATTGGGGTCACCTGTCCTGTCTGTGTCTCCTCCCCTCCCAACCTCCCATGCTGCCCAACTTCCTCCCTAACGTGGAAGTACAGAAAGCAGAAAAGCCCTTGGTTCTGTGTAAGCCCTGCTCAGCAGTAACAACACATCTATATTATCAGCTCTGTGGTCAACTCAAATCCAAAACAGCCCCATACCAGCCTGTGAAGAAAATTCTTCTTTCTGTGCGGAAAATGAACCCTATCCCAGCGAACACCAGCACACCAGAGATGAGGAATTGGCTATTATTTACACATTTGTTTATAACATCTGGTTTTGATATAATACTGATTTCATCTAATACCTTGTGCTGGGTGATCCTGGTCACTATCTTTTCATGTGATAGGACAGCTGTGTCTTGAAATTCTTACAGTGTGCAGACACCAGCATCATCACAAGACAGCATACAGCCCTGGCACCAGGGTGAGACCGTGTGTGTTTCTGACAGCAATTGAGGCAAGAAGAGAGTAGTACATTTGTCTGTCATGCATAGCAACCATTCCCTTTCCCCCTCCCACAAAACATTACGGCTAGGTATCATCCATATTTGCAATGCAGAATATGTCCTTTTGCATACAAAATTCAAGAGAAGCAGTTTCTTGCCAGATCATAATCTTTGTGATTATATTGCTGATTTTATAGTAGTTCTAGTCAGAGGTATATGCTCCCAACCAACTAAGTCCTTTTGGAGTAAGGCCTTGAAGCCAGCACACAAGCCTGCACAATAAGCCACAGTCACAGTCAGGGACTGCCTGGCTTCTATCCAGTACTACACCTTTTAGCACAGGGGAGACTAGGCTTAAATAGTAATAGTAGCCACACATATTAAAATCAGTGGGAGTTAATTATCTAAATAACTTTGTGGATTGGACTGAGTCAATACTAAGTCAAAAGTCTTTATGCCTTTTACTAAATAACTTTGTTTCCTTTATACTGTTTCAGGAATGAGGATACCATCAGCTAGCAGAACAGAGAAGAAGCCAGTGGAGTACATTTCTTTTATTCTCTAGAGTTTAGGTGCCTGGGCCTCAGGGAATAATCATGCTGAAGTAATAATTAACAATTTAGTGATAAAAAAACATTGACCAAGAGGCACAGAAGAGTTTCACGGGAACAAGTATCCTTCACTGCGAGGCATTATACCCCAGTCCAACACAGGAGAATATCTTCAGGAGAAGACAAATGCCTTGGCATGTGTACCTCTGCTATGTAAGCTGTCTCATTCTCCTGCTTTGTGTTGGTCTGTCAGATGAAAACATGCAGCCCACATGGTTTTGTGCCCTTTGAAAATATTTCTGATTATAGTTGATCTGAAATGCCACCTCTGGCATCTGTGTCAGAAACATTCAGGAATCTGAAATCCACCTAAAACTTTCATTAGAGACCTAGATTCCTTACTGGAACTAAAGTTAAATCTGTGAAAGAGCATATTTCTGAAGGACTCAGATATTTTTGATTGTATCATTGAAATAGACAAAGATGCTAGAAAATGCTATATAAAATATTCTGCCCCATCTGGAAAGTAAGCTCAATATAGTTTTTGGTTGGTTTTTGTTTTTCAGTTGCCTTTTTTTTTTTTATTTCTGTGTCTTAAATTGTTTTTATTTTAATTGTTTCATTCTGAAGTTAACACCAGGTTTGTTCTTAAGTTAATGTTTTGTTCAGTAAATCTGTTTTCTAGTTAGAAAAAAAAGTAAGAAATTAATTTGGATTAGAATTAACAAAGCATCTCAAGAAATTTTGGTTGTTTTTTCTTTAATTTACTTCTAAGGAAGACAAAGCACTTGTGATTCACTGCCCCAGATACCAGTTTTTCCTAACACATTTGCAGTTGTTCATTTGTGCAAGAAGACCTTGATCAGGCAAAACCCCCAATGGTTTCAATGAAAAAGCTTCAACTAAAGCACACGAAAATATGAATTTAATTGTCTTCAGGTATTACATCATGTGCAGTTTCCTACCCTGCTGGTTTTAGGATTTTATTATTAGAAATGGAGTGAGAGACAGATTTAGAAGCTGCTTCATTCTAGAATTTATCATATGTTGTGTATTAGAAGATTCCTTATTCTTCATGATGCCCTTATCACCTCTAAAAGTAATTAATGAAGTGTTATAGTGCCAGTATGAGATTAGGAAACAGCAGCATTTTGCCACTGTGGAATTTTCAGTGATGTTTCCACACTTACCTAGATGAGAAAAGATGAGAGGAGTACAAAAATTTGTTTCTGTTCCTCTGAAAAACAGGCTGGAGGGAGGGATTAATTCTACCATTTAAGTAGGGTTTGAGTATTTTCCATGCATGTCTGGAATCTAGCAAAGGAAGAGGGCCCATGTTTTAATATGTGTCTGGCCCATTTGAGAGACGACATGTGGAGATCTCTGTCTCTCTGTGCAGGAAGACGAGAACAGGCATGCTGGAAGCTTACATAGGAAAACAATATCAAGGATTTTGGTGTAAAGTTGCAAAGTGATAGGCTTAATGGGTGCAGGTACTGACAGGATCCCAGGGACTGGCATTAAATAAGAACATGAGTACTCCCTCTGTAATGACTGGAATAGTGTACACCTCCAGGGGACATTTGTTTCAGATGTTTGTCTCTAAAAGATGTTCTCTTTTAACAGATGAGCACACTCAGAAGCTTGTTTCTTTCTGAAAATCATTTTCAATTGAAAAGGTCAGTTCCTCTAAATACTGTAAAATCTACTTAAGTTTCCTAAAAATTAATTCCTCTTGTGAAAGATTAAATAATCACCCAAAGTTAAATAATGAAGCAATGGATCCGGCTCAATTGAGCAAAAGCTTCGCAGCACAGCCACAAGAAAAATGCTTCCTCTGTACATGTGTGTATTTAAGGAATAATATCTGACTATGAGTGTGCCAACAGTTTATCTTTCATTCCAGTGACAATGATAAGAAGCAATTTAAAAATATATCTTTCAAGAAGAGAAGTAAATTCTATACACGGGTTGTGAAGGCTCCTTATCTTGGGGGCTGTCTGGTTGATAGGGGGTACTAGTCCTTCTTAAAGCTTGCTTATCTACAAATCCTGTGATCATATTTCCTCTAGTGCTGCAAGAACTCACACTGATTATCTTTGGATGTAGGCAGCACAAGTGGCTTTTTTTCCAGTAGATTATAGCACATTATGCGAATTTAGCATACATCTTTTGAAAGAAAAATATTTTTATATCGAAATAGCTTTATTAAAGATATTCAAAACTCTACACTATATTTGTATCAGGAAAGTATTTTTGTTACAATTCTGAAAAAAAAGAAAAATATTTTGTGTCTCTTCAACTTCTAAAACCTTCCAGGCATAGAAAGTTTCTTTGATGTAGCCAGTATGTTTTCCATGTGTCTTTGTCAATGGATGCAGTTTGAGCTAGGGCTGTTGGAAGTGTACTCAGATCAGTTTTAGGTTTGGTGATTAATCCTCCACACCAAGCATTGCTGACCCAGCTTGGGACACAGCAGTTCATCTAAACTGTTATTTTTGACTTAGATGCCACAGGTCAGGCAGTTAACACCAAAGAATACAGCCACAAAATTCTACTGCAATATGCTGCAAAAACTATTATGACAAGTAATAGTATCATGTACTTCACAGGAGGATTAAAAAAATAAATAAATACGGTAATAGGTAAATCATTTAACCATGTCTGGTGTTTCCAAGATAAACATGCAAATCTGTAGGAGCTGAGAATTTAGTTGATGTCTCTTAACACATTTTTATCAAATTGACAGTCGGAAAAAGGATCTGCTGGAGAGCTGGAGAAAGGACAAAAGGAGAAATAATTTTCATGCGAATTTTCGTGCTACATCCAATCATTAACAGAAAAGCTGCTCTAGGAGATTATCTCAAGTACCTTGCTGGAATCATGTCCTCTCTCTGACAGGCGGGCACTAGCACATGTTTAGAGAAGAGTGCAAAACAAGGCAAATATCAGGTAGGCTTTTCTACTCCTTGCATCAGGTAATCAGCGATTCAAAGATTTAGAGCTGAAAGCTTATTTGGATCATTATATTTAACAACCCCACTACAGACAGAAGGATATTCTGCTCACTTAATTTCCTTCAGCCTTTTATTGCAGACTCTTCAAGTACCTGAGAAAAATTTACACCATTACAGAAAGAGTAGGAATATATAAGGGAGGAGAGTACTGGAAATAGAAAAATGGTAAATCCAGTCACAGGACATTGTCCCAGCACCTAATGAAAACAAGGAAAGAGATTTGGGGCTGGATAAAGAATGGGCCAACTGTGATTGTGCAAAGAACTTGACTCCATCATATCTGGGGGTTTTCTCCTTGCCTATGCTTAGGAGTACTCAGGGCTTGTGGAATATAAAAAACTAGCTCTGTGTCTGCAATACTGGATAAAAACCTGCTTACAGGGAATCAAGCTGACTGTTTTGTTCACTGTTTTATTAAAGCAGAGGAAAACCTTTACATTTAAGTCCTCTACAAGAGGGCAGAGCAGCCAAGGCGATGCTTCATGTGGACCCAATGTGCCAATCAAAAGTAACCTGTGAGGTTTACTGTACTTTAGGCCATGCCAGTAGCTAGTGAGCTGTAGGGAAAGGAAGGGAAAAGAAAAAGAGGTTTGAGATACAGCTAGACTGAGGTGATAAAGGCACAGAATACAGTGATTTTTCTGAATTCTCGTAAGATCCACGGTTTTGCCTAATCTCTCTTTTTAACTATTCCTACTTTTTTCCTTTCCAAAATTTGCAATCAGATGGCAGTTCTGTCATTATTTGCACTCAGATAGCACTTCTATCTTCAAGTCATTTACTAAAAAGTACAATCTTTTTATGTGAATTTATTTTAACTTTGCTTTATGATTGCTTCCTTCAGCAGGTCCTTATATTTACACTCTGAGAAATAATTGTTTCATGTTTATTTTCTGCATGATGAATATTATCACAGAGCTCTTTTAAGTTAATCAGATATTCACATTCCTTCTGAGCCAAGAGTCTTATCTCACTACTTTCACATATGAAACTATTCTGTATGTCAAGACTCTCCTCCTACCATGTACTCCATGTCCTCCTTCAGATGGGCTACCTCTGTTATTCAAAATGTAAAGTCAGACTGAAAGTTTACAGTGGCATAACAACCTTTTCCAATTCATTCTGCATTCCTTTCTCATTAATTGTTAACTCTCTCTTTTTGTTTGTTTTGGTTTAGTATTGCTTTTAACAGTATAGAACATTAACCTAAGGCTTTTCATGAACTGTTCCAAATAAATTACAGTTCCAAGATGTGACAATTTAAAGGTTTGTTTAGATTTTCTTCTGAGTCCTCACTCATCACTCATCACATGACCCTCATCTGTCATTTTATCATCAGTCACTAGTTCTCTTGAGTTCCACACTCATCAACATGACCCTCATCTGCCATTTTATTATCAGTCACTAGTCCTCTTGAGTTCCTTATGGAAATCTTCTCAAGTAAGTTGAGCAGGGCAAATCCTCAACCTCTCTGAATGCTGATCACCAACTTTTCTGACTTTCAGTGTTTTATAATCCCGATATTGACCTTTCCCTCTTACACTATGGGACCATCTGGTCTAGTGTCTTTCATTCATATATTTGGCTGACTCAAGCAGACACAATATTTATGAGGTTTAAAATGAGGAAGCCAAGGTACTAGAATCACCCTATGCACAGAGCAAGGAATGGGCAATTGTCCTACTCCTAAGGTACCTTTTGCTGTCTCCATTGTTCACTGCTGCAGCCAGAATGAAGTTACACAATGTGGCTGAGCCAATCCAGCTGCTTAGGGCTGCTCAGACAAGACATCTTCCTCCCACATCTCTCTTCCCACATTCTTGGCCTCATCATCCTGTTTCTCTCCTCACATACCAGATCTGCCAATTGTCTGATACCTCAAAAAGCCAATTTAACTACCTAGCCCACAAAAAGCTGTTTCTTCACTTCCTGTGTCAAGTCCATTTTCCATCCCTTTAAAAAGTTGAATGGTGTGAGCACAAAGCCCATTGAAAACCAGATTTGGCACAAGGAAGGGGTCAGGAGTCTGTAGCTGGAGAAAATAGTAAGATCTCCTCACTTTTAAAGACAGTGAGCCATGAGATGAGATGAAGTCCATTCTTGTGAACCCACTCTTAAAACAGGTTAAGCTGCCAAGCTACATTACCACTCAGCCAAAGGAGGTCTTGCTCCTTCCCCCTATTTCCAAGTTCTCCTTTGTTTCATCTCATTTTTCTCTTAGTATTCCTTCCTTGCATCAGCTCTGGAAATCACACTGCCTGACTGAACTTTTCTGATCACGAGGTAAGTCAACTCATCTCAGCAATCAGCCAAAGCAGAATAAACAAAACTTTTTTGCTGGGTTTGAATTTGCATAGATTACATCAGCTTACAAGGAGATCAGATGAGATCCTGGAGACTGTTTAAGATAAACACTGGAGCTGAGTGGTGGGTAAGAGAGGTGAGAAAGGGCAAGAGGGAGCACTAGAACTCCCATTCCTTGTTGCATTTAAGAAGTTAATTTGAAACTATACCCATGGACTGATATGGTTAAAGCTGGGTTTTAAATCTGAATTAAAGGTGGGGTTTAAAGCATTTATGTGCTGCAGTATTTTTGCAGAGAAGAATAAAATACTCAGAGTGACCTGCTTTGGAAGATGGCAGGTAATACGCTAGTGCTTATAATTCCCTTTCCTTCTACTTTAAATACAAGAATGAATTGTTGGCATGTCTTTCTGAAGGTCTCAAGATCCATACATATGTACTTTTTTCAAAAAATGGGTCCTTCAAAACAGACTGCCTGCAATTCATTAATTACTTCTCCTAGAGGGAAGATACTGTGACGGAGAATAATTTGGTGAGCTTGCAGGGGAAAAATGTGATGTTACCAGCTAGTCACCTTTTAGCTTTTTGCATGCACAAAGTGTGATTAAAAGGTGGTCATACCTAAAACTTTTTATGTTGCTGCTGGTTGTTGCTTTTTATGTCAATGTGGTGTGCTGGGAAGTGCCAGGGCCCTGGTCTGGAATGTTAGTACAATATTCCTGGAAGATCAGAGCTGCAGTTTAGAGAAAACTGAGGACGTGTACATACAGATACAGATAATTTGAGGCACTTTGGAAGGTTAAGGACAAGCTAACTTAACTGTTGTGTCAACACTGCCTACAAAATTAACCTGTCTCTCTGCAAAGTTTTGCTACTATTTCTACTCTATCCAGAAACTAGCTTACGTGCTGGGGAATGGAAATTCAAGTATCTTCTTTTAATAAGAGCGATATCCATGCATTTTTATGTGGTTTTGTATGTTTTTCTATAAACTAAGTAGGTCTCTTTGCCTCCTATGTTACTTCTCTTTGCGTTCTACAGATTAATTGAATATTGGAAGAAGGTGCATGCAGTCACTCCTTCATGGTGTGCTAAACATGCTTTGCTCTTTTTTAGGAAAGGGCTATGTTCCTCATTCTTAAGATTCTCTCCTTTATTACTCTTTAAGACTTTATCATACACTCATGTACTTTTTTCCTGGTTTTGGCTAGCCTAATTTTGAAACTGCATAGACTGAAAGGCCTCTTTTTTCCCTCAGTTGTAGGGAAAATGTCTGCTTTTATGCTGGAGTCCTTTCTACACTTCTTTGCATAACTACATGAATGTAACAAACATTTTGATTTACTTGTGTAGAGGGACCCACATTGCATATATTTGGTTGAAACTGACTTTGCATTTGCTAGAGGAAGAGGAACAATTTACATGGTATTTTAATTTTTGAATAAATTAAAATTGTGAGATGACTCTTCCTAAGTAATAAAACCAGCTACAAATATCTTTGAGTTCCCATTTATTTTCATAATTAAAAGTGAATATTATTTTGTAGATAAAGCTATTTCATTTTAACTTCCCAATAGAAATAATTACTTGAATACTAATTATTCTCTAGGAAGTTCTACCTTGATTTGATTTTTATGCCAAATATGCCTTAAACATCTCTTAGGTACTGAAAAATTTTCCCAGTCTTTTGGGTATAGGAAAATTCCTTCTTTGTGCCATATATAACCTGATTCAAAGCAAAAAGAAAGACTTCTATGGACTTAATGTGTGCTTATGTTCATAATACTGAAATCAGACTATTTCAAACCTACCCTGGCAGCAGGATAAGAAATCTGAAAGTTATTTTGTTTCAGGTTCCCTATTTTTTGTCTTATTTGAATGAATACACAAACAAGGCTTTTAAGAGGCTCCGGTCCCTCTCTTTGTAGTTACAGTTCAGAGAATTCAGAGGCGTGGGACTGAACTGAAAATATGTGGGGTATTCCTAGAGCTGCCAGTAATAGGTAAACCATGAAACGGGCCTTTGCTTTGTTTTCTTCAGCAAAATTGAATTCTTGAAGAAGGGAGGAAAGGGGAAATTTAGAAAAATACTTTTTTTTTTTTTAGATAAGCTCTTACTCTGGTAGGCTCCTATTTAATCATTGCCCCTGGCTGATAAAACAATTCCCTATTGTGCTCTACCTTTGGGCAGCCACACAAAGAATCTGCCTTGTGAGGGAAGAAAAAAATGAAAAGGAATTACTTACATCTAATATGTACCTGTTAAATCACTACAGAAAGGAGAGGGCTCTGGTGTGCTAGGACTGTGCACAGGACTTCACCTGCCCTGGGATCTTCACCCGCTGGCATCAGCCTTTTGGGAGCAATGGCTCCTCTTTCCCCCACT
>JAYDZK010000056.1:40238580-40276737 GCA_034509185.1 Euphonia xanthogaster | reverse complement strand
AGAGTGATGAGGGGATGTAAAACAGGTGTGCGGAAAAACCAGACAAAACAAATGGAAAATGAAAGGTTTCGCACCCAATGCATATGGATGTCTGGTACATTTCTGAAATGTCAAGTAAAGTCAAATCCTGTCGGTCACGTTGTACGGTGCCCAATTTTTCTAACAGGAACCATGGTGTGTGTTCACTTCCCTTCTGGCAAAGCCAGTTTAAAATAGTAACAAAAAAGATCGTGGAACAGCTTAGTACGAATCCAGTCTTTCGTGTTGCTGCCTCACTTGTTCTCTGCTAGGCCACATTTTCGGAGGTGCATTTAGTCTGTAAAGGCTTACATGCAAATAACTCGTTTACTTAAAACTCCAGGGAGAGCAGAGGGGCCACAGCAGTGTTTTTCCCTTCATCTTTCCCGTCTTCGTTCAACACCTTGCGAAGAAGTACTGAGGTACTGAAAAGGCAGGTTATTATGCACTGAGAACTGGTGTGGCAACTGTAGCTTGCCCTTCATTAAGGCGCGTTTAAGCTGAGCGACTTGACCTGAAGTGGCTGGAGCCTCCCGGGGAAAGTTTTCAGTGCTTTTGGGGTGTGTGCGCGCCTTTACCGGCTTCCACACCGGAGAAAAGCCCCCTCTTTCCCATTTGCTGCCTGCTGCCCTGAGGGTGACAGGGCTGAAAGTTTAGCAAGTTCTGTGCATAACTCCACATCACAGGAGCAAGTGCGTATTCCCCCCCCTCCCCTTTCTTTTTCCTGCTTCTAAACACCTCCTTCAAGTTCGCAGTTGGGCAGGACTCCAAAGGTGCAGCAGCAGCAGCAACAAGCTGGAGTTCAAAGTTAGCAGTAAATTGCACAACTTCCAGCTCATCGCTGCGCTCGGTGACTATTAACAAGCTGGAAGGCGCTCAGGCAAAAAAATAGGGGAGAAGGGAACACCCTCGAATTGTTTGGGGATCGCTGATGTTATGCCGCTGGGATCATGGCTCCTTTTGGAAGGAATTTATTAAAAACTCGGTATAAAAACAGGTAAAGTGCGTGGGTATGTGGAGGACAAGATAGGGCGCTATGGGATGAATTATTTTTTATACTTTTTGTTTGGTGCTGGGGGCAGGATGTGTTGTCCGGACCGTGCCGTTCCGGGCAGCTGAACTCCGGGGCTCACCTGCGAGCGGCAGCCGGGCCGGCGTGTGCCGAGGGAAGGGGCTTTTCCCTTGCCCCCTTCCCCCGGACCTGTCGTGCCCCTCTTCGCTCTGGCTCTTTTGACGCCTGGGGAATATTTTCCGTGAGCGGGAGGTAGCTCTTCCGGACTTGGAGCCCTCCCCGGCTGAACGGAGGCGAACAGTGGCAGTGCCCCGCGCTGGGAAGGTGAGGCTCGCCGGGGCCGGGAGAACGGGCTGCGAGGCCGACGCTCGCGTCCCGTCGGCGGCCAGGGGCAACCCGGAGCTCTTCCCCCGCCCCGGGACAAAACTCCCGAGGGTCCCACCGGAGGGCCGCGCTCCGGGCCCCGCGCCTTAGCCCCGTTGCCCTGGGAGGTTGATCGGCAGCCTGCAATCCCTTCGGATCAAACCCGTGCTTTATCTTGTCCGCTGGCTGTCAGCCTGGGAGGTAGGGGAGCATCGAGCTCTCAGCGTGGGGAGGCGCTGGGGGGGGGAATGACTTTTTTGTTGTTGTTGTTTAGCCTTTAGTCCAGGATAGACTGGTACTGTATATACTTTTTTTTTTCCCTTAGAAAATTCTTCAGAGGGACTTCTGTGGTCCTTTGGTCTGCTACTGCGAAGTTTCTTTGTGGGGACTTTGCCCCTTACACCCTACATGCTTCCACATGCCCCACACGTGGGCTGCAAAAAAGAGAAGGAGGGTTATGGAATCATGTTAGGTGCTAGGGTGGTACTAGATTTTTAAGGAGTGAATTTGCTTAGACCCTTATGGAATGTACAGTGGCCGAGCCCATCTCGCTAAAGCTGAACAGAAGCAGGTCACTGGAATTTTGCCTTGTAGCATTTTAGGATTCAAGGTGCTACATTGCCTCAGTGAGAAACTCTAAAATCACTTGTAATCTCATCCCCATTTTGTCTAGTGCTCTTCACCAAAATTTAGTTTGTCTTTAAAGGAATGCAAAGGATGATCTTTTCTATAGAGACTATAATTGAACTCCAAATAGTCTTGTAGAAACATCCCATTTCCGTGTTTGGCTTTTGGTTTTCACATTTGATATACTGAAAATTATTTGGGGGGTGGGCTTGTATTTGCTAGGACTGTGTAAAAATATTAAGTTAGTGTATTACATTGAATATAAATTAGCTTGTAACAGTCAATGTTTAAAAATTGGATACTATTTTAGAATTATTAATATTGTAGTTTACTGATTAAACAGTGTATTTTGGTAATGTGTCTGGAAACAGTAAAACTTTGATGTAATTCTCATGTGGCCATTTTTTGCTTAGAAGATCTAGAAAGGCGGACATGAACTTTTCTATGAAATTGCTTTCACATAGAGCTGGAAATTTATTACTCTTAAAGTGGAAGTTTTGTTCCTGTAATCACTTATGTGAATAAGGATTAAATCACAAAGCACAATTCCACTGTGTTCAACAGTGAAATTGTTTCTCTTTGGGGTATTTTCAATATCTTCACACTAATTGCATCAATCTAATTTTGTTTGCTGATGTGACATTTTGTTCCTCAGGAAAAGAAAGTCATAATCCAAAGCTTTAAATAGGCAATAAGAATTAAAATACCGAAAGAACCTTTACTGGTTCATCTAGGACTTTTTATTCATTTTATCCTCACATCCCCAGAAATAAATAAATGCCTCTAATGGCTGAGAGGCTTTGTGGCAATAAAGAAGGGGCTGTATGACCAGAGAAGTGTAGGGGGAGGGGGTCAAGAACAAAACAAATGGCATACTTCTTAGGATGTGTTGTTATCTATTCAGATATTTAAATTTCTGCATGTTTAATGTTAGCTTTGATACTGAATTTTGGGAATGAAACTTTGCTTATGCAGTTGGTAAAATGGTTGTGCAGTATGACTCAAGAGCTACGTAATAATTATTTCTCATTTTAATTGTATCTTGGTGAACTCATTTGAAACCTTGAGAAGTGAGCTTAAAATCCTTCACTGTGTTCAGGCCAGTAGTTGGAGAGTCAGAACTTGTGGCTCACTACTTTGTGCTGCACTAACTGCCTGTAAAGAACGACCAAAAAGGGATATAGACAAATGTATCCTTTAACCTGCTGCTGCTTTGTAAAATAGGCCTAGTGCTCATTCACATTTCTGGGAAACTCAGCTTTTTTCTTTTTCGCTGGAAGTTCTTAATGACCATTTGCTACATGCAAATATAACTCCTGAAAGTTGTAAGATAAGCAAATGAGGAATAAAATCTCTGTTTACATGAGGACATAAAGCTAAGTTGAGGTAACAAAGGTAGGTGGAAGGAGAGCCAGAAGGAGAATGAAGGCGTTACAGTCATTTGCTCAGATAACAAGATGACACCACTGTAATTAGTGCTTGTCTTGCAGCATTGCCCAGAGGTTCCAGATCAGGTCCCTGTTTAATAGTAGGCTCTTCACATCCAGATTGTAAATTGTCAGTCTCTGCCCCTCAGACCTTAGAGTTTTAACGAAGAGGTTACGCTAACTGAGTCTGTGTCTGAGCAAGAGGCGAGGGACGTTGTCCATTATGCCACCAGTCTTTAGAGAAAGAAACTGAGATTAAACCTCAGGAAGCCAAAACCTGTGCTGAACTACTGTTAGTATTTGAAAGATCTTCAGTCAGTATTACTCTCTTGGGCTTCTGAAGTGTTACTAATACAGAGACAGCACAAAGCCCATGTAGCCAATAAGATCACTTAAGCCCTGGTTTGATTTCAGGGGAGTGACCTCTAGGATTGTGACTCCAGCATGTTTCTTGGCAAGAAAGACAATAGTGATATTTTGATATTTTTCAAGAGCTATAAGTAGTTTTTACAGTATTCTTTGTCCTTCTGTGACAACCAGAAGTAATCACAGTCCCCAGAATGTGTATGTGCTTGTCACTATGTCCTCAGGAGAACAATACTTCCAAGACACCCCACCCACTTACAAACCCAAATGTGCACAGCAGGGACAGGTTGTACCCTCTAAGGCAACAAAGGAAAAACGAAAGTTTCCTGCAGGACTAAGGCTCTGCAACATGAATAAACTCAAGGGGATTTATTTTTATGCAGATCTCTTAAAGATGCTTACTTTGAGAGTGAGAGGAATGCTCAGCTCACATCACACTTCAGAAGTGTAGTGAGGGCAGGAAATGCTTAGCTGAAGGTGGAGGAAGAGAAAAGGCACTGAGTTCTTTGCTCATAAGGTCTAGTATTGATCTAACACATTTCTCTGCACAGAGACAAAACTGCTCCCTATCCAAATATGAGAAATACGGAACATAGATACTTGCAGTGTTTAGGTACCAGGGTTTCACATTGTATTCAGTTTCCTGGTTCCTAAGCAGAAGAGGAATTTATGCTGCACTGATTTTCGGTAGGATTAAGACTTCTCTGCTCTTGGGTGCTAAATTTGATCACTTTTGAAAATGGGTCTTTAGGTTTGTTTAAATACTTAGGATATCTGGATCTATGTCATAGTGAGAAAACTGATTTCTGCTGTTTCTTTCATTGCAACCACTTCCTTGGGTTTTGCACACAAGCTTTAGACAAAATTGTTGGATCTCTACTGTTTCATATGTGTTGTAGCTGGGATCCTGAAAGGGAGAGGGTACAGATAATCCATCTTGGTGCTGTAGGGCTGTCCTGTAATGTTCAACACATTGAGAAATACATTTTGCCAGTGTACTTCACGCTGGTCCTACGTTTACTACAAAAGTTTGTACACTCTGTTGGCATGCAACAATTCTGAACCCAGAGTAGTGTTTCATGATTAAACAATTGTGTTACAAATCTGTTAATATTTAAATGTGTTTAGTGGTTTTGCTTTTCCTTCCTGTATTTTTTTCTACCTTTTACTGTTTACTATTTTCCACTGTTTTCCACTTTTACTCACTGCCACAGGAGTTAGTGTTTCTCTGTAGGAGGGAAGGACTTACCTTGCCTACTCTTTAATTCTGCTTTTCTTTAATCAGCTCATCTCTGGTTCAGAGGTAGAAAGAAAGACCATGCATCTCCATCCAATGTTATGGACAGAAGAGGGAGTTCTTCCTGTCCTGACAGTCAGAGGCCCCTCCCCAGTGAGCGACACATTCAATTATTCTCTCAGATTATGTATTACAGTGCAGGGTAGTGAATTAGATTAGAGACTTCATCTATCTGATACTGACTTAGCATTTCCATGATCCCTCCCTTTCTCCCTCCCTCCAGTAGCTTCTCATTGCATCTAGTTAGTGATTTGTGTATTGCTCTGAACATCTCTTCTGCTCTACCTACGGCTGAGTACACCGCTGTACATTTGAAACCTTGATGAAGTAAAACTGAAAATGCTCAGCATTGAGGTTTGGACTGGTAAAGCTCTTGGAGATCAGCCGCTTGTCTGAATGAATTGTGTATGACCCACACTGTAAGTCTGATGGGATCATGTGAGATGTCTAATACTTCTCTTGGATGAGCACACCTGGATAAAAGTCTATATGAAGCTATAAAGGTGCTTTTTGATACAAGACTGCGAGGTATTTGGTATGTATGTTGGAGAGGGTAGATGAAAGTTTTAGAATCAGTGGTGCTACCTGTGTTAAATTTTTAGATTGAAAAGATAGTGCTTGTTTTGTAATGGTAGAATGCATTCTTCTTACCTATTTTTTTAACTTTTCCCTGAGTGTGAGATGTATTAGTGAAGTATCAAGGAAGTTGTTCCTTTTTGAGCCAGACTTCATACATTCTAATTTATTTTCTGGTCTTCCTTGGAAGCTTTGTCTCAGGGGTCAAAATGGTTGCACACATTTTCTAATAATCTTTGTACATATTTGTTCACTTCACTTTCAGGAAGAGCTTTTCGTCTAGCAAAACACTAACCTTGTTTCTAAAGAGTTAATTATCTACTTTGCCAGGAGGGCAGGCAGCAATTTCATCCTGAAGGAGTAAATAAAACGAGTAATAGAAGTGTAATACTACACCATCTGAGAGCATGACTTTCAGTTAAGTTGAAGCTAATCTGAAGCACTAATGTAGTGTAGAGTTAGGCCGAGAGATACATTTCAGACAAAACTCCCTTTTTTTTTTTTTTAAGTAAAATATTAAAAAGAGGAAAAATCTTGCTGGTCAGTGGTCATTTCCTATTTTACTGTTGAAGAACTAGCATTGTGCATAAAGAAAGACACATTGCTTAATATGAAATTAATTCAGTAGACAGAAGTAAATTCTCAGAGTTGGGCATTTTTTAAATTGTATTAACTTTAATGAAAGTCAGTGATAATCACAGAGTAGTACCTCCTGATTTACCTGTGCTCTGAAAAAAAGTTTTTTGTTTGTTTTATATGAGTTATAATAATAATTTAAAACTCTGGTCTGAAACACTATTATTTGGAAACATTAACATCTCTTATGCTGTACAAGCCTTAATTAGTCCATCCAGCTTCTATATTTAGCATGTTGGTAAATCCTTATTAACAGCGACAGAAAGTATGATGCAATATAAAAAAGTTAAGACCACGCATTAAGTGAAGCCTAGGAATGAATGTTGGACATGCTGGTACCCAGTTGTGTGCATAGGTAACTGGGCTACTGTTGTCACTTCTGTCGTTTCTCTTACGTGTTATGGTACTCTCGAGATGATGACTTTCTGTCTTCTGTGCAGTGTTTCTGTGTGAGCAATTCCTCAGGTATCACATGGGACAAAACAGATAAGAGAGTTTCAGGAAGCCTTGTCCTAGAGAATACTTTTTTGAGCACGTTTCTGGAGCTTGACTCAAATAGGCTCCAGGATTACCCACTTTGCCTTTTCCTGGTTTGACCTAGCCAGAAATAAACTTACAGTGCAGGTGTTGCAATAGTGATAACGATACCAATTTTTTTGTGACCTCAAACACCCGATAAGCTTACATAGTTTTCCTTAGCAGTAATTCGGGTGTTAAAATTTACATGCATCAGGAAAATAAGTAGGACATGACTAGACAGTGTAAAATGTGTAGAAGTACAGACTGTGAAAGCCAGTTAGTGGGAGAGGTAAGAATTAGGTCTGTGAGTTCTTTTGTTCTGGTCCTTATGCAGTCCAGTAAACATAGATGTCATGCAGGAAAGTGAGAGTACACTGTGGAGTGTTAGGTTTGCTTTTATGTGATTTTTTTGAGGAATTTTCCAATGGTTTAAAATTTTCCATAATGTTAAAAATGTCTTGTAAGGAGGGTTTTAATGTCCCAGAAAGAGAAATAAATAAAGAAATGCCATGAGCATTTTAATATATTTTGAGGTGGTTTTGTGAAGCAAACAAAAGAAAATAAAATTATCTGCAGAAACTAAAAAAAAAAAAATCCAGAAAGGAAGGTTCTCGATGGTAATGATAATAATTTTTCATGTAATTGTATGTAATAATATGATAATAATATGTCATGTAATGTGTTAATAAGCAAAAGACATCAAACTTGAAAGAAAAAATTCTAGTTCATGTTTGGTACATCTCTCATGCACTTTATTTTTACCCTTTATTTGAAAATGTGTTTCTCCTTCACCAACTTTCTTGTTTCATTCCCAGTCCTGTCTGACTGAGTGCATTTTTCCCTATGTCAGTTTGAGACATTTAAACTGTAGTTTAAATGGTTCCTAGACATGCATTTTTGAGCATCAGCGTTAGAAGAAGCCAGGCTATGTTGTAAGCTTGGAGGTGATGTAAACCTCAGTTTTTCTGGGTTGTGATTGGTTTTTTATTACTTTTCTCCACATTAATTAGTAAGTTGCAGAATAATCATAGGAGAAAAATGTGTTTATAGAGACGGTGTTTGCTGTGAATATAATATGTAATTTCTTTATTTCAAGGGTCAAAATCATGAATATTATTAACTTGCTTTCTTTATTCTTCACCCCTATTTGCTCTCTTTCATTGATGTAAAGATTTCAGAGTTACAAATTTTCCATCTTAATGGTAAATAGAATCATCTCTATTAAAAAGCAGAAGATTTTATTTTTTCCTCCTTTTAATAACACAAAATATTGAAGCTTAAAATAAATATGCAAAAGAATAATAGTCTCATGTTCAAGGATAAAATCAGGTTTATGAAAATTTAATAATATATTAGACCTTTGTTTTGGTCAGGTATAAATGTGTTTACCTTACTTTAGCTTGTAAGGGTGTATGACCTCACTGGAATAATGCAGTTGAGTGAAGACTACTAATTTTTAAGAGAGTCTGCCCTTGGGTCTTGAACATGCAATTTGCTTTGTGTTAATAGATTCCATCATCCATGTAGAACATCTTACTTTGCTTTCCCCAACCTCCTTCAATTCAAAGGAATTCTTTCTACAGAGGATCTTTTCCACTGTGAAAGCACTTTAAAGCTACAACATTTTTCAGAGCAACAGTTGGGACACTGTTTTGATGACCTAAAGTATACCTCATCTGCCATAGCCATAGGAAGTTACCAGATTTTGCTCACTGATAAAGAGTGGTTTAGTGATACTTATAAATGTGGGATCTTGTGCTGATCTTGTTCAGCTGCTGGTGTTTTGGTTGGTAAACTGATGTTTCGAACTGCAGTTTTGTTAGGACATTAGCTGTTGACAGACTTCCTCTGGACTGATTGCTAAGGCATTGGGTATACTTTTTTAACTTGATTATTGCCTGTATCTCTCAGGGCCACTTGGTTGTTAACATCCTGCTTTACTGAAAAGCCCTGCACAAACTGAGTTTTCTAACAACAATCTAGGATTGGTATTGACTTTACTGCACTTTCCCAGACTTCTGGTACTTTAAGGATTAGGTAGATAACTAGTAACGTTTGTTTACCCATGGAAGTCCCTACAGGTGTCTGACTAAGATCTAAGTTATTTTTGGAACTGCAGTTGTGGATGTTCACAGTACTTTTGCTGACACTCATACTGCTCCTGAGCTTCAAGTACACAGTGAAACACAAATGTCAAGATCCATTTTACTCTACTTGAGCCTACTGAAAATTTAGGTATCTTGTCATCTAGGTACTCTTTGTAGTTAATGGATACATCTAAATACTTCTGGAGGGCAATTCATTTAGTCTTAGACAGGCTGTCAGTATGGGATTAGTCACCCTTTTGGAGGTGCCTATTTTATGCCACTGATTACAGAGGAAGGTCAGAAAATTATCTTTGACTGCACATCTACATTTTTAAATAGCTTAAGGTAGATGATCTGAGCACCACCCAATCACTTTTCATGGATCATGCTCAGATTTGTAGAGCAGGTTATTAACCATCTTTTGCACCACTCATTTTATAAATTAAAAAGAGAAACATGAACGGAGAGGTGAATTACAGGTAGATCACGTATGATTAAGGGAGAACCATCCTAACAGCATGGATGTCTTCCCTGACCCTGCCACAAAATTCCTACCTAGTTTTGGTTAAGACACATAAACCACAGTTTACAGAACTGGTTATTCACTGTGTGCTCCTCATTTGCTAATTCAGTGTCCTGTAAACTCTTTTTACATAAGGGCTGAGCAAAGGAAGTTTATGGGTGTCTCACTTTGCACATATCTGTGGATATCAATTCAGTTAGTGGGAATTTAAATGAGAGGATAGCTTTGGTTTGTAAAAGGGAGTTCTTTCCCTACAAGAGTATGTACAGATAAATTCTGTAATGTCAGCCTGAAGAGCAATTGAATATCTGATGGTAAAGGACATCTATCAAAAATTTGAATTCTGAAAAGTGTCCTCTAAAAGGGCTGTACCACACCTAGGAGAAAAGATCCAAATAAAAATGCGCACATATTGAACAAATGTAAGTAATAAGGGCTAGTTTTATGAAGGTGCCTAAATGAAACTCCAGTCACCTAAGACAGTTTTTAAGCAGTTTTTAAGAACTTCGGATGTTTAAATTCTGACTGGTAACATTGCCCAGTCCCCTGTACTTCTATCATGTCTTACACTGGTCCTGAACACAGTGCAGTTTGTGTTTCCCTCATTGTGCATTATTCAGCAAAGTCTTATGAAGTTATTCTAAACTGAAATTCTCTCAGTATTTCATCTTGAAATCTCTTCATTTTCTGCTGGTTTAAGTTACAGTTAGGCACACAAGGACTAGGAGTAGTGTTGAAAGCTTCGGGGAGAGAAGGGAATCAGGTTTTGGGTTGCTATACTAATTAATATTTCTGGTTTTTTATGCAATGAACATTTGAACATGATCTAACAGCATCGAAGTCCTGCCCTTTTGTTCATGTTTCTGACTGCGATAGGTCAGTTCCTGCCGAACTTGCTGGTGTCAGCAAACCCCATTGTTAGGAGTTCAACTTTTTTCTAGTACTTTCTGTGGAAGTTGAGATGTCCAAGTGAGCATTATGAATTTCAGCAGCAAGGGAGATACTTGAAAGTTATAATATTTGGTGTCTGCAATGCCTCAGTACCTTCCGTGTCTTGACAAAACTGAGTACTGTCTCTTATAATCATTTAAGTGAGGCAAGTGACCAGTGTAGCAGAGAATTAATCTTTCTATGGATACACTGAACCAAATTAATTTTTGTTGAACTAAGTAGCATGAAAATCTTTAACAGCATCTGAAATTTTTCAGTACTTGGCTGCATGCTAAACATATTTCTTTGTGCTAAAGCATTTGTGCCTGGTAGGCATATATTCAGCATAAAAATGAATTTATGACAGCTTGGGTTGGATGTGATCACGGGATGCATATGTATAGCTCATGTACTGTCACATACGTACAATAAAATATATTAAAAACCCCAAGTTATTGTATATATAAACAATACATGCAAAAATAGCCACTTCTGTGGATTGTATATTTATGCATCTACATATTACAAACCTGAGTACACACCAGCCTGTCAGAAGTGACAAACAGAATGCTCACATGTCACAGAAGAAAGCTAAATATGTGTATTGCTCCCAACATGACAGAGCTGTTCACGTGGCAGAGGGAAGCATGCCTTCATGCACCTGTCACTGTGGTAACCACTCAGCTTATGAAGTACCTTGTTAAAAGGCCTTTTTATTCTCCCTGAGCTATGAGGCCATCTGCATTGCTCATATGTTGAAAGGATCCCCACCTGCAAAGACATTTGGATATGTGAAATAAAGAAACATAGGATTAATTTGAATGTTGACTCAGTTGACTTTCTGTGAACTAATGACAACAAGTAGTTTGCAGTATCTTTCTGGTGTCACAGCCTGCTTGGCATAATCACTATGCTGCCATAGATGTGTCTCACAAAACTAGCACCATTATTTCTCGGGCCTGCCTTGGTCTTTGGTCACAGTCACGTAGCCATGCCTAGCTTCAGCTGTGCCCACTGCAGATTTTTGGCCTGTATCTGGTCTCCCTGTGCATCACAGTTCTCTCTCCAGGAGTTACCACCTTTTCAGCTGCATTAAATTTTTGAAGTTTTGTCCTAAACTGTTCAGTCACATCTGGTTGGCTATCTTAGATGGTTTAACAAGGCTTTTATCTTTATGGCTTAATTCATCATGACTCATTGGAGATCAGACAAGAAGCTCAGCTCCAGTGGGAGGGTTGTGATGGACAACTGACATGGTTATGAGCTCTTCATATGGACCCAGCTGGAAACACATTATCTCAACCCATTATGTCTGTCATAAAACAGGTTTTGGGCTTAAGTCACAATTGTTCAAATATTTTAGGATTCATATGGCTTTTTATCTGAATCACATGGAATGTCTTTCCTCTGCAGTCATCTTCCTTCATCTTTTTACAGCTAAAAATTGGGAGGGAATGGGGGGCTACTAGACACCATTCTCTGTATTGCTCTCTTGTCTACACTTTTCTTCTTTGCATTTATTTCATAAATTTCTCATTACTCTTGGTAATCATTATGATCCAGCTTTAAACTTACTTCCAGATAGCAATTCATCCCTTTTTGCCTTTCCTATCTGTATTGCTCAGCTGGCTAGAGCTAGTTTTGCAATCTCCTATGCCCTCTTTTTGCATATCCATTGCTTGGGAAGAGCACAGTTGGTGAGGTTAACAATTTATTTCATTTGTTCAGTAGTTTCTTTAGGGAAGATGTGGTTACATTTCAGAGACCCTATCAGCCTGTGGCTGACTAACTACATATTGGAGCATTCATTGATAGGCAATTTTAGAAAATTACTTGAAAGCATAAGCTGCACAAATCTCTCAGTCTGACAATGAACAGTAAAAATGCTTCAGGTTTCTTTTAAAAAAAAATTATGTCCACTCTTCTCGTTAGCATAATTATTTATCTAGTACTCAATTTAGCTCTTTAGAATGAACATTTATATAAGAGTCCACTTCATTATCTCATCTTTTTTTCCTTTCAGCTCTTCAAATACTGTAAGTAATGGAACACATTTGTCACTGAATTGTTTTTCAGAAAGTTTGAGGCAGAAATTTATAAGAAAAAAAGAAAAGAAAGAATTAATTGTAAATTAAGTCTTGATCGAACATTCTTTGAGATGGTGTTTTTCAAAATTATTTAATGAAAGCAAATGAAATGGGAAAGATCATACAATGTAGTTTCAGAGTGGGGTGATTCACTCTGTAAAATTGATTGCGATACATACAGGAGAATATTAAAGCCCATCCTGTCTTTTTCACTCCTAGAAAACTGTAGAGAGATACTCAAACTGGTTTTTATGTGGACAAATAAAAGAAAAAAAAAAAAACTGTGGACAAATCATTAGATTTTAAGAAGTTAGTAAAGGGTAATGATTGCTGAAGTTGTTGAAAAGCTCTAAAGGCTTGCTGTAGCACAAAGAGCGATCCTAAGCCCCCTTTCCAAGCTCCTGGCCATTCTCTACCATTCCCTTTGCATTGCTGCTATTCTTGCTTGACACCATAAAACCCAAATGAGTATTTTTCTTATATTGTTTCCTGAGCCTGAGTTTAACCTTAGGATTGGCAAAAAGAAACCAAGTCCATCTGGACATTCCTTTCATTATGAATGAGAAGAGCACTTGTCTCACATGGTGCCACAGAAGCAGAGAAGAGATGCAAAACATGCACAGCATATAAGGATTTGTAAGAAGGTAACCATCCCAGCCTCCTTCAGATCAGGGAGTATTGGAAAAGTAGCATGAAGTCTTATTATTTCCTTGTCTGTATCTCATTCCATTATTTAACTTTCTTTATTATCATCTGTCTACATATAGTATGCTTTGTTCATGTTTTGGCAGCTCAGACCCAACCTCTGAATATTTTGTGTTTGTTTCTTCACTGGGCAAAATGTCAACAAAGGCAGGGGAGGGAAGCAGTATGCTTTTGCCTTTCAACAAAAGCTGAACTGAACTTCATAGAACCACAAAAAAGAAAAAAATAGAACAACCAAAAAGCAAACCAAAACCCAAACCAAACAAAAAAAAAAAACAAACCCTTCATATTCTCAATGCTTGGAATTCCCCTCACTTCTTTGATCTCAAAAGCTCATAAACAACCAGAGTGCTTCTAAAAGGCTGTCATAAAAATTCTAATGGGAGAAGTTAAATAACACAAATTTCTATTAACTGTAACAGCAACTCTATCGTTTAGAACCCTGTGTTCCAGATGAATTGTGAATTATTCTGCTTCCTCTATACTACTGAAAGTGATGAAGTTTTAAACACATTCTTTACATTATTAATAGGAGCTCCATAAAGTTTGTCTGGTGTAGCCAGTGCTTAAATATGCATATTTAACACAGGAACAATTTAAAGGATTGTATTTTTGCAATGTAGCAAAGTTCTTGTGGTAGATGAAAAGTACCAGTGGCATTTTCATGTATTCACTAGTGAGAACTACTCACTGTTCAAAATTAAAATGTACCATTTACTGTATTGATATTTCTAAACTTCTCATGTTGCTCATTAACACTGAGGAATTTGAAAATGCCTGTCTTCCCATCCCCCCCATCATGATCTAAAGAATTACTATCACTAAAGATGTCAGTGTTTGTTTTGGCTCTGGAGTTTTTCCTGGATCTTCCATTCCTGTATAACAGCTGCTTCCTGAGTAGCAGTTGCAATATGCACATCAAAGCATGTTTTCCCAGTAAAGTAAATTGTTGATGTTACTGTTAGTCATCTTGGAAAATATTTTGGTGGACAGCAAGTTCTCCTCTTCTTTTCTCAAACCTCCCCCTCCACTATGTTATGCTACTCCGAAGACAGGCCTGGTATGATAAACGTGTTACCTGTCATGACATTTTGTGCACACACCATGCTCGTTGGAATTCCAAACATTTTTTTGACTAATATCCACTCACCAACCTTATGACTTTGACTATACAATGGAGAAATGATGATTAGTCTGACAGAAAGGCAGATTGAAAGCAGGTGTAATTTATAGAGAATGTGTACCCTTAGGGGCAGAGGAAAGTGTCAGAGGTAAGACAGGAGGAAAGGGCAGGGGCAAATGCAGTCTCCACTGCAGCCTTTGCACTTTGCCTGTGATTGGAAGTGTAAACATGGTATGGAGCAGAGCTAATAAGTGAAGGGGAGGACCTAGTGAAATTTTGGTCAGCTTTGCTGAACATCTGCACTGGCCCTTGCAAATGAGGTTTTGCAAAATAACATTGGCCATTGTAGCAAAGACACAGAGTCCTGTCATTATTCAAAAGAGCAGCAGGGGAGTGTTCAGGTTAATCCATCATAACTATTGCTCTTACCTAGTGAACAAGGTGTATAATTCCTCTTACAGTATCTCTTACTTCTGTCTTTTTGTTAGTGCAATATCCTGAGTTAGTGCAATTTCTTGGCATATTTTCTATGTAGTACAAACTCTGCTATCCATCCACTTAGCAGATGACAGAATTATTACTGTCAGCCCTTGTTGGTTCTTCTTCTTGGCTGCTTATTTTCCTTTTTATCTGTTTTAAGTATTACCAATTTTTTTTTTTCTTTTTTTATCTTTCTTAACAGTTGGTCCCTGTTCAGACACCTCTTTCCAAGCAGTACAGTTATTAGAATGAAGCACATGACTTCCCATGGGATTTTTGCCAAAGTCGGACATTTCAAGTCAGCAGAAGTCTGGTGTGAATGAGTTATTTGCAGTAAAATAATGATCAGAATTATTTTCTTTAAACTGTCATGTTTTCATTCTATAAAAAAAAAAATACTATCCCATTGCAATTCAAAGTTATTCCACTGAAATTTGTCCCAGACCACCAATATAGTATAAAGTGTTTAGGTGAACAGAAATTTCAACCACAGATCATTGCTGAATTGTAGTGTATGCAGTTTAGTACAGTAGCTAAAGGTGATGGCATTTCTCTGCAGAAGAGATGAAGGACTTGCTTATTGTTTTAAGTACATAAATTTTAATTCATATTGGACATATTTTGCAACAGCTGTTGCTAATTAAAATGCTTCATAAAGCCTTCCTTACGGTATGTTTATCTTGCTGAATTAAAAAATTATGCCTTTAAAAAAGAACAGAAAAATGAACATTAAATTTCTACCAGGAAAAAATGTGTTGTAATTAGGTAGTTATAAAAATAGACTTTCTTTATTTTTTTTCTTTTTTCAGATATCTGAAATATTTCAATTAGAGCATCCCAACTACTGTGTATATGTGCATTTTTGAAAAATATCACGGGTTCACAAGATACTTAATTTTCTTTTATTTTTAGTAAATGCCTATGTACATTTCTGTGAAGGAGGAAGTTTTATCATAGAGCAAGATTAAATGGATACAGAAGCAGATGGTAGAGAGAAGTTTATTTCTCTCTCTAAACAATAATTATTTTGTTTTCAGAAGTTCTGGGGTGTTCTTTCCAAGTCTTCCTGCAGCATTGAGACTACACTGATTATTTGTATCGAGAGCTTTATTCTTATAGTTAAAGTACCAGTTCTGTCTTGGCATGACACCCTTCTGGTGACCTTTTCCCTGACTTTCATATGATGCAAAAGGGAAGAAGAAGCAAGTTTCTGACATGTCATGTATGGAATTTCTGCGTCCTGTATGACATGGATATTAACTGTGCCTCCATTAATATTGTTTTTAGGGACTTGTGGAGGGGAATGGTAATGCAGTTAGTTAATAGGCTCATTGAATCCCTAAGGCTTTGGAGTAATTCCAGCGTCAATGGGTAGTGAGAGAGTAGCTACTTCCTCATTGCTGCCCTTAGGAAACTCAGAAGTGTGTAATGTACTTAGGCAGGAGGCATACCAAGTGTAAGATTTGGCCTTTATTGCCTTTTGAATAACTTTACAGAAGGGGACAGAAAGTTAAGAGAAAATGTAGTTTAAATGTGGATAGTCTGAATAAACATAATATGGACTTTCAATATGAGCCATTTGTTCCTGAAAGGTTGACATACTTCTGACCCTAGCTTTCATATGGACTGTGTATTCTCTATACCTTTAATGTTTAAACTCACCTTCAGAAATCTCTTTGGATGAAATTAAGTGACTTTCTTCCAAGCAAGAGCTGCAACACAGCCCCAACAGCTTTACATTTTTGCAAATTTCACAGATAAAGATGACAAAAAGCCAAAATATGTTTTCATCTTTTCTTTCATAATGCTCATCTATTATCTCATATACACATATATATATACATACACGTATATATGGTAACGATGAGATTTTGAAAAAGAAACAATAAAAGCAATAAAATAAAAGCAATACATATAATAAAAGCAATAATACAATAAAAACAATAAAAGCGGTGTTATCTAAATGGTATGTGATGTTGTATGTATTTTCTATGCTTTGACTTCATACTTGGTTATTGACTTCGTATTAGCTCAGAGGTCTGGTGAAAACAGCATTCCCACCTCATTTCCACAAAATTGTTGGACATTAGAAAAAGCTTCTTCACTGATGGTGGGGCTGGGTACAAGAACAGTCTTTCCAAGGAGTTGGTCATTGCACCAAACCTGTCAGAGCTCAAGGAGCCTCTGGATGATGCTCTTAGGTATATGGTTTAATCTTAGGTAGTTCTGTGAGGAGCAGGGTGTTGGAGATGATGATCCCTTGGAGTCTCTTTCAGTCTGGGATATTCTGTGATTCTGTGGCTGATATTTGCCCTTATATACCCTGACATGTAAGAGTCACTGGTATCAGAAGCTCTCAAATTACATGTAGCATGTGATCTGTGCTACAAATATAGGCCATTTGTGTCAAGTAGGTAATATTGTAATATTGGCTTCTTATTATTTCCAGCAAGTAGATATATAATTAAGAACCATCACATTTTTGATCGATATCATCTTTCATGATAGGTATAGCTCAGATCTAAGAGATAACAGAGATTAATAATCTTGGCACTGAGATAACAAGGTTTTTAGAAATTGCAGGAAAACAAGGTAAGTTTTCTCTGGGCCCTTGCACATGGAAGAAGCATCTGTGGGTGTTGAACAATGACCATAGCACAAACACACACTTCCCAACAGGCATATGTATGTGGCCCAGCAGCATGCTCAAAGACCAGCCCCTTGAAGACACTGGGTTATTAAATGCTTAGTGTGTCTTGTTTTCCCAGGATGAGACTTGCCATTGTGTCACAACATTTTCAAAGGGGAGCAAGTGGCTCAGGCACTGAGCAGGCCTGGCTGGGAGGTTGTTGCCCTCTGTGCAGCCTGGCAGGTGGGAGATGCAGCACAGAACCTCTTGCTGAGGAGCTGGGAGCGTGTGGCTTAGGGAAGAATGGAGGGACTGCTGAGTGGTGCAGGGAGCAGAGCCCTGCCTGGGTCACCCTGAAAGTGATACGTTGCTTAGTGGACTCCAGGAAAGCACCTAGATGGCAGACCCTGAATCTCTTGGCAAGGACTCCACTGCAAGCATGCAGTAGGCAGCATCAAAATTGTCTCTTAGAGCCTTTTTGTCTTCTCCGTGGAAGAAAGTGAATTGTTCTTGGTCATACCTTGGCATAATGAAGGGGTTTGCTTAAAGTTTAGAATAATTTTGATCTTACTCTGGGAAGGTCAGGGCAGCAGCATACCTACATAGTTTGGTCAGCTGAGGACCCAACCACAGCAGTCTGTCAGTTATAAAACACAATTATCACCTGATTTGTTGCAGATTAGACTGTATGTGCTATTTGAGAGTGCTTAAGCCATCATAGAATAAAACATGATTTTCCAAAAAATCAGTGAAAAAATGACTAAGATATTTTACACAAATTACTTTCTAGCATGAGCTCTTCGATGGACAATTTATAAATTATTAGGAGTTCTATGCATTTTCAAGGAAAAGGTTACTGTATTGCTTGGTGTGCGATCTATTTTCACCAACTGACATTTATTCCATGTAAATTATTTCAATGACTGGGAGGAGGCAGCTAGTAAAATTTTTGGTCATAAACAAAATCTCAGATTTGAATTCCTTTCCTAAGTATTTTTAAATCAGTTAATCAGTTTGATTTCTTTTCACAGAGGGTATGTCAAGAAATATGGTAATATTGAAAAAGGAATTAATTTTTTTTTGCAGGGGGGGAAGTCTAGAAATAATTTATTGCAGTGAAGGGAAACAAGGTTATCTATGGGTTTTTTTTCAACAAAGGGAAAGTATTCTTTTAGTGTCCATTATATTTCAGAAACATTGCATTAAGTTGCTAACAATATGATATGGAAGTGATCTAGTTCCAATAGAATGTTTGCAGAAATTAGTCTAGAAAAAAAAGCATCTTGTACACATGAAGGTGAAAGTCGAAAAAGTAGGGGATCCCTTTATTTGATTGGCATGATTGGTTGTGATATATGACATATTTAGGGACACTGTTTCAAGAAGGCAAACATTTATGTTTGATATGTATAGTTTTGGGCCAGACATACCTTAAAGTCGGTGAGTATCAAAAGTGCCCCTTCCAGCATTTAAGATATCTCATATTTTGACTCTGTGTTACATAAGTAAATGTTTTTGTTTTGTCTGTACATTACTGGAATGTGTTACCTTCCCCTAGGCCTGAAGAATAAATTAATAAATTATATATCTGACACACAACACTCAGTTTGTGCTGGTGTAATTAAGACTGTGTGAGGTCTAGAGCAGGATTGGGATGGGGGTTTGGGTCATCTTGAAGATAAACAAGGAGCAGAAAGCATGAAAATAGCAATCAAACCAAGCAAACAAAAAGATGGGAAACGTTCTTTTGACCATTATTTGACCATCTGGTCCTAAGTAATTAGTGGCTTTTTACAAAAAAATATAGACTTGCATGTTGTTGTTATCATCAAGACTTTATAATCTTAGATGTATAAGCAGAACACTTCAGTGATCAATTCAAATAAACAGACTTCAAAACAGAACTGAAAGCTTCAAAGCCTGTTTACTGCAGTATTATATTTTTGAAAAAATGTAAGTTGCCTAGCTAGTTTTGATGAAATTGCTATTGTGGTCGTCAGGAAACCCAAACATTTAAACTGGAAAAACACTTTGGCTGTTACACTCCTATTAAAAATGCTAGTTCTTTTATGTCCTGTACAAAACTGCAGGACAGGAAATTCAACGGACCTGTAAATATGAGAAGGCTGCCTCTCTGTTAAAATGGCTGTTTAAAAGCAGATCTTGTTCCTGAAGATTATAACTTTTAGTATTGCATCTCAGGGGAAAAAAAAATCCTGTCAATGACCAAAATTTATTCAAGACCTCTTTCTTAGCATTGAAATGAATTAATGGATTTCCTTATATATTACTGGCTAAGGTCAAGGTCAAGGTTGAACAGTCAAGGTCTAAACTAAGCTGTGAAATTAAGATGTGTAGGTCCCACATTTAGTTGTCACTACTAAATCAACTGCTGCTGTAACAATTCTTGTTACATTTCTCTCAGATAAACCAGAATCTGAATTAATCTCACCTGAATGAATCTGATTGGGTTAATCTCACCTGATTTCAACTACCTGAAAGTGAGCTATTTGATTGAAGGTGGCCACATAGGTCTTGTATTAAATGAAAGAGAGAAATAGCTTCCTCTGATGATTGTTCCCAGAGATCAAAGATGGGCTAGGCAGTAGGGATTCTTCTTGGAAGTCTTCTCTTTTCTCTTGATAAAGAGGAATTTTGATGGTGAATTTATACTGAAATCTTAACTTTCAGATGAATTCCACTTCATAAATGCAGAATCTGCTCTTCACTTTCTAAGAGGAATGCACAGTTTAACAAAAGATATTTCCTAGTACTGGCATCTTCTTGCATCCTGAAAGCAAGTTTTTAGTAATTCTTATTCTGTGACTGACACAACAGTGCTTCATTTTCGTTTGGAACTACCTGAATTAACTACGAAAAAAGAATTATACAATACATTTCACTTGAAAGGTCCATGCTAAGGTTCCAGTTTACCATGTTTGGTGGAAGATAACAAAGAACCACTAATGATATTTTAGAATATATTAGAATTCCATGGCAATGTAAGATTTTTATAAATGTCTGGCTAATTCTTTTTGCTTAGAAGTAAAGATCAAAAATTGAGTGGAGTGACTCAATAGAAGTAAAGATAGTGTATATTGGGACAAATAACTTTACCATGTTCTTTGATCCAAGAATTACAGAGATATTCAGAAATTCTTTTAATTTTTTCTCTCCTTTTCTGTAAAATATGACCATATAATTGAAAGATGTAGGTATATACATTATGTACTTATATATGTGTAAGTACTTATTTTCTAGTATAAGCGACTTGATTTCTATGTGTACCTGCATGTGCATACATCATCCAATTGTGCTACTAAGTTATATTTTATAGGCAAAATAAAGAACAATCTTTTCCCAAGAAAGCTGAATGTAAAGTCAGGGCAGACAGGTGCATCATAGCTGAAAAAGTTACAGGCGGCAATAATCAGCTAAAAAAGTGTTGAAAACAGTAATTTAAAGATGTTATTTTGCATTCATATTGTTTTCAGGGATCCTGTAGAGATTGCTTTACAATATAGTGTGTGTTTCCATCAGAAGTTTGCTCAACTCCTGCTGCACTCTGTGGGAATTCCACATAAGAAAGTATAGTGAAAGTATTTATCAGTTCAGTCATGATGGGATGTCTAGGGGGTCTGCAGATTTAACTGAAGATTTTCTAATAGCACATATAGCAACTGGCTTCATAAGAAAACTTTAAAGGAGCCAGAAGAGACAGTAGGCTTCTGCTTAATCCACATAATCAGTTACATACTGAAAATATTGACTAAGAGAAAATATGCCAATCAAACAAAACCAAGAAAAAAACAGAAATAGTTTTGATTTGAAAACAAATTGCATAAGACACTCAGAAGAATGCTAGAAGAGACTACATTCATTTCCTGAAATGTATTTCCTAATTGCGAAAGCAATCAGCAAAGATACAGCCTGAATTTACTGCCTCAGAGTCCCCAGTATGTTTTTTTTATATTTTTATGCCCCTTTTTTTTTATTATTTTGCTTTCAGTACTTCTATAAATTTAAATTCAATGACTAGTATGACACTTGAATTTGTAAATCAATTATTTAGGTATCAGTAGTGAACATGGTTTGAGGCACTGTATTTTTCATTATTCATTTTGTGTAATTTTATGCATAATAAATGATTTGTTGCTTTTTTCCTTTTCATATCTGTAGTGTAAAGCAAATACTGAGTTATTTTTAGTCACAGCTGACTTCCGTTGCAACTGGATATTTACCTGAATTTCAATTAACTGCCAATCTGTTAACAGAAAAAAAAATATAGCATCCTGCATATTGTAAATCTCAGAGGACTTACAGATACTGATTTTTCAGTGTGTGATATACTTCACAGTAATGCCATTTAATTTAATATCATTCTGCCTTCCTTCCTCCCCACTTTAACTTGAATATTACTCTTTCTTTGTGCCACTTGGCTATTTTCTGTGTCTGTGATATGTGCTTTCTTACCTCGAGAAGTAGTCTATGAAAACATTGTTAACTTTTTGAACACCAGTTTAAAAAAATAATTATTGTGAAATGCTGGTCTGTGAGGGGAAGCTGTTGGAGAGGGAAAATTATGCTATTACTCAGAGTCATCTACCAAAACACATTTTACAGAGAATGTTCCAAGACCTGAAGCAATGTAGTTGGACAGAGCTCTCCTGTGCAGTAATACTAATAAACTTACATTTGTCAGTTTTATTAGTATTCATTTGCAGTTTCCTTTCTTTTAAGGATTTTTGCCTCCTGGTCAGAGTGGCACCTAGAGCTGAGTGAATCATAGTTCAATTTATTGGATTGCAGTGTGTCTGTCATGTTGTGTAATAATTAGGAAAAAAAGAACAAGCTGGATTGCTTTACTAATCATAGGGTGTATCTGTAATTAAGCCAAATAAAACTCTATGCTTACTACAACTCAGACTAAAAAAGTCTGAAAAAGACTAAAAAAGACTAAAAAAGTTCTGTGATAAGTAGTCCTAGATGGAAACATGCATGCTCTATTGCACCCTTGGAATATGGGATGAATAGTTATTTTCCTTTTCAAGCTTTCTCTGTCAGACTAGGCTAAACCTCATTCATTCAAATTAGCTGCAAGGGATACTAGAAAATCCAAAGACATTTTTTCCTCAGGGAATTTACTGTTTTACCATTTTATGCAAGAGGTCAAATCATCAGGTCTGGGTAAGAAAAAAACTATTCAAGTGGAGTCTTGAGAACTGGAAGATCCAGGCAACTCTGCCAGCACAGGCCCACAGCAGTCCAGGGCCACATGGGGGCAAACTGAATAATTAGCTGTGAAGTGAACTGCAGCCTTTGGTCAACTGAATTGCTGTCTAGGCACTAGAGCTCCAGGAGCCAGAATGGGATCTCAGACACCTGGAGTTAGATATCTCAGTGTATAGGGAGGCACGTGGTTAATAGCACATTCACTGTAATTCATAAACAAACAAGTAAACAAACAACTAAATAAAATTACTTTTTTCCTTTTCTTGCATTTCTGTATAATTTCAAATAACAAAATAAAATGCAGACCCATGTATGTATTCTCTTGCAGCTGATATTCTTTCACCACCCACTGGAATTAAGGCTATTCAGTACTTCAGGAGGAGCAACAAATTTCTTGACATTTATTAGAGAAAAAAAAAGGAAAACAATTAGTTTTATGCTTGTGTGGGTGCAAGTGTGGCAGAAGAGCTGTAGATTTATCCTGTTGTCAGATTCATTGGTGGTGTTTGGTCATCTTTCCTCAGTCCATCTATGTTCAGTGCATTCTTCCCTTCAGAAGCATTTCTGATAGCTTAGAAATGGCTGTGCAGTCTTTGTAATGAGAACAAACATGAAGATCCGAGAGGTGTGCTGTCCTAGGTCAGTCTGAAAGTGTAGTGCAGATTGCCAAACTTTAATACACTTGTACTAGGTATGCAAAACCAATATTTGATAAAAGATATTTGTGAGATTCTCCTTCAGCTGGACTAGTAATAACATTAAAGCAGTAGTCAATTAAAGCTGTTACTTAATCCAAAGACATTTCTTCATGCAATTTAAGCAAGTAAATTGTCTTGTACAACAGTACAGGAGCTTTTCAATGTGTTAGTCATATCAGAATTATAGCAATTATCCATACTGTCTCTGCCATTGATACGTAATTTATACTTGATCTCTTCTTGTTTTCCAGATCTCCCAGCAAGGACATGGCTTCAAATGAGAGAGAGATTGTGGTTTGGGTTTGCCAGGAGGAGAAGATTGTATGTGGCCTGACAAAACGCACAACTTGCTCAGAAGTGATTCAAGCACTGCTTGAGGAACATCAGACAACATTTGGAGAGAAAAAGGTCCTTTTTGGAAAACCTAGCGATTACTGCATTGTAGAAAAATGGAGAGGCTCGGAGCGAGTACTGCCTCCCTTGACAAAGATTCTGAGACTTTGGAAGGCCTGGGGGGAAGAGCAGGCTAATTTGCATTTTGTATTGGTAAAGTCAGATGCTTTCCTCTCGTTTCCGTTGTGGAAGACAGCTGAAGCCAAGGTAGTACAAAATGTAGAAAAGCAGTGGGACCTCAGTCCAGCAAACTACATGAAGATGTTGCCAATAGACAAGCAAAAAAAAATTGTGAGGAAGACTTTCCGGAAACTGGCCAAGCTTAAGCAGGACAGTGTTCAGCAAGAGAGAGACAATATGGAGACACTGATTCATCTGATCATTTCTCAAGATCATACCATTCATCAACAAGTCCTTAGAATGAAGGAACTAGATATGGAAATTGAAAAATGTGAAGCAAAATTCCATCTAGATCGTGTGGCAAATGATGGAGAAAATTATGTGCAGGACTCCTATTTAATGATCAATACAAGTGAGGCTGAGCAGCAGGGGGGTAGGCCAGATGATCAAAAAGAGATGCATGACTATTTAAGCAAAAGTGAGGGAATTTTACAGGTTGAAGAGAGACTGAAACATCACAAACAATTAATAGAGAACCTGTGTGCTGAAATTGAAAGAGAAGTACGTGGTATATGCGTGGAAAAAAACAGAGAGTCTGTTTGCACAGAAGGAGCAGCTAATGCTGAACTGGAAGCCTCAGATTTGGAAAGTGTAAAATATGAGCTGGAAAAAAGTATGAAAGATGGTCTGAGAATCAACTCATACCTGAGCTGCATTCAGAAAGAACTTACATACAGGGACTCACTGCTTCAAAAGAAGGAAAAAGAATACGAACTTCTTACAGAAGAATTTAATTTACTACATGTTAAGGAAAACATTGAAACTAGGCTTCAGTCAAATGAAGAGCCACCCAAGGGCAGTGGCATCTCTAGTAACAGCAGTGCTGTTCCTGACTTTGTTCATAGAGTGACTAATCTGGACATAAATGATACAGACTCTGACACTGGAATCAGCTCTACACACAGTCAGGACTCTGAAATAACTGCAGGGGACATGGTACTGTTGTCAACATAGTTGAAAACAGTTACACATTTTTTTTTAATTTTATTTTGGGGCATATTTATAAGAATTAGTAAACATGTTGTCTTGAAAGTTAAGCTCTTCAAGGTATTAAAGCTGTGGCACTGCTTTAGCAGAGTAAAGGGTGTCTATTTATCTTCTTAACAGTGTACTTGTGCTAGAATGCTATGTGCTAGAATGGGTTAACTGGTAGTAGGTGCAAAGTTGTTGACTTTGCTACATCAAAACAGACTGCTTAGACTTTGTAATGTTGTTACTCAGTGAAATGGGAGCATTCTGATTGTCTTGGACCAAAAGTTCGGAGATTTCATATCCTTTGGTCTTTGGGTCTGCTCCTGCATCTCCCTAACTTTTTAGGAACGTGAAGTAGAGACTAGAGAAAACTAGACCAAGAGCTTGATTTTTTGCTCTGTTCCATTAGCTTTATATGGACGGAGTTTCCTTGCTATGAAGCTGCTGTAAAAGATTATATAACTGAGCATTTAATCTGTTAAAAAATAGTTTTTATGATAATGTAGAACAGAAGAAATATAATTGCATTTATGCTGTATTTTTAAATTTAGTTTATATATAATATCAGGATGATATTTTTAAAAACTCCTAAGTCCCATTTTAAAAATTACCTTCCACATATGGGTTTTTAATTTTGATTCTCTTTCAGCAGCTTTTATTTGCTTTTAAGAGCCTTGAACCCCCTACTTATCTGCTGTTACCCTGTAGTTGCCCCAGTGATGTTTAGGTCCACAGAGCTCCTGCCAGCAGGCATGTCAGGACTGCTTACCTCCTGCTTGTGCGAGACGCTGAAATCCCAGGCTCACACCTAGCCCTAGGGGCATTTTCAGCAAGACTTTCTCCTGCCTATCTCACTGGTTGGATCCAGTGTCTTAAGCCTCCTGAAATCATGACTACCAAAAAAAGCATAGCAGAAGCAATAGGTAGGAACCAGACATTTTAGTCTCTGGCTAGACACCATTTCCCAATAGCTAGATAGCAACTATTTTCATATAGCAAGTAGGTTTTCAAATCCCATCTTTGGATTTGGAGCAGGAACCTGTAAATCCTGCTTCCTCAGTGGGGACTTTGGGATACAACTAAAACTCATCCTCTTTATATAGTTAATAAAATATTGGGCTCCAGGTAAAATAAAAAAAAAGGAATGCAAAACATGAGAATTTTAAAACTATGTGGTTAAATCAATTTTTTTCATTTAAGATGTAGTAGTTTATCTGAAACCCTTCTCCAGCCTATTGCTGTAAGTCCAAAACAAAGCTGTAGAATTGAATTGTCTCAGTTACCAAATAAGATTTCTAACTCTCTGCTAGAGGCTTTGCTAATGGAGAGCACGTGCATAATTTCTGGGTTGTCATGTTCATATTTTGCAGATCAATTTGTTTAACACTTTTGATTAAAAGAATTGAATGGAGAAATAATTACAATATTTCTGAATAAAGTTCGGTTCTGCAAAATTCAAAACAATCATGGAATTAACAGCCTACAAAGTAAGCAAATGGACAGTACCTAGAAGGTGCAAATGTAAAATTCTTTCAGATACACTGCTTTCTTTTTCTTTAATTTTCTTCTCCTAAATGTCTGTCAATAATGTGTTTTCTAAAATGGCCGAAGTGCTAGGACTGCTGATTCGCACATATTTAATGCAGAAAAAAAAGAAAAAAAAGAAAAAAGAAGAGAAAATCCTTTTCTGAAAAGAAAATTTCTGTGGTTTATTTGTTGTGGGTTTTTTCCTTTATCCTGGCTATTATAAATAGTTTCTGTTTCAGCAAAGTGTGCTAGTTGCTTTAATATATTTTGTATTGTGTTTTTTCATACAATATTATTTGAGTGCTTCAGTAATAATGTGTAATATTTAGACTCATCAGCTCCTGATGGAAACATGATGTATGAAATATATTATCTTATCTTTGTAATAATTTATTAACGCAACTCTGCATCTTTTGACTCTGTGGTATCACTCTAAAAAGTAGTTAAGCCCAGAGCTCTGAATGCTGAGAGTAGACTAATGTATTTTATGAGTTCTTTCGAGTTTAGTTACCAATAGCTACAATTTCTATTGAGTCATTTTTTTTTTAATATATAATTACTTAGAGTCTAGAGAATTGAAACAGAGTAATATACACAGCTGTGCAGGCTAGTACAAGACCCGTGGGGGAAAAAATTAATTTCCACTCATACTCTACCAGATTTATTTTGCTCATAGGAACTTGTTCAGATTCTCTCAACTGATCTTTATCCACACTTGGTGGTTGATTGTACCTTCCCTGAAACTTCTAGGTCTTAAGAGTATCACTGTGTTTTAAGAAGAAAATAGGTAAAATAGGTTGAGAGAGAGTATTTCTTAAAAATAAAACAATATTTAAAATCCAGTGTTTTGAAGCATTTGTTTGAAGTTTGTACTTTGATATCTCAAATAAACTTTTTTTTTTCTTTCAGAATTTAGAATGTTCAAGATGATTAAAGACTCTGTGCACTCTTAGCTGTTTACCTGCCTCTACACTTTCCATATATTTGTTTGACGTGTTTTTAGGATGCTAAAAGTATTCTATATGAACCTTGATGCTCCTTACTTCTTCCTTTGTCATAGCTATCTATATTTTACTTTAGTTTAAAGCTCCCAAAATTTAAAATACACAATAAAAATCTTTGGATCGTTTCCTGTCATTCCATTAAGCCAATTGACATACCCATCTTCAAATTTGTTTTTATTTTATAAAATTTTACATGGACTATGGAACACTTACTGACATAAAGGCAGATCAAGTAAGTCCTGCATAAGAGTAGAGACAAATTCTACCTAGGGAGTGGAAATGTGACATTTCAAAGTAAAATGAAACAAAAATCAGAAGGGTAGTTATTTCATAGAATCATAATATTATTTGGGTTGGAAGGGACATTAAAGATCATCTTGTTCAACCCTCTGCCATGAGTAGGGATGTCTTTCATTGCACCAGGTAGCACAAAGGTTGCATCCAGCTTGGCCTTGAACATTTCCAGGGATGGGGTATCCGCAGATTCTCTGGGCAACCTATTCCAGTGTCTCACCACTATCACAGTAAAGAATTTCTTCCTAATATCTAATAGAAACCTACCTTCTTACAGTTTAAATCCATACCTCCTTATCCTGTCACTACATGACCTTGTAAAAGGTACCTCTGCAGTTCTCTGTAGGCTCCCATTAGGTTCTGGAAAGTGCTATAGAGTCTCCCCAGAGCATTCTCTTCCCCAGGATGAGCAACCCCAATTCTTAGCCTGTCTTCAGCCCAGAGCTGGATGCAGCACACTAGGTGGGATCTCACAAGAGCAAAGGAAAAAAATCCCCTCCCTTTACCTGCTGGTCACCTCTTTTTGATGCAGCCCAGGATGTGGTTGGCTTTCTGGGCTATGATTTCATGTTCCCAGGTCAAGTTGAGCTTCTCATCTACCACCCCCACCAAGTCCTTCTTTTCATGGCTAGTCTTGACCTATTCTTTACCCAGCCTGTGTTTGTACTTGGGATTGACCCAGCTTGGATGCAGAACCTTGCACACTTGGCCTTGTTCAGCTTGATGAGATTCACATGGGCCCAGCTCTCCAGTCTGTCAAGGCCCCTCTGGATGTCATTCCTTCCCTCCAGCATGTGCACTGCACCACAGAGCTTGGTGTCTCTTGGTCAACTTCTCATCTGTCCAAGGGTAGTCAGAGCTCCATGAATTTCAGCCAGTCACTGACACAGAGCACAACATCCCCTCCTTGTTTCTCCTGCCAGACCTTCCTAAAGAGCCTGTATCATTCCATTCCAATGGTCCAGTCGTAAGAGCCATCCCATCACATCTTTGTGATGCCAATAAGGTCATAGCACACATCTCTAGCTACTCTGATTTCCTACGCTACATGCACTTGCATACAGGCGTTTAAGGTGAGCTCTAGATGAAGACTGTTTTCTGAATGAAGAGGCAGCAATTCTTTTGTGCTGCTCTCCTGCCCAAACTGTGATTCCTTTCCAGGCCCTCGGCATGTCTTGCTGGCACTGGCATCAAACTGGTAAGGGTGGGGTGGGTTGAGGTTCCTCTCCCTCCACAACTTTAGTTTAAAGCCCTCTTCACCAGCTTGGCAAGCCTAGGACCAAAGGTGATCTTCTACTTCTCTGATGAATGTTCCCCATCAGCCCCCAGCAGCCCAGTGTTCTCAAAGCTGGTGCTGTGGTATAAGTGGCTGAGCCCTGGCTATGGCACCAGTCCTCTAGCATTGTTGGTTCACCACATTTGACTGTCCCTTTCACACCCTTGCCCTCTGACTGGGAGGACGGAGGAGAAAAGTCCCTGTACTCCAGATTCCCTTACCAGCATTCCCAGAGCTCTGTAATCCTTCATTGATACCCAGAGCACTCCAGGCTGCATCACTGGTGAAACAACAGTCCCCAACCCGGGCACAGCTTTTGCAGGCAGGTCTGCTGCCAGTCCCCAACCCAGCAGAAGGGTTGAGACACTTCCTAAAATCTGAGGTGTGCGATGCACCCTCTCCTTTCAGCAGCTCTGCCTGAGGGCGGGCACTGGCCACCACCAGGTAGGCAGTGCAGCCCTTCCAGCCGGAGCACAGCCTTAAGGGTCAGGTAGTGCCCTTGGCCTGTGAAGATGGTTGCAGGAGGGTGCCCATTTGCTGGGTTATGTGAACTTCAAGCGTCTCCACACAGCCAGTGGAATGCTTCTTCTTCAAAGAAATGTCCTTCCACACCCACCACTGTGCTACGCCCCGTTTGTCTGCCCTGATCACACCGTTCCTGCTTTTCCAGCATTAGAGGAATATTGTGGTGAAAGGTAACAGACTCAGCCTGTGTTATGACTGGTTTGGGGTGGCATAGGCTAGTTCATCATAAAACCTAGACAGAGACCTTCAACAACTGTCATCTGGGCTAACATGGCTGAAATGAATGGACTTGCCTAATACAAAGTTCTCTGGATTCTGCATACATGAATAGTCTCACATATATATTTATAAACAATATAATTTCAGCAATTTCCAGGGAACAATGTGTACCCCAAATTCATGTTTCTGACTGACTTTATCATGTACTTTTACAAATTTGATGAAAGCAGATGAGTCAATTTAATTACCTGCTTCAGTTCCTTGATGACTATTTCAAATATAAAACATAATTACCATTTGTTCATATAGAAATTTGCAGTATTTACTATCCATTTATGTTCATAAAAATTACTGTATAATTAGAAAATTATTGTCTTTCTTTTCCTGCGAAAGAGCTTTTATCACTTCAAACTCTTAGACTATATATTTGTCTTCAGATTGTGCATTCAGGAGTTGTTCTACTGGCTGACTTGTGTTCTACACATGTGTACATACATACGTATGTGCATACATACATACATACATACATACATATTACTAACACAGATTCAATGGTATAATACTGACAGATAGAAATTCACAGTTTAGAGCTTCAAATTGCAACTTTAGACTGCTAAGGGAGGCTTTACATTCCTCTACACGCTCAGAATCATTATTTTCTGCGTATTTCCAGCTCTGTAAGGATATAAATAAATGTAATTTAGCAAACCAGTATTTCAAAGTCATATAATTTCTATTTCTGATTGCCTAACCTTTACTTTGGAGAAAGATTCAGATCCATGCACCTAATCCAGCAAAGTACTGCTATATCTAGTGTTAAGTAAATAGTAATTTGAATAATTTTGTGTGATTGCATTAAGTTTGCTTCACAAAACTTTGGCAGTGGTGGGAGTACAAGGGTAGCTTCAGTGACAAACTGCGAGAAGCTTCCCCCATGTTAAACGAAGCCTATTCCAGCTGTTTCCAGGTTTGCTACAAGGCATGGCTGCCAAGGCCTCTGGGATAACACTTAAGAAGGGAGAAAAAACTGCTAGGCAACAGCAGCTGGAGAGAGGAATGAGAATATATGACAGAAACAGCCCTGCAGATGCCAAGGTCATGGAAGAAAGCGGGGGAGGAAGTGCTCCAGGGGCTGGAGCACAGGTTCCCCTGCAGCCCGTGGGAGGGCCCATAGTGGAGCAGACACTCCCCTGCAGCCCGTGGAGGACCCCGCTAGAGAGTAAGTGGACGCCTCCAAAGAAGGCAGTGTCTCCCTGGGGTGTCTGGATCAGGCATCTGGCAGGACCTGTGGCCCTGTGGAGAGAGGAACCTGTGCTGGTAGGACTTGGGACCCCATGCTGCAGCAGGCTGTTTCTGAATGACTGCAACCCATGGAAGGTTGTGACCAAACTGGAGAAGTCTCCCATGTGGAGGAGTCTTCCCATGGGAGAGACTCCATGCTGAAGCAGGGGAAGAATGAGAGAAGGAAGGACAAGCAGAAACAATGTGTGCCAAACTGCCTGCAACCCCCATTCCCTGACCCCTTGCACTGCTGGGACAGGAGACAGAGCCAAATCAGGAGTGAAGGTTTGCCTTGGAAGAAGGGAGGGTGGGAGGCAGGTGTTCTAAGGTTTAGGTTTCACTTCTCATTACCCTACTAGGATTTGATTAATATATTAATATTTTAATTAATAAATTAATTTCCATGAGTTGACTCTGTTTGGTCCACAACAGAAAGCTCTGCTTGTCCTTCTCCCAACCCAAGAGCCTTTGGCTGTGTTTTCTTTTCTCTCCCCAGCTCAGTTGAGGAGAGGAGGGATAGAGAAACTTTGGGCAGCTAGTGTCCAGCCAAGATCAGCACAACACAGTGTGGCGTATCTGAGCATTCTTATCTGAGCATTCCTCGTTAAATTTCTAGTATTCTTGTGACTGTTCATTCTGCTAAAAACAAACAAACAAACAAACGCAAACAAAAAACCCCCCAAAATTTATTTATTTCAATTTTCATCCCATGAAACTCTGGTTTTGTAAAAAAAAAGATCTTTGGTCATGATAAGCATTTTTATTTACAGTGCAAGTCAAATATGCATTTTAGAATAGAAATCTCTACTCCAAAGGACTTTTTCTCTAAACTTACCTTATACTATCTCTTCCCTTCTCACCAATTTAATTACCTTGAACATAAATGACTGTATTTTTCCAACAGTGTCATGCCCAAAATTATTACACACAGAGAATTTTTCTTTTCATAGAGTTGTGCTGTTTATCCTTCTGGGTATTTTTGCTATGTCATTTAAAAGACATCTACACTATTTTGCCCTTTATAACTTCCAAAAAGAAATTGCTACTTGCTTTCTTTCTCACGGCTCTATCTGACAACATAAACACAGTTCAAAACAAATACTACTAAATTTTCAATGTCTATAATAGAATGATTTTTCCATATATTAAACCCATTATTTTTTCCTGAAAGGATCTAAAATGAGTATAAGGGTTATATTATACTGCTTTGTGATATAGTATTTTGTAAAATGTAATAGTCTCATCCTGAAGTTTGATATTGATGTTTGTTTCTTTTTCTTTTAAATTTAATAAGCAACGCAGAATATATTACACTATGTCAAAATCTCAAGCAAAACTGTCCATGACTGAAGTTATTATCTTCCAAAGAGAGGACTGTCAGTGTTTAAAGTACAAGCATCAAGATTTTCTTCCTAATACTTAACAGATTCTAATATATAGTTAATATGCCTTACATCAAATATAGCATTTCAGACAGATGATTACAGACTGATTTTCTGACATTAGATTTGTAGCTGCTTTACATTGCTGGATGATCAAGCCCAACTGGAATCCAGTTCCTAATTTTAATGGGAGCTGTGCATATGTTTTACAAACCTCCAAGTTTAGTTCAAGAAACTTTCACAAGAACCTCTAGCTACTTATGTCTGGGTGGTGTATTGCTTTTTTTGAATTATGAATTATATGCTTACATTTTTTGCTACATATATTTTTCAGGCTAAAAAAAGACTAGTATTCCAGTGAGTTTTCCATGATTCATCTGGAATTTAAGGAAATTTGCATGAATTCTTTGTTTTAAAAAAAGCATATAAATAAATTTTCAAAAATATTTACAGCAAGAATTTGGAATTTGCTGTTCTTGTCAGCTGAATCCATATAAGAGTGGGAAAATGTAATCTTTGTGCATGCAAATGCAGGGTTTCGCTTATGTGATGACTATATGCATGTTTTGCTCTACTAGCTTATTGGTTGAAATTTTAAAACATTTGAAAACTCATGATGTTCCGTTCATTCCCCAACATCCATTTTTCAGGAGATAAAAACTCTGGGTAAAGGGGAATTATTTTGTCAAGAACAACACAGTGAGTGCCTTGCTAGGATGCACTTAAAATAAAATAATAAATAAAGTGGTATTAGCTTTACAAGAAATTCAGTTTAATCGATAAATACACTGTAATCCCAAGTATTGAGGCTGGATAAGTCATATATTAACTATGGAAAAAGTCATGGAGTCACTTGCTATGGTTGTTCCACAATGTAACACTGTTCCACAATGCAAAAAATTAGAGTATACAAGATCCAAAAGTAACTGAGCCCTTTACCAATACATTCCAAGAAATAACAACTGCCAGCAACTCTGTCACAGGTTATAGGGGGGGGAGAGTTACTTAGGAAGTTATTTACTATAAGGAAGTAGTTATTAATACCTTTCTATTTTTATTCAGGAGTTTTGCTAGGCACAGAGAGGGACCTTCTGATTTAGAGAGCTTTTGTCATTCATGACATAGAAGTAATGGGGACTCCTTGTCTATTAGACTATAGCGACAGAAAAATAGACATGGTAATTTTATTTCTTTTGCAAATTGCCACTGATTGCATGAATGCAAACTTTATTTGCCCATTTTTCCCATTCTGATTTGATTTTTCTCTATAAATTGCACTAAATAATTGCCTATCTTAGGTATTTTCAGCTCCACACAACATTTCATTATGTTCATGTCTGCAGTTTTTTGAGTTATTCAATGGTCAGATCAGATTTTATTAAGAATGTCTTCCAGTATCAAATATCATGCTTTTTTATGTTATGTCAATTCTTATTTTGCTTCAGAACAGCTATATTTCAAGTTCTTGTTTCTGAGTTCATGCATTTTTTTTAAACTGTAGATTAAATAGCTTCATATTTTATTTTGCTCAAATGGTCACAAAATAGATGTTCATACTATTTTGAAGAAGGATGTTGCTACTTAAATCTCAGTTCACCAAGGTGATTAACCTTTTAGTAGTTTGTATATAGTAAATTGCCCTAGCTTTTCCTCTTCTTTATGTATGAAAAAAAGTAATGTGAATCAGAAGATGATTTTATGTAACATAGGAATGTCTTCATTAAAGTATTTCCAACATTATCTGTATTTATGTAATAATGAATTCTGAAAGCAGAGGAGTTCTATGAAAAAAAAAAAAAACAAAAAAAAAAACAACTGCTATTTCCTTTCTGGTATTTTCATGTCAAACAGGGCCAGGTCAATCATAAACCCGGGACCCTACTGCAGTCACACATTTCTAGAATAACAGATAAGAAATACAGTTTGGCTAAAGTTCACTAAACTGTTTTGGTATCCTTACAGCTGAGAGCTTGTAAGAGTTGTTATGAAACTGTTACTGATGATGATCTCAAGAAACATAGCCTGCATCTTAACATTTACTATTTTCAGGGTGGGTTGTATTTGCCATCTGGATGATTATTTTATTATGCAAAAAATTCAGTTCCCCCTTTCTTTAGGAAGGACTTAGCATTAACAAGCAGACCTTGAGTTGTTTTTCATTTCTCTTTATTTTGAAAAATCAAAGTTATATAAATGAATTTTAGCTCAAGTGTTCTTTAAAAATACTATTATTCCTTTCTGTACAGAGTAGTCACTTATGTACTATTGCTGCCTTCAATATTCTTTTCCAAAACATATTTCATATATTTGGTTTTGATGTCTAAAATTACAGGCTGAGGGTGTTTATAGTTGAGTCAATATTTGAGCTATGCAACACAGGCATTTAGAGAAAGGCCAAGTCCTGTGCTTGAGTAACTGTTTCATTGCTGTAAATTCCTCAGTAAGTGTTACACTCATTCAGATATTGAAAAGTGATGCAGTGGTTCACATCTGTGCTATCAGCAAACTCAATAGACTGAAAGAAGGAAAGAATATTTTCAACTGTTTTCTAAGAGTAGTTTACTATTCCAATATTTCTGCATAAAGGCACAACAGTTAGTTGTGATTCTCTGTTAATTTTCCACAATTTAATAGCATTAGCTACCTTACTTCCATTTTCCTTTTTTAAACATAATATGGGGTTTTATGCACTATATATTGACCGATATTTATGTTGGTAAGTAATAATCTTACCATTTGTTTCAATATGTGCTTTGTTAATTAACATTTGGTTTTTCTTCTGCTTAGACTTTGACTCTCCCAAAATATTATTTTGACTCTCATCAGTGCACACAGATTTAGACACCTTGGTTTGTTAATGCAGCTACTACACTACTGAGATAGACTTTGTAGCTATACTTTCAAACATCTATTTCTAAGGCAAGTACATGATTTTGACAATTACAGATAGATTAACAATGAAAATGGAAAATCATCAACTCATAAAGAGAATAAGAAACCCTATCTGTAGGATTTCATTGTGAGAGAGGTTAGGGGATTTGTTCCTTTCTTTCTTAAGAATCAAAAGAGTATGGAAATAGATACATTGGGAATGGTTTTGTTGTGTTTGCATGTATCTTTTTCAATTTGACATTTCTCTGTTACAACACTAATATTTCTGGAATCCACCGTGTTGGGACAGTGCTGCTCCGTTATCCCCTGTGTCTGATTCAGTCAGGCAGGATCAGAAATGATGAGTTGTGCCTGGAGGTTGAAGTCCCAGCGTGCTTTACCCAGAATTCAGTAAGTTTATGTTTGGCAGATAGCTGCCTTGTGCTACCATGGTTTTTCTCCTAACACATAATCTTCTATGAGTAAAAAGCGCCATCATCACACAGTGCACTGTCTGTTACATCCCATAACATACCAGATAATTCCTTCCTTCTCTTTTCTGTGATCTGGGACCACTTGGGTGAGGCCTGAGAAAGGAATGAATTTAAGTGTGGTTTAGCATTAAACAGAGTAAAAGTAAAGTAAGGGTTGAACTGGAGCCAACCACAGCATAAAACCCTTAAAACATAGTTACAAAAGGCCAGCAGACAAAGGACATATGCAGAGATGGAAAGCAGAATATTCTGTTCCTTGTTGTGGGTGTGACAAATTCTCAGGCCATACTCACCAGTATCATATGGCAGCCCTGTATTTGGTTTTGGTTCAGAACAATAATTAGAAACAACTGGTATGCAGTGACAGTAATCATGCATTGCCAAGGAAGAAGGAAATTCATCATCTCCAGGATTCCTTAAATTGAGACAGGATGTTTTTATGCTCTAGTAAACCACAAGTTATTAGGCTTGACAGTATTCACTTACAATTTAAGGGAAGATGATATGTTCCACTACAGGAATTATTGGTGAAATTTTATGGCCTATGTTAGGCAAAGATCAAACCAGATGATCCTTATGTCTTAAAATCTGTCCTTAAAATTTACAGCTGCTCAAAAAACCCCTTGTAAGCAAAATAATGAAGAGATAGAGGAAGACTGAAACACCATTCTGAAATGTTTTCCTTATAATAAAGCACCATTGTTTCCAAGAACATAGGGCATTTCTGTCTGTTTGGAGCTTTTACGTCCCCAGACTTGTTCATAGACAGGGCCTAACTGAAAATTTCATCAGCACAAAAAAAGCAAACAGTGAGCTCTCTGCTACTTTCTCTTCTGGCAGTTGAAAGAAATATTGCCTACACCTCCGCAGTGTGCATCACTCATGTCAAGCCATGTAGAGATTTACCTGCCTGTGCAATGACTGTGCAGACAAAGAAATAGCGTCTTCTTACATATAAGAAACTACTTTCAGGACGACTGAGTCACTCAAAGTTGTGAAGTTTCTGTCAGAGCCAGGGAATAAATAGAACTAGGCATGAATCTATCATGCTACTAGTGTTAAGGCATTCCCTCCTATCCCGTTTTTGCCATTCTGTCTCACAGAAATGCTCATCATGGAGCATTTTAAGAGAGGAAGAGAAGAAAAAGGGTTCTGGGGAACTAGACTGTCAGAGTCCTGGCACACAGTAAATCTTTTCTGCTTCCTCTTGCTGGAACTGTGATGGTACACAGGGCTCAGAGAGTGGGAGTGTTCAGTGTGCTACACTTTAAAACAGACAAAAAGAAGATGGGGAGAATGGACGAATGCAAAGGGAAAATAATTTACCATATGAAATAAGAGAAGGGAAGCAGTTTCTGCCTCTTTTCTGAACCGGTGCAAAAGATAGAGAAGGCAAATACCAAAGCCAAAAGCTATTAGTTCTATCTCCTGCTTTAGCTTTTAGCTGTACACCTCAATGAATTGTAAATTTTCAAACTAGTGCAACTTTAATTTTTAATTCTCCATTCACTATTTCTGTTTAGGTTTGGGACAGTTCTGCTGCTTGGTTTTATTTTATTAGGGTTAAAATCTGACTTGATTTAATCTATTTAAACTTTCTTTCATGTAATCATGGAGAAGTTGCTTTAACTTATTCCTATAAAACTGTAGCTGCAAAGAGGACTTTGCATTTTTTCCTTTATGCATTCACTTCAGGTCATGAAACACACAAACAGAAACAGTGCAATTATGTTTGACTTGAACTTCCAGTTACATAGCTTAATAAATCCTCAGAAGTTGCTTGTAAGGTTATGGAATAAGAGGTACATTACATGTACTTGCAGCAAATGTCAAAAACATGAGAACACACTGTCACAGTATTGACATATACCCTTTTATATCACAAAGTATTGATCTGCTCTCTTGAGCTTGCACAGAAAAAAAGAAACCTTGTGTCAGCAAGGGAAAATGAGTTCATCTTTTTCATAATGTTTCCATAAGTTTATATACAGTGGATCCTTCCGATGACCCCGCCCCAGAAAACTGTAGGAAAAACATCCTTCTGTCCCTTCTTCCTTTCAGCTCTCTGCACATCACACACTGGTCATGACTGGAATAGGATCTAATGTATTTCTCAGAAGAATAGCATGTGAGAAATTACCCCTGAATAAGAAAAGTGACAGATCAGAAAATATAAAAGATATATCCAACCTAATACCTGGGTATGGTAAAATATTTGAAAAAGTAATATAGGATGAGAAATCTGGGGTGTTTGGTTATCTCTAGTCACCGAAACATGAAATTTTAACAACCCCAAAATCATGCTTTAAGATGCTTGATGGGACTGTGGACAATGCACATTAGCCAGTAAAAGGAAAAGATTAAGTATTGACCTCTCAATTTATTTTAACAGAAATATTCCTTC
>JAYDZK010000056.1:40176829-40238480 GCA_034509185.1 Euphonia xanthogaster | reverse complement strand
AACAGAAATATTCCTTCCTACATGGTATTCCTCACTCATGGTTTGCAAAGCATTTTGTGAGAATTATTTCACCAGCAGTTACTTAACTGAAACTCATTTAGCATCAATACCTGATCTCACTTTCTTTGTCTTATCTACTGATACTCCTAATATCTGTATTGGAAGAAAAGAGCATTTAGTTAAAAGAGTCAAAGTGAAGCAAAAGAAAGCAAGAGCTTTTCCATAAAAGTATAACTTTTTTGGGCTCAAACAACAGGTGTTACCATAGCTTGTCTTTAAATTATCTACAGAGCTTCATTGAGAGGGCAGGTTCAGGTGCACTGAAGTGAAATTCATCATGGATTGTTCAGGTTTTACACATGAAGGACTCAATACAATGACAGTTCAGTCTCAGAAAGTTCAGTATAATTGTGTTTACTCTGATTGACAAAAGTAAGATGAAGGATCTCATTAAGGTGTGAGGTCACAATAAGTAGGAATGCTTCTGTGAATTTTTCTGCTTTAGTTTCAGCAAAGATAACAACTAATAAAATTCATATAGTCCCATATGAGACATCCTCTAATTGCTGCACTCCATCAGTTGTAATGGAAATTGGATAATTTACTATACAACAAAATTGTTAGATTATTGGTGCAAGTGTGCTTTTTTGATAGCACCCTCTGGAAAGTAATTTTTCAAATAGCCTTTTATTAAATAAACTCTTTTGAAAACAGCCTGCTTTTCTGCAGAACTGTGGATCTCTGAATATACACACCCATGCTGAGAAGCAAATTACATGTGCAAGCAGAAGAACATCTGCAATTTAAGCTCAATTTATTACTTACAGAATAGCTATTTCATACAGATTTTTATGACTTTTCTCACTATTTAAATATACCTTTCCTTACCCAACTTGGCAAATGATACAACATTCTTGGCAAAAGAGAAGTGAAGACCAAAAGAACTGGGATTGCTGCTTTGGTAGTCTGTCAAAGCATAGATGTACTTAGAAACTGTACCATGAAGCCTGCAAAAGCCATGAGACATTGAAAAAAAAAGAAAGGTTTGCTCACGGGTCGTCAGTGTGGAAACATGATTTAACCTCATGTAACTGGCAGGGAACTTGGTACACTTAGTTCTAAAATAGGCAGGACTGACATTTCAGCAAAGATTATATTGAATCTTCAAGAAGTTTCAAGGCTGATACAGCAAATATGGTAATGATGAAGTGCTATGTGATGCCACAAGCACCAAGAAGCAATTTCTCTGCTATTCTGTGTGAAGGTATAATATTTTTATACAGGATACAACATAATGCTCTCCCAGTTTAGAATGCAAGTGGTCCAAAGCAAGTAATTTATGAAATTGTGTAATTTGCAGGCCTATGCTATGGACCTTTTACTAAAAATGGAAAATTCTGGTAGCTTCCCCCAAACACCCTTTTTTTTTTTCTTTTTTTTTTCTTTTTTTTTAAATAATGAGCTCCTTCTCTTTGCATAGGCTGTTGGGGTTTTTTAATAAATCTCAGAAATTTTGCATGTGACTTAGAAGTGTAAAATTTTGCAGGAACATTGACAGTGAAGTAATTTGTAGCAAACTATTTCTGTCAGGGGAAAGAATTAAGGAGCATAAGGTATTTTATAAATACATCAAAGGAAGAAAGTGCTAGAGAGAAAACTGATCTGGGAATAACTATTCAAAACTAGTTATGGCAATGCAGATTTCTAAGAAAACAACATTTTACAAGGGTGAGAAGAAAAAATGGCAAGATACTTAAAAATACTCAGTCTTAAAATCTGCCTAATCTCCTCAGCTGCTACTCACTTTAGACATATCAATTTCAACCCACAGAAGGAAATTTTTTAATAAGAAGGTACTGTGCAAAGCTTTATATTAGAAAATCTGGGTCAGTTGCAATCCAGGCATCCAACAGAGCATGTCTCCTTTGAACTCTTTGAGAATGGATTTAGTACCACAAAGAAATGAGTAGAAATAAAGTTGCACCAGTACTGAAATTCCCTCCATACTCCACTAGGATTGGGAGACGAAGAGAGAAAAGGGCTCTCTCAGCTAACAAGAGGGTGAAAAACTGTGTAATGTCACTGGCAGTGCCAATGACCAGGAGGAATAACACTCTGTGATCTGGTTTCCTTCTAGAGCTCAAGCTGGCATTTCTCCATCTGTGGAGACTTGTACTTGCTCCGTGGCTGATCACGGACCCCAGGTAAACTGACCACTGAGTATTGATTACATGTGGAATAAAACAACCCTCAGATTTACAGCCGGTTGTTGTTTCCTCACGTGGAAGTCTCTGTTGCACAAAAATTGTCAGTGTTTACCAAATGTCGTTTCCCAAACACAATAGCAGAGGTTTTGCCAAGAGCACAGGGGTTATGCAACAGCCTCTCTACTACATTTGTAGTTCTGCTTAGTTCTATATTGAAAAGAAGCTGTGGGTATTGAGGTAGGAAGAGTATGTAGGATTTACTTTAAGTTTTCTGCCTTATGATGCATCATCTGGGGCATGGTCGGGAGTTTCTTGCTGAGGCAACAAATGACATATAATCTGCCATTGCTTTCAAATATAATCGGTGCTCATGGCATCTGTTACCAACATAGCATCACATCTTGAAGCATTTTCAAATCAAAAGCCAGAGAGAAGGATACTAACATCAGAGTCTTTGACACTTGTGACCATGACTTGGGTCTATTAAGAAGTGACTAGGGATATGTTCTGAAAACTTCCCTTCTTATATGCCAGCTGAACAGAAAATCCATGTTCAAGTGCCTGCTGAGAGGGCTGAGGTCTTCTGCAGGCACACACTGGGACCCATATTGGACCCACAGGAATGTGGGATAGATTCATAAAGCGTGGTTTTAGACACACAAAAATAATGTGTGGGTGTGTACTGGGGAGGATGAATAAGGAAAAAAAAAGGTAAAAATGTGAATGTCTGAATTTCATAACACGCAGCAGCATTTTAATTACCTCTGACCATTTCAGTGACAGCTTTTAGGAAAGCATAGCTCTTCTAATGGCTTTCATCTTGAGGCCTTACAATACTGTATGGAACATGTTAGTATTACTATTTCCTAGGTAAAGCTAGGCAGAAGAAGAAAATGGAGTTGGCTAGGATCACTTCGCCATTCAGTCAGTGAGAGAATTGGAATTTTTAAAGGGAACACTTAGTTCTAGAAGAGTCTTCTTTTCATTATTCTCTGCCCATTCCCATTTAGATGAATGAAAAGATCCTGAGTAACAGTTATTGCTGGGGCCAGCTGTTTTTAACTCTGCCTTCTTTCAGGAAGATTTTCTTCCATCTAATCCAGAGAACACAGTAAATGGCAAATAGAACAACACCTTTTGGAGATTTCTGGACTTGTATAAAGTAGCAAACAATTACTTGTACAGAAGCCCAGAATTTCAAAGCTAAAACTTCCTTTTTTTTAAATAGTAAAATTACTTTATCCATTTTTAGCAACAAACCTATGTTAAATGATAATTTATAACATTTATAAAGAAAAAAATACAGTGCTGTCTTTCCATTTTGTCAGTGTGCAGATACTGTATATGAAAGAAGATTTATGAATTTTTGAGTAAGATAATAAAAATAGTTATTCAATCATTAACATTTGTTAGATTTAAATAGTTTCCTATTTTTTCATATTTTTGTTATATCTGCATGGGAATTATGGAGGCATAATTTTTCTTTTAAAATAAACTATTCAAGAAAAGCACTTCAAAACATGTAATTTTACTGAAAAATTAAGCATGCCAGGGTTAGTTTCCTCTCACAAAATGAATTCACTTCCTTTGACTTCTTCCATTATAATGTGCAGGCACCAATTGCATTGACATAATATTTTTCAGCAAGACCTTCCTTTATGGAGTGCAGGTAAAGTTCTTACCACATAATGTACCCCTGTTTTAGGTATTGTTCTCTAGTCTTCCCTGTGTAGCCACCTGCTCTATACATTGCACACTATGCAGACAATTAGAAAACTTATTCATTCACTTTCATTGTGGGAAGCATCCATGGAATCAAAGACACATAAGATTCACAAACACAAAATTTCTTCTTAAAAGTCACACTTGGAAGAGGGGAAGCTGAAGCAGAAGGAGGTTAAAGTCAAATATTTCTATTAGTGTGGCATGTTAAACATGAGTTCAGCACTTGACTCATAGCAGTAATGTACAGCCCTCAATGATACAAAGTCAATGATATAAGGTACAAGTTCAAAATCCTGACTTCCAGTGATTTAATTTACATTTCAATGAGTTTCAGACATTAGGTTGTCAGGAGCAAAAATGGTCCAGCTGGAGGGGGAGGGAAGGAATGCAGCTTCAGCACTGCAGCCACATGTGATGCACAGCACAGGGACAACATGGGATGGTCCTGTTTGTCAGAAAGACAGAAGACATATCAAGCTTCCAGCTACAGAATCTCTGTCTGTTTAGGAGTCAAGGAATGCAAAATCACTAATTGCCCCTGAAACATCTATTTCATCACCATGTCACACCCCAGATTTTCTTATCTTTCAGCCAATGGCTTAGATCATTTGCTTATGGTGAGCAACCCAAGGTTTTTAAAGTGAAAAAAAAAAAATCTAACAAAGTCAAATCTATCAAAGCAACCTTATCAAATCTGTAGCTAATTTTGGATTAGACATTACAATGTAGTTAAAAAGAATTAGAAAAAGAATAGCAACGAAAAAAGTCACACTTGTTTGTCCACTGTGTCCCTACAGACAGGTCCTGGCTGTCTGCCAGTCAATGATGCAGTGAAGGACCCAGTCCCTGCTGGTCCCTAGGTATTTTCTCCTTCCATTGTCTTAGTGACATCCATTCTCTGATCTTTTATAGTGGTTTATCCTCCCAGCTCCTTGCTGCCTTTCCTCTTTCTTATTCTGCTTTTCTCTGCAGTGTCCCTCACCCTTTATGATAGGAAAGAAGGCATGCAAGTTGGGAGCAAATAAATAATACACACTTTCCTTCAGTGTTGTCAGAACTTCTAAGAATAATCTGGACTGGTCTCTGAAATTTCAGTTCTCTGTACTTTTCCTGAGTTTTCCTGCTTGGTTTGCAAAAAGTCTCTTGTATTGTTTTTTACTGTTGGTCTCTGATTAGTATACAATTCCTATTCCTCATCAGAAAACATTTAGGTGGCAGCAGGAATTGCATGGTCAAAAGGGAACAGTTTCCAAGATCTGCCACTCAATCTGATATTTCACAGGCAAAATAACTTTCTTTTTATCAAAGGAGTCAGGAGGAGAGTGAAAATTTTTTGAAGAAATTGGGGGAAATGAGTTCTGTGGTGTGGTTTCCTATTGATACGTGTATGGGTCACTCAAATTGAAATGTTTATATCCCTTATTTTAACCAATAGAATAAGAAACAGGTTAAACCTTACCAAAGCTAATGAAATATCTTCATTACAAAACGTAATGAGTTTTGTAATGAAGCAAAACGTAGAGGAGAGTGAGAAATTTTGCTAGTGGCTTTTATGGCCATTTGCCCACAAGAGCAATGAACAATGACTTTATGGATCTCAGGGCTCTGCTCCAAGCTCCAGAGAAGGTGGTGCTGCAAAATCACAGGCTGTTCCAGCATTATAGTCCATCCTCATGCTCTAGCTTCTCTCTTTTTCAGTTCTGCATTTTTTCACTCATGGTTTCTTTTACCAATCATATTGTCCTGGCCATAATATTTTATGTCCAGATCCTCAGTCTTGTCCTTTTTTAAGGACATAAATTTCTTGATTCTCTCTCTCTCAGCTTTTCTTTGTGGTCCAAGATTACTTTGGCCACTGCCAGTCTGAGTTTTCTCTTCCAGACATCCCCAGTCCCACTCACATTCCCTGGCTTACCTGTTCCACTCTCCTCGCCAAGTTCAGTCCTCTCTCTTGAAAAGAGCAAAATGGTTTTGTTTGGATTTTTCCAGAAGAATTCAGCCTGAGGCAGCTATGAAGCATATGGAATTTCAGTCTAAATGGTTAAAATCTGGCAAAGTTTTATGCAACATGAAAGAAAGGTTTTAATAACAAAGCAGCACCACTAGTCAAATCTGTATAAATCTTAATATGTTTCCCTTTGAAGTCAATGTTAAAAAACCCCAATGAGACCATTAATTTTAAATCTTTAATACAGTAATCAAGTAAGCACATGCTTAAAGCGCTTTTGTGAATTGGACAGCAATTAAAAATGAGAATGTACTTCAAGTTACTATGAACATGAATGCATTATTTGCATTTACTACTTTCACTTCCGTTTTATGAATGCATCCAATGAAATCTGTAAACTTTCTCCTTGAAATTATTTGTTGAGTAATGTGGGCACAGGGGCTGGACTTCGAAGCTCACGGAAAATGAAGAAAATTGATAAACTGATGTTTCTGCATCATTTCTGTTAAGGTTCCACTACAGCTCTTTGTTGTGGCTGCTTTCGGTAGCAGTGTTTCAGTTTGTAAGCATTTTGAGCATGCGTTCAAAGTAGCATGGGAGAGAAGAGCGTGATCCTTTCCTTTGTTTTCATTTATTTTTCCAAAGAACATGAAGGACTCTTTCATGTTCTTCTATGGAGTACAATGCTTTGAAATTCTTATGCAGGGCATGTTACAGTCTAGTAGCCTTTGGCAATATGGCCAGGATACAAGATCTCACACAAAAAAAAAAACAAATGTGAAGAAAATAACTGATGAGGCTGGGGGAAAATAAAAAAGGCATTGGCAACACGTCATAAAGTTGTGACATCCAGACTTTTTCGGAGTTCAAAACAATGAAGGAAGAACTGTGTGTGTCTCATGTATTATGAAGATCCAGTCTCCTTTTGATGATAAATCACTCAAAACCCTACAATCCCCTCTACACATCATATTTCCCAAACTAACTCACAGGCCGTGTATAATAACAGTAAAAATTTCCCTCTTTTTAATAGAGTTATGAGATCTCTAGCTGTGCTATCTATGGAGTTTGGCTATATTACCTAGAAAATCATCCTGAGCCACATCACTTCAGGCTGTTTTGGAACTTTCCAATTAAAAAAGAAAAAAAAAAAAAGAAAAAAAAATAAAACAAACACCATCCTAATTTTGATTCTGTGACATTTACCTCAGATATAATTATTTTGTTTATGAAAGTTAACGTCATAATCAAGGTAACCATGAGAAATATATTATATGAGCATGGAAACAGTGCAAGTAGCATCTAATCCTTTTTTAAATTTCTCCCTGCTAGGAAATTCAGTTTCTCTGCTGCCCTTTGGAAATAATGAACTGTCTTCTTTATTCTAAATTCCATATCGATTCTTCTAAGTAGCATAATTTGTAAGTGTAATTAATTTTCTTTACTGTTCACTGCTGACTTCTTCCAGGTAGATCTTGAATGCTGAATGACTTGTTTGTGATGTGACTTTCTTTCTGGAAAATGCATTGGAAAATGCATTACACCAATATGCATATTGGTGTAATTAAAATCATAAATAGATCCAAAGCCTTTGCTGCTTGTTGAGTGTCTCAGCTTCTCATCAATCAGAACCCAATTCTCTTCAGAGCTTTCAATAAAATATTGGTTCATTCTTTCCTGCCAAAAATTGTTCCAGGTTAAGTTGACCTAACTATAATGGACAAATTGTTAATTCATTTTCGTGTTCTGGTTTCTCAAGTATCAGGGTACAAATTGGATTACCACTTCCCTTCTCTAAACTGACCAGTTGATTTCTGATATTTGCACATATTTTTTTAATATATGTAAATTTCCTTCTTGCTTTTTTAAAGGACCATTTTTCTGTTTTGAGGGGTTTTTTATTGTTGCCAGTACTTTCACATTCCCACAATCAATTGCTCTCCTGTTCTGCAATAGGCTTCAAATTATTTTCCTAGCCATGTAGTAGCTCGCCTCATACGATATCTGGTCCAAAGTTGCACAATATTATTTTCTTCTTTGGAAAGGCCCTATTGGGATTCAAAAGTGTTCACTTTCAGCATTGTTCCCATCAGTGTTTAGACAGCCATAGATTTTTGTCAAGACTTTTCAGTCATCATTTGCCTCTGTGGTAGAATTAAACAAAGTAGTTTAAAAATACCCAAACCAAAACCCTCAACCCATCTCAGTTCATTTCTTTTCTCCCTCCTCTCTCTGCCCATTTTTTTTTGCCCTGAAGCTTTTTCCCAGGCATCATGATCTTCTCATATTGCTGTGATTCTGCCTATATCTTACCCTGAATATGAAGAGGCCTGCCTTCCTTACATTTTTATCTTGCAGGGATAATGCTGCCTCCTGATTAAATGATTCATCAGGGAAACAGCATATGGGGGAAACAGCATAAGTGCTTCTTACACCTTTCAAGGAAAGTTTGTCTAAGCAACAGATAAAAACAATCAATTCACTCTCATGGCAATTTTAAATGAAAATCTTTACTCATATTATATTGTACAATATTATACAATAACTCAAGAAGGAAATATTAATATCAAAATGTATCAACACAAATGCAGGCAAATATATAGAAATTTATTTCATATGTAGCGTCCCATTAATTTGCAGGACATTTATTGCAGTGCCAATAGGCAGAGAATACATGCTTTGGGATTGATATTGTGGAGGGACCTTCCCTTTGGCCTGCTGTACACACACGTTAGTTCTAGCATCTAATGAAGCCAACCAGGGTCCTTAAATTCACTTCTCTAGAAGCAAAAGGCCAACATGGCACATATAGATCACTCAAAGGCTGTATTTAATATTAGAATTTTAGAAAGGTAGAAAATAATGTAAATCCTCTAGTAAGTTACTCTATTAAAAGTATTTATTGCTTGGAAGGACAGAAAACGTGATCTTACAGTAGTAGACAACTGAGATTCTTAAGAAAGTAAGGAAGCAAACCAAATTTGAAGTCTTCAAAGCCCAGATCCTGAAAGATATTTAGAGAGTTAAACTGATGGAGGTTAGGCCCTGAAATACTGTTTAGGCTAACTACTATGGGCTTACATACCCAGCTGCCTCCAGTTTCAATGCATATACCTCTAAGAAGCAAGGACTATGAGTTTGTAAGACACATCTCCTATATTTCCAAACAGTTTGCAGCCATCTACACATAACAAGGTACATGCAGACTCATCAGACAGGCAGGGCTAGGAAGCACAGGCCAAGAGAGAGCACATCCTTTAGAAGCTCCCAGTTTTAGCAGGATAACACTGCGAAGATGAGTGCTGAAAACATCAAAGTAATGCCATTCAGGTGAAAACAGAAACACCTGCATAATTTTTTTTCCTCTCAATGGGGAGTTGAAATACATTCAGATTTTAATACATGTCTGAGCATGTTCCTTATTAGAGATATTTTCCGGTGAGGAAAAAGAAAATACCCCAGGAAAAGCAAACAAGGAAAGAAACAAAAAAAAAAAAACCACCCCACATTTTTCTGTTAGTTATCTGAGCTTTAAAAATATTTTTTCACTTTAAATTTGTAAATTAGGAAGACACTTTAATGATATAATGAAAATTTACTATGTAGAGATGATGCAAAATTGGGTCTGGACCTTGTTTGATCTTGGTTATGTCTCAGGAATAAAAAAGAATACAGACTAAAAAATAAATATATAACTAACCTAGAAAAATTGCATGAGGTATTATGGGCAGAAAACCAAAGCAAGAAAAATGGAAGAAAGTTTAAAATTCTTCAGTGAGAATAGTGATGGGTTTATATGCATATTCTCTCCTCAGAGACCAAAACCTTTTCTACCTATGAGCCCCTGGTCTTCTGTCTACTGCAGCCTCTATTCAAACCATTTACCTGGCAAGTCTGAGTTTTTTAAAGTTTTTATAAGCCAGTCATTGGAATATTGTTTAAAAAAAATATATATACATATAGACACACACACACACACACACATATATATATATATGTTTATTAGTCTCTTGTTAGATTAAAAGAAATGTTGGCAATAAAGCTCTTTATTGTGTGTCAATAAACACAGCATATCACCAGTCCTTGGTGTAATATTCTGCTGTTATCCTGCATTGTCTGAAGTTGAAACAGCTGAAAGGGAGAGGACTATATTAAATGAAAGTGTCATGAATGTGAATATATTAAGAGAAAAAACTGCAAAAAAAGAATAAAAAGCTGAAGAAATAAGAAATCTATATCTCAAGAAAAATGGGCTTCCAAATGAAATTAATTTTAGCAAGTTATTTAAAATAAAACAGGAATTTGCAATATGCATTTAAATGGTTCAATAACGATTTCAATTACTGGCCAAGTGAATTCAAAGTCTGACAGTTATTTTTCTTGATGTATACCTAAAAATCACCCTTACAGTTCATTATATCACAATAAGTTTTAAGTGATGTTAAACATCATCCTAACTTTACAGTTTTATATGAATATTTATACTGTTTGCATACAGTATTTCTTATATATGAAAGTAAGAGTTTTGTGGTACCCTGAAGTATGCAGTCTCAAGAACAGTGTCATGTGATTCTACTTTTCTTGAGTTATCATTATAACATTATAAATCTAAGTTCTGACTGCAGTAACTAAAGCAAAAAGAATAAAATCCTGGTTTAGAATTGTGTTTTCAGCTCTGTTAGAGCTGAAGAATTCCTGGAAAGTCAGTAGATTAAATTCAGACCGCTCTAGCATTGTTTTGTCCTTCCTGTGACATTCATGTATAAAAGAGTGAGAAGGAGCACGTGCAATTTCCTGATGTTGGGTTACGAGATACCTATTGTCTGTACAAATATGGAGAAAAACAACCAATGCTTCCTCTTCTAGAAAAGTTAGTGTAAATATATATATTAATATACAATATATATATAATGCATAATGTATATTATATGTGTACCTTTCTGAATATATTAATAAATTGTTGTTGTTATAGTTATGAATTATTACTATTGATGAAGTGTTGGTGTATGTGGCCTTTTCCATGGGACAAAGCAGCCTGGGTGCAGCCCTCTTGGTGCTTTCTGGCTTTCCTGTATGAGCTGTAAGCTGATGGGCTCAGGGGAGCTGCTCAGAGCTGGGGAACTGCAGCACTCTGAGTGAGCTGGGAGCTCTCCAGCCTTTGCAAACTCTCCTCCTTGAAGATTAATATTTTTCAGGAGCCCTTGAGGAAATCTGCCAAAAATTACTGTCGTTAAAATTCTGTCCAATCTTAGTAACTCTCTGGAATATTTCAATCAGATCTCAATCCAGATATCAGGGAAAGGAGCTTCCTTTGATTAACAATGGTTAGACTTTACATAATCTACAACAGGAAACTCCATCCTTTATTTCAATGCACAAGTAAACAGAGTAGCAGCTGCTGTTATCAGCAGCTCATGGGGCTAACTTTTCAACAGTCTTTTAACCCAAAATTTTCCAAACAAATCTTCATTCACACAGCAATAATAAGGACAATAGTACTGTGAGAAAAAGTTTAATGCCACCAAAAGGAAAATCAATACAATTACTGGTTTCTGCTCTGTTTTAAAAATTTTTCAACCCCTACAACGTGGATGGCTAGAAGTTGTACTCTGTGGACTAGCTTGTGTTCATTAATTGCATTTTGACAAGTGTGTGTTTTAGGATCTTTTCGGATTACATATTCTAGCTCTTCTAAACAACCTGATTCTTGGATAAGGTTCTTCAAGCCTTAGAGCTCTAACATCCTGCAATGAGTTGCATTTCACCAATAAGCTTTATTGTCCTTACAAGTTCTTTTTCAAGTTTCAATGCAATAATTGTCTTCTCTCAGTTCTAAACTTTTAGTAGTAGAAACATCTATCACAGTACTTTAACCATGAGTAGCCCTATTAAAGTTGATAAAATTACTCATGTCCTTAAAATTAAACATGTGCTGAAGTGCTTTAATCAATTAGAGCCAAAGCTGTCAGCACCTTGCTTTGTTGTGTGCTGTGTTACACCTGCCTCTCCATGCCCTGGCCGGGATCTTCAAGGGACGCACTTTCAGATTTGCTCATTCCAATATTTAGCTGCTCTATGTCCTAAAATTGCAGTTTATGTGCACAGCAATAGTAAATTCATACAAACACAAGCAAACACTTTTAGTAACTGTTCTTTCAAGAGATATTTTGTTAGTAATGTAATGTATCAAAATTATCTCCAAGTGAAATAACCAGGCTAAAGGATGAGAATATTTAGTGTGTTTGTACATTTAACTATTGCAAAGTTCATTTAGTTTTAGGTCTAACGTGTAATATTTATTTTTAATAGTTAATACTGAAGCACTACTAAGTTCCACACTAGTGTGAAATGGTACTCAGGAGCTGACAACACAGTCAAAGATGAAAATCAGTAGGAACTAGACATGCTAAAGCCAGCTGAAATGGAATGCCAGTTGAAATGGGAGCCAGTCAAAATGTGTGCTAGGGAGAAGCTGTTTGGAGTCACTGGACCAGAAAACCTACATGTAACACTGAAAAATAACTCTCAGGTAAAGAGCAATGGACAGTGTAACTTATAATTTTCTACACTTAGTAAGCAAAATGTACAAGTTTTATTCTGGAATCTTTTGATTACCAGAAAAACAAAGAGAGAAAAAAGAAGTAGCATGGCTGTCCGCCCCTAATTTTGCAATTTAATACAAGCTGGTTATAGATGAAAAGATTCAAATCACAGAGCACTGGAGAACAACACAGGAAAAATGCCTGCCATTAGCAAAAAGGTTTCAGTTTTGGTTCCAGCTGCAAACTGTTTTCATGGAAAAATGTCCACATACATTTGAAGAAGCAGCCATGCGGAAACTTAAAATCCTTTGTAGGTCCTACTAATTATTACTAATTATTTTAAAGGGAAAGGCCTTGCTAATTCCCTAACAGAAACACAAAAAAGCTACCTTAACGTCCAAGAATAGAGAAATTCTTCAGTTAGTGCTGAGGAGAATGGGATTAATGAGACTAATGGTCCATGCACGGATGCTAATTTCTTCCTGCCAGAAGCCAAACTGATTTCAGCTGTAGCATTCCTTCACTGGGGGATCCTGGCCCAAAGCCCAGCAAGCAGCCAGGGACCAGCTCCACTGGCCTCTCGCAGCAACAAGAGCCTTGAGATCAAATCCTCTCTGCTATGTCCCAGGGGTGTGCTAGAGAAAGCTAGGAGCTGTTAATATTCTCCAGCCTGGCCTTAGGTGTGGAAGGTAAATGGATTATGGACAGTCAGCCAGTTTGACTTCAGACCTGACAGTGAAGACACAGTGACTTCATCCTACTCCCAGGCATTCCTGAATAGATTTCATGTGTCCTTACTCACAGTTCAGGTGCAGGAATGAAATATCACAAGAGCCCTGAGGCTCTTCTGTGAAACTTTTCCAGGAGTGAATTTGTTCTAGTATCTCAGAATTTGTTCCTGTCACAGGGGAGAGCCTGATTTAGGATTTAAGTGAAGCCTGCAAGATGTCAGCAGTGGCTTTGCCCTTTGGCTTCTCTGTTCAAGAAAAAATTCACAGGCTGTACAAAGGCTGGCACAATGCTGAAATTTTTTGCCTGTTGCTTTCCATTTCATTTTCATTTTCTAAAAATAGCTTCCTATACAGAAAGAAAGAAAAGCAGAAAGAATATTTAAAAATCTCATTCATAATTGTGTGTTAAAAAGAATATGATAGATGTTGCATCACATAAATTGGCAATGATTACTCATTTTACAATGGATTAAGAACAAAATCTTACTATTCTATATTTTCACATTTTTATCTATTTATCATAGTTCAGAGATGGCAGACATTATTTTATCAAGGCATAATATTCTAAATTACCTGCAAATTACTGACTACTTTTATTCCAGTACATCTGCTGTGTTTATGGGTTTGGGACATTTTTTGACCCTACCTGTCCAGTCCCCTTTGGATGATGAGTTTCTCACCTGTCAGTTTTGCCGAAGACAGGACATGCTCAACCTGCTATTTTACAGCATTAATGATCTGTCTGTCCATTCCAGGCAGAATGGAAACTAATGCTGTTTTCTTCTGAGATGGCAATCTACATTCTGTGTGATGGCAAAATAGTAATGGAAGAAGAGAAAAAAAACACCAATGCTCTTGGAAGTCCATGGGGATTAACCAGGAGAATTCAGAGTTGTTTTTTTTTTTTTTTTTTTAATCACCTCTTCTATTGGATCTCCCAGGAGTTGAAGCACTATTCATCTTTGAGGCTAATGAAGTTCCCTTGTGAATCATGCTGTTTGAACTATGTGGGGCATATCTTGATTAGCATATGTTTCTTCTAAAAATACATTTTGAAACCCCTGGAACTTGCCATTTGTTTGAAAGTCGTACTAGACTTTCAACCTTGCATCACTGATTATAGGACAAAAACTTTACTTTTAATCTTTATTGAAGGACATCTGGCTTTGTCTGCAATTCCTCTCCCCAGTGAAAATTTAGCCCAATAATTTCCTCCAGAAGACAGCAAAAAGACGAAGCTTTCTCAATGTGAAAGTGAAATAGAAAACTTTGAGCTACTGCTTACTTTAATATAGTCTAATTTAGGAATTCCCAGGGAGCTGCAATTTTAACCAGAATTCTCAGTTTATGTTTTTTGTTTTATTTTTTCATACTCAAGTCTCTTTCTTGGGGTGTCTATGGTCCTGTCTTTAAGGACATAGGGGTTACAATGTCAGCCCTGGGATAAAAAGAGTATCATCAGGGAATACTGCCAGATCTTGCTATTGCAGATTTACTCTGTGTGTTATCTATACCCCACCCCTATTTGAACACCAGACTCAAATGGACAGCTAGGCATGTGTTGTGCCTAACACTACATTCTCACTTTAGGATTTCAGTGCATAAAGAACAGTCCTGATTTGTGAGCTCTATCCCTAATTATCATGAAATCTGTAGAGCCAGTGAAAGTGTGGCTACATGTACTTCTTCCCAGAAAGATCTTCAGCATGATTTCCACTGGTTCAGAGCAACCATGTTCTGGTCACTGGTCATCCCTCGCAGAGGAGCCATTCCCAGGAAAGCACACAGTGGCTACCCTGGAGGTGGCTCAGTGAGGGCAGCTCCCAGGGTTGCTGCCAGTGAAAGATGTGTATGTCACAACTGAACACGTTCTATCTCCCTTTAGCAACCTGACCTGCCTTTATTCATCAGCCAAGGCGAGGAAAGAATGTAAACACAGAAGGCATTGTCTCTTGACATGACTAATCTTCCTTTTGTCCTGATCTAAACAGCTTTTCACCCTACCTGATGCATCTTTTCCATGCCCTGAAAAAGGAAAAAAATTATTTTCTTACACTGCATGTAGATTAGCACTTTGGGAACTTGATTAAAATGATTCTGCAACAAAGTCTAACAATATTTGCAGATGGTTTTCTTGCAACTGTATTTTTGAACAGTTTATATACATATATATTAATAAAATATGTTGTGAAACATAATTCTCTTTGACCTGTGTATACTAAAAAAATTGAATGTAAAACAATACATAGGAGAGTATTATACAGGATAATTGATTTATTAACCCATGGCGTTAATCTTGTAGTAAAACAAGACATGAGTCTTCTTTTTCCTTAATAAGATATAATGCATATACTGCAGTTTCATCATCTCTTGTCTTTCAAAGAGGTGAACTGTAATGGAAGATTAAAGTCTAACTTTTTAATATTGTTTCTAATAATTATTTAATTAACACCTTTCAGTGATCTGGTTAATGTATGAAGCATCTCATACATTCTATTGTTTCTTTTAATCAAAAATTCTCCCATTTTTTTTAATTAAATCACCTTCCAAGGTAATCATAGATGCCAAAAAATCCCTCTCCTCTCCACAATGTCTGATTTTCTTCCAGCATTTTCTGATTATATGGACTAGGGTTGCAGTCAGCAGTTTCTTGATACCAGTCATTGTGAAATGGCCATATTTAGCTGTCTAGGGCATGTTATGTAATGTTTATACACCTCACTTTCCTTCAGAGCATCTAGTTTTCCTTCACATGTGTAAAGCACATCAGCACTCTCTTAGGACTGTTTGTACAACTGGAGCCTGCCAGATGCTTCAGGATTATGGTTTGCCTTCCTATGCTTAGGCATGAGGGAGATTGGTCATGTCTCAAAACTGCATTTATAATTACATTGCAGTATTTTCTTGCTGAAGAGTAACAAAAAGATACTTTTTGTCAGACAAATTTTACACATTCCTCTGTAAAAAAAATTTTTTGCTAATTTTCAAAATAGGTCTTTCATGTGAAGCATTTGCAAAAATTAAAAATTGAAAGCAACATAGAATTATGTGTGCAAACATAGGATCGCTGCTAGCCACTGTGCTGCTGGCAAGCCTCCTTCAGGCTGGAAAACCTCTTCTCCAAGAGCTGACTTTTGTTTCAAAGGTAATTACTCCAATCTCCAGCTGGTAAATTTTATTTGACATTGCTGAATAAATCTCCTGTTCAAAGTTACATTTCTGTGTTCTGCCTGTCGGTGCTCCTCTAGATCTTAGTTTTCATGGGGATTAACCTTTAATCAATTAAAATATTAATTCCGTATACAAATCAGACTCAAAGAGCTATTTCCCAGGGGATGCAAGCTTTTTATCTACATATTCAAAGCTGGGAGTGCCTGAGATATAAGCAGCAATGATCCAAATCCATTTATTAGTCTGGGAAGAACAGACCTGCTATCGCTCAATGCCTTTGTGCACCAGCTCATGAGTACTTTGTTTAGTGAGGCATTAAAATTTTTGAGATATTCTCCCAGAAGACTAAGTGTCAAATCCAGGAAGCCTTGCACACCACAGTGGACTAATATCTCTGTGCTAAGGGACAAATACAGTGTTGTAATATTGCAAATGGAAGTGACTAGATAACCTAAGGCTGCTATATCCTGCACAAGATAAGTGCAGCAGTAAATGTGCACCCTGAAAACCCCATGGTTTCCCTCTCCAAAGAAGAGAAAGAGTGGAAACTTTCAGCTGTCTGAAATAATTTTCTACCATCGTACAAAGAAAATCACAAGGCCTCATGAAAAAAAGATTTGGTGGTGTTTCTAAGTAACCATCCTTCTAACTCTCATTATGAATCCTTTCGTCTTGCATGTCATAAGACATGAATATAAGTGTAAATACATGTGTTTCAAAAAATGCTTTCAGAAATGAAATGTAACTTGATGCAAAGAATGTTAACTGATGCCACAGTTAACATTCACATATATCACATAAAAAGTCATAAAAATAATGGTGGCATCATACCATGCTTATGGTTTTTGCTAGAACTTTTCACCTTACTTAGTTGTAGCATATGGACATAGTAGATATAGATTTTACTGTTTGTGGAAAACTTTAACTAGAAAAAAAGCTGTGTTCAAGCCAGTGGAAGTTCCATGTGCTAAGTTTGTCTCTCTTGCTGCGCCTTTTGCCTTCTGGATGACTGAAGTAGCCTGGGTAAAGTTAAAAGCAATCTGATCTAAAGTTTTATTGATCTGTGTATGTAATATTAATAAAATGGATTGTTTTCAAAAATCAGTCTTCTGACCATTTCCTAGTTAAGGTTAGATTTTCCTCTAAGAAATAGTACATTCTATAGTGGCAGTTAAAATTGTACAAGGAATCAAGCACTAGCAAAGAAAATCCAGCAAAGAAATATATCTCTAAAAACTTTTGAAAGATTTTATCTTTCTTGAATAATTAATTTTTATTTTCTTTTGTAATCAAACAGAACACTTTTCATTATCATTACATTATTCCTAAACCAATGATATAATAATCTTAATTCTTAAATATTTTTGTTAGTTTCAGGTAAAATAAAGGGCACTTTTATCTAAAAGCCTGATTTTCAGGCTTAGTCAATTAGTTTAATAGGAGTTAAACTGTGACTCTGGGATGTGATAAAAATAATTTCAAATTTGAATTTAATTTACCAAAAGTGGAAGATCATTGAAGCACTTCAAATAATAAACTTTTCTTAGAAGATGTGATAGAACTTCCTGGAACTGTTTATATGCATGATGAATTATAAGTAAGAATTATTAAAAAACAGGATTTTAACTAAGTACCAATTATTATGAGAAATTAATGCATCCGAAATTAATATCCAAAATGCCAAAAATATGATTTTGCATATCATATATGATTCTACTTGTGCATCATATTCTTCTAAAACTCTTGAGAGGCCTCATTTTCAGACTTCAGTTATGCAAATGCAACCACTTGTCTAGGCAAGAGAGGATTCCTGTGGCATTGTATACAAGAGAAAAAATAATGGATTATTGTATTGCAGTTGATGAAGTGAAACATATAATCTGAAAAAATGTTTTTCAAAATTAATTGCTTAACTTTATCCAATGCTATGTAGCCTGTCGAGATAGATGACACAAGCTAGGTCCACAAAGGTGTGGAAATGACCAGTGTCTGGAATTTTGTGAGGAGTAATATTCTATCACATGGGGTATGAAAATGAGTTTTATTCTCTATGTAGCAACCACTAAAAATTTTTAATCTGTGCAGTAGTCTTGAAAGTGATGTGGAAAAATACTTCAGTAAGCGTTTCTTTTCCTACCTTGCTCAATTAAGTCATCTTAACCTCTCCCACCCAACCAAGCCCCAGAATAACCTCACCCTTTACTGGAACTGCTATAAAGTCCCTAATCTCCCATTTTCTGAAGTATTTCTTTCATAATTCCTCTTCGTTTTACTCTTCCTACCTATCATGAAGAGAAAGAAATTGTAGATAACGATAGGGAGCAGAAGGGTCCATGTTTCCAAACAGGCTACACTAGGAGAGAAAAGAGTGTTTTGCTTGAAGAGTTTCACACCACTGGGTCAGAACTTTGATGAGCAGACTGCCACTACCAGATAAAATGGGACCTGAGGAAATCTGAGTTTGAAATAAAGGCCACCTGTATGAAGGCTGTGAACCAGTCAGTTCACTCAGTGTGCTGACACAACGTTTAGATGAATCAGTGTTTCTGACAGAATACCATGATCTAGATATTCTGTTAATATTAAGTATGTACCTGTTAATATCATGTAAATGTGTGCTTTTTTTCTAACACAGGAATCCTGGCAGAAAAAGATGAAAATTATGACTCTTCTTTCAACATTTCTTTTGAAGTTGAGATTGATATAATACATAACACACCATCCTCCAATGCTTCTTGCTGGCCACAGCTTCCAGCAAATCCTGATGTGTGACACCCAATTGGAGCTTTGGTGAGCATCTAGCGACAGTGATGACATTTCCACCACCAAAGGACAGGTTTTCAGGATGGGACAAGGGCTGTGCTTTAAGAAAAAGGCTCTGTGAGTCAGCACCCTTTGGCACCCCTGCTCTGGCACATGTCCAGCCCTGCTTCTCCCTGCCAGTGCTATCTGCAGTCAGCATGAGGAAAAGGCTCTTTACTTGGCAGGTCTCCAAGGTTATTCCCTGAAAGCTCAGCTCTAGCCAGGCAGCTTTCCCACACAGCCACAACTATGTCACTGCTTGACTTCCTTCCAACCGAGGCTGGTAGTCACAGTCATGGTGCACTTTTGCTGCAGCCATCACTGCCAAGCAAAACTGGGCCTGCCATTATTCCTGCGGGAAAAAATATTACATGCAAAAGTAGGGCTTTAAATACTCAGTGTCTTCCTCTTGTCCAAAACAGCTGCAATTTGAAGGAATGCTATTTGTCTGCTATTATGTTGGTTAAAAACAAATAAATCCCCCAACTCCCCTTCTGCATGTCTCACACATCAAAGCATTTATATTTATATTTACATTCTAGACCAAGTCACTTCTCCTCACCAAGCCAGGAGGAAGAGCAGAATAACAGCAGCTCTCACACATCTCATTTACAAAGCCACTATAAGCACAACATCTTTAATTATCTGTTCAAGGTGGTTACAAAGACCAAAAAAAGATGACTCTGTCTTTTACCTCGTTATCTCTACTTGCCAAACATCTTCTTCTGAATCTCAAGTGCTGATTGTTGTAAAGTTACAGGTAAAATCCCATCTTTTCTTGAAGGTTTAAATAGACTTCCAGGTTACAGATGGGACGATTTACCCAAAATAATTTTACTAGAAATTCTGCGTTGACATCATCCACAAAGGAGTTCTTCTAGCCTAGAGATGCTGTTTTGCAGTGGAAAATGTAGGACCACATCATCTAAGATGTTCAGACAGGAGGAGTAATGAGGAAAGAGGAAAAGATGACACTCACAGGTTTCGCTCCATTAGATGTTTCTGGTTCAAACCTATCAATCCAAACCAAGTAGAACAACTTCAAGGGATGGGTTGTGAAAAAGATGATAGTTATCTACTAAAGTTTTACTGCAATGTATATATGTACTGATAGTTGCACTGAAGTTTTTACTTCATATGTTTTTATTACATAGATTTTATATATCTGTTACAGTAGTATGCAATGTAGTCTTTTTACTATCATGTTAAGGTTGCACTGCAAAACTGATTGCTCCTCTATTCCTCTTCTGTCGCACTCATTTTCAGATACTACTTCACCATGGCCTCTATGCAGAAGACAATCTACTTTCTCCCCCATCTTCCTTCAGCCTTTCTCTAGGCAACTGTTCTGAATATTTTCCTATGTTTTTTTTCTTTCAGTTAATTACAATATACCCTATATCTGCATTAAAAACTTTTAAATGGGGGGCTGTGATTGGGTGTGTGTGATGAGGGTATTTTCTAACACATCTCTTAGTCTATAAAAATTTTCAAGGAAGCTACTGTATTCCTCTGATTTGCAAAATGATTTGCCCATTTTCTGAGCTAAATCAGTAATTTGTGATAATGTACTAACAAGGAGATCCACGACTCATTTTCCATTTGTCTACCTGTCAGTATTACAAGTTTTATCTAGCTGGTAAGTTTGCTACTGACTCATTAATGTATGCAGCTCATATCATGTTAAACTAGATCCCTGCCAAGCTTTTCCCACCCTGATGCTATCTTTGTGGTCTCTTAGATTAACTGGAATTTTGGATTAAGTGAAAGCCTGAGGCATTTGACTAAGAAAATGAGATTAACATAGATTAAGTATGTTACTGAGGACTGCTAAGCTAAAAGCTCAGGTGTGTAGATTACTCATTATTTTTTTAGCATATAGATTTGCTGACTACTTAAAATAATTAGCTTTACCTGCTACCATATCTGGCAAAACTTCATCTCTCCCTGATCCTTTTTGCTGGTGGATATTTCATTTGTACATGCTGCTTCCTCATAGGTTCTCTCTCTCTTCCATAAATTACATGTTTGTTCCACTAATTATGTGTTCTCTTTTCTGTCTCATCCAATCAAATAACTGTTTCAAAGCATTCCTGTTGAACTAAAGCTTGCATTCAAAGCAGACACAGACTAAACATCTTTCTTGGTTCTTTTCCAAATACGTACAATATTCAATCTAGAAGTGGAACCCCCATCCGGAAGTCCCTATTGCTTAATTTATACAATCTCCTCAGCAGTCTCTGGTGGGCATAACTCCACTTCTCACCTTTAATTATAACTCTGATACAATATTTAATTACTTGGTTTTCCAGACTGAAAGAAAAAATTAAATTTGTTGCACAATGATTATAGATGTTGCACAGGGATTAAAACTTGCTCACCAATTGTGGAAAGAAAAAAGAGAACAATTATTTAATAAAGATTGCTGGCAGATACAAATATATTTTCAGTCTTCACATAGATTTTTTAGGTTTAAGTTAGCAAATAGACTGCTGTAGAATTTTGAGGAAGAAGTTGCAATTCTGTTTCAGCTCTGTCATCCATGTCTTCCCTTTAACCCAGAAAAACCAATGTACTGGCAAATAATGTAGACAAGAAAGATTAATGTAAAGAAAGATTGATATAAAATCAATGTCTTGAGACAAATTAAGTGGAATATACTTCTTGCTCTCAAAATCTTATTTCACCCTGAAGTTGCAGTTGACATTTACCATAAATTATCTCAGCAGATCACTGCATGCAGAATGAGTTTGGGTTTCATTCATGTACACCCTACATTAGAGCAGCACACTGGCTAGGTATCTGATTATTTCAAATATGGATTTTAGACCAAACAAAAGGCACAATTCAATATTTAGATTACCAGATTACATTACTGAATTATGGTGAATATCCACATTAAGAATATTGACACCAATCTGATTTATGTGTGATTTTCCCATCAAAATCTAACACCAGAATAGCTGTACTTTCTTGGGGTTTTGTTGTTTTTTTTCGGGTAATTGCTAGGAAATATGTTATAGACATAATGAGAGGCAGGCACCAGCTGTTATAGTTTAATAGTGATAGCATTTTCTAACATGCCTTATCCAAAGGCATTCATATTCCTATTACCTATGTATGCACCTAACTCCAGCTTTGCAGAGCCAAGGCAGTTAGGAGTGGCATACTCCAGAAAGAGACCTGGGAGCTTTTTCATCTGCAAAGGCCCTGTATTATCCTTTTGGTACTGTAACAACCTTAAAACCCCAAGTTCTTACTTCAACAATCCTCTTATGTCCGTGTGTTTCCCCTGCACATATCTAAGGATTTGGATATTTATGATCTCAATCCTTTACATGTCTGTCAAACTTTTAGATGTCGTGCAACCCAGTATTATAGTATCCACACACCTATGGGCATAAACACAGGTCTTTATCTGAGCCTATAGCTATTACTGAAAAGAACAGGGGTGGAAAAGCATACTTAAAAACAACATTCTTAATATTCATGTTGTTCCTCAGCCTTGCCAAAAAGTAGTGTGATAGAAGTCTGAATTCCAGAATCCTATAAGCATGTCCCAAGGCAAATCATATAGAAGAGTACAATTTTGCTTTCATCATTTTCATTTGCAAGTATATTTTACTTTGTAGTTGTTGATGATATGTATCAATGCTCTACAAAAACATTTTTTGTGGGCATGTCATATTCCTGAGGAAATTAAGAAGATGAAGATTAGGGCAAGTACCATATAAAAATCTCAGGCCCTGCTTAAGATGTCTTGTAAGCCCATACTTAATTTTCAGATCTGCCTATGTTGAAGTGTATTTGAAGCAGTTTTCCTTTGAGTTAAACCATGTCATCATCTCCAGAATAAAACTTTCTCATCAATGTCTAGAACATGCATGTTTTACTAGCTACAGCAGTAAGATAATGCTATATAATAATTACTCATATTTCTTCACCTTAGAGATATTTGTACTGCTACTGATGGCTAAAATAATTTTAACCAAACTTTGCAAACAAAATGCAGATCTTTATCAAAACACCTTTTGTACTCTTTTAGCTTCTCATAAAAAAAATTAAACATTTGGAAAGAAAAATACAGTGAAGCAGGAATTATTAGTTTCTACCTTTTTTCACACGGGAAAAATAGTTTTTCAGCCTCATCCTATTATAAATTTGAAATCTGTAAATTCTTACTGAGATGTTACAAATCCAAAAGCTGTCTTTTCTGTACTAGCTATAGTAATAATTAAAAGAAGCCTAACTGAGAGCTCCTCCAGTAATATTTTGGTTACTTTTGGTAAAGCTATGAACTTGTATTCATAGGAAGCTGTAAGAAATCCACTTTTGCCTGTAGATTTTAGCTTTAACACTCATGACTAGATATTGTCATACAAGTTTTAGTTAAGCCTGAAAATTTGAGAAATTTAGATAGAAATGTATATACTAGTTTTTTTCTTAAGCAGTTTTCTATTCAAAACAATAAAAACAAAAATTTCAGAATAGGAACAAGAATTCATTATATAAATGAGTGTTTCTGTAGAATCACATTGAAAGTTTTTGAACAGTAAGGATTATAAAAACTATTTGAGAAATATTATCTTACAATTTCATTAATAAATTGAATTAAAATTAATTACCAAATTACTAAATGGAAGAAAACAGTTAAAATAACTATGATTCACAATAAATTATTGGCCTTTTTTTGGTCAATACTCCGATTCCTATTTCTTGGAACAAAACCAAATCCGTAAAACATTTTAAAAAAGGAAGCTGGGGGAAGGCAAAAGAATAAGCAGGAATTTTTCAGAATGCTTTGAAGGAAAGTATTTCTCAATCTTTCTAAGGCTGCTGGACAATTTAAAATGGCTCAAAAGCCCAAACTGAAGTCAGGCTTAGACTTTAGGTTATAGTAAATAATGTAGAAGGGCACTGCACTCTGTCCTCTGCCACTTCTCAAATATCTAAAGTATCCTTAGAAAACATACTTTGAGACATTGCAAATTTTCAGCCAAGTGCACATGATGATATGCTGATATGAATTTAACAGCCCATGCTCAAACTTTAGAAAGCAACAGGCCCCTTTATCTCAGAACCTCTTATTTCCAGACTGTTTTATGGAGTTGGTTATAAAAAATGATTAATTCTATAGAATGAGAAGCAGAGGTGAGTATTAGCATTTCTGTATTAACGCTATGCTCTTAATTTTCAAACTTGGACCACAATCTCAGACTAATTACTTTAGTTTCATTTTCTTCATGTGTTGTATTTTAATACTTCCACCCTAGCCCTCGTCAGAGACAAGAGATCTTAATCTCAGGATGTAACTAAACCACCATTCTTAAAAAAATTTGTTACTTTGATTTTGAAGCCTTCTCACTATCCATTTGAAACCTTTCTCTGTATTAATAATCTCTTCCCGTTTTCTTCACATGCATTTCTATGATTATGTGTGTTTGTGGGTTGTGTTTGCAAGTCCCTTAAATGTGGCTAAATTGAGTAGCTTCAGCACTGCGATCCCTTGGATAAAAGGTTCAGCTTATAATGGTTCTGCACCTGGGTATGTGTTTCTAAGGCTTGCTATTCCCTGCTTTAAATAAGAGAGCATATCAAGTAGCTTGAACTCCTGCAGATGTTGGGATATACACTAATTATTCTTAGGTTGTAGCTGAAGGTCTTGTCAGGCAGAATTCTGGCATTCAGTTCTTGTTATGGCTTCTTCTGTACAGAAAATCAGTAATAACTTTTCAGTTGTCTCTGCCTCACAATGAAGGCAAAAGGTTTGACCTTGCCTTGCTATGTTCTGTGCAGGGCTGCTCTCAGCTGTGCTCATTGCACTCGGTGGAGCTCGGTTGCATTTTCACTTCAGAGAGGAGGCATACTGAGGAGACAGGGCAAGGTCACGTTCCCGGGACACAGCACTGCAGCTGCCCCTTGGTGCAGAGATTTAGACCTGACAAGGAATGGCGATCCAGTGCTGGTGTAAGAACACGTATATGCTGAAATGCAGAGCGGCATGCTTTCACCAGAAACCTAGTTTAAGGGATGTGAAGCATTTGTTTAGCACAAGATGGAAAAGGATCATTTCATCTAAGCCAGCAATCTATGAAAATATTTATTGAAGATACACAATCTAGGGGTCATTTATCAAGAAAAATATTGTGTGCGGGGGAAAGACTTATTGTGGTCATCTTGTAAATATCCATAGCTAAAGATTCTTGAATTGTATCTTGAAAATTCTGTATATTTTGGGCAGGTATATGGCAGTCAGAATTATTATTCTTCAGTGACCTTCCAGTTGCATTGAGAATTATCTGATATTCTTTTGTTTTTGTTTGATTTACTCCTATTCAAATTCCTGTTTATGTTCCAGGACTATCCTTTTACATTAATTTAAATGTTTAGGGGGTTTATAACTTAACTCCCTACTTACTCAAGTTTAAATGTATTTCTTTAAGTGTTACCTTACATTAAAATGAGATATGTAACTTCTAAGTATGCAGCCATCTTTTATGGCATCAGATTTTTCTAGGGATTAAAATGATATCTGAAGCTAAAACATAGAATCATAGAATCATGAAGCTTGAAAAAGATCTCTAAGATCACTGAGGTGTCCAAGCATTAACTCAGCACCACCATGTTCACTGCTAAACCATATTCCCAAGTGCCACATCCAAATGCCTTTTGAACACTTACAGGGGTGATGATTCCACGACCTCCCAGGGCAGCTTATTTCAATGTCTGACCACTGTTTCAGTGAAAAAATGCTACTTAATAATCCAATCTAAACTTTCCCTCGCAGGCCTTGAGCCTGTATCCAGTTTGTCCTGTCACTGGTTACCTGGGAGCAGAGACCACCCCCCCTTGGCTGCAGCCTCCTTTCAGGCAGTTGCAGAGAGCAATAAGGTCTCCCCTCGGCCTCCTTTACTCCAGGCTGAACAGCCCCACCCCTTCAGCTGCTCTTCATAAGACTTGTGCTCCAGACCACTCAACAGCATCATTGCCCTTCTTTGGACAGGCTACATGGAACTTTTGCAAGAAAACGTGGGGTTAAAATATAAAATGTGCTGTCAAAAAAGGAGTTAAAAGGTGGCACAGTTTTCACCTGTTGCTTTAGTGAATGAAACATTTCAGTTGAACAAATTTTTTTTGACAGTATATGCATATGCATGCAGCAATGCCACACCTTGATTTAGGAGATTTTTGGTACACTTATCATTAGACCTTAAATTGGGGCAGAAGGAAGAGTTGCATCAAGTTAAAATGCTACTGACCTCCAGCTAAGACCAAGCTGAGGATACAGAAGAGATGGAAACCATTATCATGTTCCAAACTACTGCAATACTGTAAATCATTGCATTGGAAGTTCCTTTTTCTGTGGCATTTTTGAAAGAAAAAGAATTTCCTTAAGGTGTCCATGATCTTTGCCCTAATTTTCAGCTATCCTACTGTTTGTATGATGCTCCTGAAACCAATTTTGTTCATGTCTATAAGCCTTTACCTTGCGTTAAACTGAGTCCTAAATTGGGTCCTATTCCTTTTGGACTTTCATTGCAATCCCCCAGTTTTTCAATTTATTTTTTTTTTTTGTAGATCATATTTAATGAAAACTCATAAGTGAAAAGCTCTATTCATAGAGGTATCATACATCCTGTCCTAGAGAAAAAACTTCTTGAGTAAAAAAGTAAGTAATCCAGGAACAAAGTCAGTTTGATCCTCTCTAAATAATATGTGTGATGTGGAAAATTGTTCACCGGAAACAAGTGGACTAAGAAAAGCAAATTTATTTCAAGTTTAATATTGTACTGATTTTTTTGCTTGTAATTTGAAACAGAGAGCTGGAGGTGAAAAATCTGCTAAAATTACCTTATATATTCACATATTTTACTTGAAGTTTTCCCTTTAAATGCTGTTTTGAGACAGAAAACTCAATACATTTTCATTTCTAACACTGTACAAACTATTTTTTTTTAATAATCATTTTCATTAGTGTGTGTCACAGGGCTCTGCCCCTGCATAATATAAAAAAGGGATTTTCTTTTTATACTCTAAATTATCCTGTATTTTTCTTGTTTACACTAATCCTCTTATGAAATCATATTTCAAGTTTCTACTTCAATTGCTTCCTTTGCTGATGCCTTTACAAAGATATTCTTCTGACATTTATCTTTTGCTGCATTGTTACCATGTCTATTTTACCACATCTTCAAGCATTGTGGAAAATAACCTCTCCAAAATCTCTGAAGTATTTAATTCATTTTATAGTAATTATATAATTAAGGACTGGTCTCTGGTCTTTCCACTGAAGCTATTCGGTTTATGAAGTTGTTCAATTTATTCCTTAGCTTATGTTTTCCAAAAAAACATGATGAGAAGTGACTTCACTGTAGAGAGAGTGAGATTATGATGGGTGTAAAATATGTTCCTATTTCCTTTTAAAATTCTCATTAAATAAATCAGTAACCCATTGGTGGTTTATTCAGTTCCAGACTCACTGTGCCATTTAGACTGCTCACAGGGGTACAGATGCTTACAGACAGCCCTGCACAAGTGTGGGTACAAGATTTTGATGAGTGATTGGGCTCTGAAGAGATATAGATGCTGCCATGTGGGTCTCTAGCTAACAAGTCTATACAAGCCAGTTCAGGCCTTTTTCCATAATGTTTCAGTTACTCTGGCCCTGGAAGAACAACACAGAGAAAACTGAATCACTGTCCATGTAACCATCTCCAGTGTGACATAGCTGGATATGAGCCCCAACCAACAAGCCCAGAAGACCCAGGCTGACTCTCAGTGATGCAAGTGCTCTGTTGCAGTTTCAGTGGCAAAGGAGTTCCCCCAATGGAAGATAGTTCAGGCACTGAGAATATATCCTACCATATTCTGTTAATTTTTCCGCTGGGTTCACTGCAAACCTAACAGGGATTTTGTCTGAAATACAGTACTTTGTATCCAATAGTTACATTTTATCAAAATGGTGCACACTGTGTTTAGTGCAGGTGCATGATTGTGAGCCATACTTGAGTGAGACAGGTTTCTTTATGACTTAATACATTATGTGCTGCAATATTAAAATTTGTCAAGAATTCTCAGTAGCATACAGGCAGACATTCTGAATTAATATTTTACAGCTGGCGCAGAAGAAACATATGTTCTGTGATCTTCCAGGAGATTTCACTTTCATCTCTCCCTTGTCTAAAACTATCATTTTAGATTGAGAAGATGTGATTACACAGAAAAACAATTTTTTAGAAAACATTTTTCTTTTAATTTATTTGAGATAAGGAAAAAATATATACTTTTTATTTGTTTATAAAGAACCAGGATACATTGGAAAAAAAAATAGCCAAGTACAAAAATCTAACAATTACACCATTGTAAGGATGTCTTAGTCTAGATAATTTCTGATGGCAGAAGGAGTGACAACATCTGTAGTCTGACTAAAATAAAACTGAACAATTAGAAAGTGAATTCTGATGTGGTAAATGAGGCTTCAGCTATTGCAGGCACACATTCCCTTATTTTCTTTATCAGCAGATGCTGATGTTACAAAACCATAACTAGCAATTGAGCACAGATGGTTATCTCTGTTCATAACAAAAGCTCAGAAGGGAATAGGCACTTAAATAGAGAGACCTCAGTCACCCCTCTCAGTAAGTTTCCTGCTCAGACTTTCAAACAATATGTCTCTTAACAGTTTCCCAATCACATGCAATCTGTGCATCCAGAGGGGTAACCTCAATTGCACCCAGCACAGACCAGGCAGCAAATGAAAGCTGACCTCACCTGGCTGAAGCACAGATTTATGTTTTCCCACAACTGGATGTGCCTTGGGCTGGAGTTTTAATGGCCACTAGCACTCTGGGCACAGCTTGCTCCCTCCTGTCTAAAAATCAGACCACAGACAGACAACTACAGTAGATGTTTGATCACAGAATTTTTTTCTTTCATTTTTTCACACTGTCCTCACCAATTTCCCAGGTACGTACTGCAGTTCAGGCTGGCTGAAATAAAAAAAATATTTCTGATGAAGTTTAAATAGATAAATTAAAAATATTTTGTTGTTCTGTGGTTGAATTTGCTGAACATGAAGCAAGGTGCACAATGGCAGTGTGGTGGCTGGGTAAAGTTATCTTTTTGGTATTCTAGGAATGACAATGAGATGAAGAGTAAATGTTGCTCAAATTAAACATGGATTAACTCCATATACATTTAATTATACCACTAAACAGGTTTCTTCTGATCCTCTCCTTTAATGATAAAATTAAAGTAGTTGGAGCTAAAGGAGAAAGTTCAAAGAAGTTGTAAGATTCCCAGAAAACTTTTGTGATCCCATGCCTTCTCTTTGCAGAGCCATATGCTGTAACTTTAGTGGTCATGAGTAGCTGGAATCAGAGCATGGCCAATCCCTTGTCCTGCTGTGCAGAGCAACTCGTCTGTCATACGAATCTCTCCAAGTCATAGCACAACTCCTGCTCCAAAGAAGGGTGTCTATAACTGGTGAATGCAATTTCTCTGTCATGGTGCTTAATTACAGAGAATGTGCTCTGATGATCTTCATGAAGCCTGAGTGGTTATTCAGTTTATAAAAAAAATATGTATTTAAAAATATGTGTATAATATATATTTATATACATAAGTTCTGGAATATTATGTATCATGTGACATATATCATTAAAATTACATGGAAAAAAATCAGTTTATCTGAAATTAGATGGAATGGAATATATTGGTTTATGGTACAGAAGTTGAGCGCCTTTAAAATTGCTACAGTCAGCAACTGCACAACTGTGTGAACATGAGAAGTGTCTACACCTTTTTTGAATAAATATTTGAATAGCTCTGAACAGAAGTAATTTGGTCTCAGTACATTCGCTTAATGGTATTTTGTCCAGCTTGTTTGTTGTTTTTTTTTTTTTTTTACTGCCAGTCATTTTCCTTATGTTATCTCTTTAAAATTCTTGGTTACAATGACTTAAGAAAAATCTGTGTATGTGAACAGATTGGTGAGTGTAAAGTACATATTATGCAGAAAGGTAGTGGGTGTGTTGCTGCTGTGGCTGTCTCTCTCTCTCTCTCTGCTCGCTTGAGAGCATTAGTCATGCAGAAAAACTGGTACAGTTCTATATGATTGCTATGCATGCAGTCAAACTAATACCAGAAACTGGAATAGGCTGATATGCTGTGGAAGATATTCAAATTGAGAACCAAAGGGGAATTTTCTCCAAAATAATGGTTTCTAGTGTCTGTGAGACTGTTGGCAGAATTATCTAAGTATGAAAGAAGACTGTATGCTAGTGTTGCTTGATTGACATTTAAATCAGCAAGAGTTGCTTGTTTCTGGAACAAGATGCTTGTAAACTAGTCATGAGGTAGGTAGTGCTGGGTGGTGGCATATACTAATGAAGGGCCTTTGTAGTATCTTTTATGATTAGCATATTAAATACAATATTGCCCTAATGTTTTCCCTTTCTTGAAATAGGTCATTGTTTGGTGAAAACTAGAACAGAGAACTATGCAAATCAAAAGGAGCTTTGTGATCCACATCTGAGTGTCCAATTACTGGCCTGAAGCTGCTTGCATCTTTCCTACTCACAGATTCTGTTAGGCCTTATACAGTATGGTTTTAGACTGCATAAGGGAAAAAATGGCCTAGTTAGGTTATTCACATTAGCCAGAGGATATTATGTTATATGTAATAACATTGTAGTATCTGTAGAGGACTGGAGGATAAAGACTAGTGCTGAAGCTATCCACTAGCTAAGTTCAACATCTTCCTCAGGCTGAGGTTTTTTAAATATCTCTACCTTTTTCAAGAAGTTTAACCATCAGGGTCTATGTATTTTCTGCTGGGGATATTCTAGGAAGTCTGTGATCATTCTGTGTAGCATTATTTTCTTTCTGCCACAAACATTCATAAGACAAATTCGTGCTGAATTTGTATGTCCCACTACCTCAATACACCATGCCTTGAAACAGTGTGCTGAGGTGCCTTGAAGAAAACAGAAGGAATGATTGGTGTCATTTTTCAAAGACAGTAATAAAGGACTATGTTCTCAGAGACAAACTTTCAGCCTGAGGTGTGTGAGAACAGAGGTATCTCAAATACCTCTACTATTGAACACAGTGCTGGATTTAAGGCACTTTTAGTGATTTAGTAACCCCAGATGAAATGTGCTAACCTGTATTGCCAGGCTTTGTGTGCTTATTTCTGCAAAATTTATTCTAAAACACTTTTCCACTTATTGTATGAAAATTTAGAAAGTCATGCTTTTTCTTCAGCTTTTGCATGCTTAGACTACAAGTAGCAAAAAGTTCAGCTAGTATTCCAAAAAATTTCCTTAAATGGTGTCTAAGTAGCTAAGAGTACCTACAGTTTTCAGATCCATCAAGTGAAATTTTGTTTTTAATTCAGTAGAAATAATGTTCCAGTTATTACATGTCATCTGAGCCACAGTATCTGACTGTGTGTATCTTTTTAGCCTGTGGCAAAGGATAATGTAATTTGGTTGAACTTTCCCTTTTTTTATGTCTTAAGAAATGTATGCAGACAGGTAGAACATGTCAGCCTGAACTTGATTACAAATCTGAGTACATGGAAGTTTGTGAACTGTAGCTTTGACCAACCTAAATTTAAGAGAAAGGCAACCATAATAGTTCCAAAACATAACAAATGTGAAGTCTCATTTTATGGGGGGGGGGAAAAAGTGGAAAAAAAAAATCAGTTCTGTGTGAAAGAAACAAAATGACAAAAAAAAAAAAAAAAAAAACCCAAAAAAAAAACACTAAACTTTAATTTACGGTCTAATAGATGCCACTGATTTTTTATGTCTTAGATGTTTTTTGGCTTTTTTTTTTAATATCCTCTTCTCATGTGTAGGATTTATCTTGTTAGGAGATACTTTTCCATTTTGTTGCCTCCAGACCTCTTCACACTGAACTTTTCAACAGCATTTGGAGCTTATTTTATCCTACCACGCTGTTGCTTCTGATCTAGTTTTGATTTTTTATTCCGAATCTCTTTAAGGGGGATTATCACCAAAAATATTAGTAGAAATAGCTGAAACACTTGACTCAGGTAAAGAAAGCAATTTTACTAGACTTCGTTGGTCAAAATGAAAAAAAGCTAGTACACTACAAGCTCTGTTGGCTGCATGTAGCTAGAGAAGGTTTTCATTATTTGCAAATAAACAGAAACAGATGTCTGCAATAAATTGTGGCCAATTTTAAGACTTCTCAAATGGGCAAAAAGTATTAAATTAAGAGTTGACAAAATGATTTTGAGTTGTAAAATATTAAATTAAGAGTTGACAAAATGTTAAACATTTTTACTAGTGTTGACTTTATTGGTCAACATATATAGCAATGTGGCTGTGCAATTTTGAAGAATACTGCTGACCTCAGCTCCTCAGACATGTAATGAAAGGTTTCAGTAGCGTCTCAAGGATATTAAATGAACTCTCTAAATTACAAGGTGAGCTGAAATATGCTAAAGAAGACTAACATTGCTTCACTGTCTCAGGGAGTGCAACATGCTCTACTCTGAAAAGATTTGCTCGTGAATAGCAAGAAGAATCAAGCAAAGAATATTTAGTTTTCACTGGATTAAATGGCTGAGACGGTATCTCAGTGAAGGGAAGGGCTGTACCATGTATGCTTCACCTCTTTTCAAATTAGAGGAGTAGTGGTGCTTTGATAATATAAGAGCTTTAATACACAGTAACACTAAATATGTGTTTGCTATAACACTATTTAGGAATTCATGTTATAAAAGCCTCACCATAAAGACAAGGTCTTGAGATTTCTTTTATTTAATAAATGGAAATCATTAGCATAGAATCATAGAATCAAAGACTTCTAAGATCATTGAGTCCATTTGTTAAAGTGTCACAAGTTGCTAGGGTCTTCAGGCTGGGCAACACAGGCTTGGTTTCTTGCTTTCTTGAAAGCTCTCAGTAAGATTGTTTTCCCCATCTCTTCAATAAAACTGGTGCAAAGTCAAGTATAGTAATGAATACAAGCAGAATGTGTCTGGAAAAAAATAATTATTACTTAAAGTACAAAAATGTAAAAATATGGAATATATGCTGTTAACTGGAGTCTGACATCCACAGTTACTACCTTCATAAAATTTTTGAGAAATGAAAGCACCTCTCCTAAGGAGAAGTCATCTTGATCATTACTTTCCTGAACTGGCTATGACAAAGGGAACAAAGAGTACATTGAAAAAGCAATGGTTACAATAACAGAGTGTGCAAGAAGGAACAGAAAGAACAAAGCACAGAATTTGGGGCAATTGCAAGAACTGACTCATTTTCCAAAAATACGTGCATGCTATGTGACAAAACCCAATAGATACATCACCACCTAGAATGAGTATAAACAAAGCACTACTTCATATGTAGAATTTTTTAGACAACTGAAATCAGATGTTCATGAGTATTACTCCATCAAAAGTTAAATCTAACAATTATTTACTAGACTGATGGCCTGCCATACTTTTTAAGTAACTAAAAGAAAATAACAGTGTAGTGCAAAAACTGTGAGTACAGCACTGAGATTTTTGTTTTGTTTTGCACCCATCTTCCTTTCTCCACTTAGATCTTATTGTCTCCAATCTTACCCAGACAACTGCATTTCTCCATTACTGAATTTATACTTTGAACTTATAGTGGTGCAGATGACAGTACTATTGATCAAAGGACTGCTCAAGCCTGAAATGATATCTAGGGGAAAATAAATAAGATTGGCTTTAAGTGTAGACATAAAAGCACAGAGAACAGCAGTGAACATTCATATCAAACAGTATCATCCAAGATTAAGAATATGTTTCTTAACACTGGGGGAGAATCAGTGAATAATTTCTGGAGAATTAAGAAAACAAGGAAAGAAATTCCATAACTTAAATACTTGAGATATTCTGACTTGAGGTTACCAACAAACTGACCAGAACTCAGAAATTTGAAAATTCTGCTTTATATTTATCAGAACCAGGTTCCTATCATGCTGTTTTCTTAATAAAGTTTTGAATCTCAATTCCTGTAATTAAGATGAAAAAAAGGTTTTCCTTTGTTTATATAGTGGTGCTGCTTAATTGTATCATTAAAGCTTATGGGGTATACTCTTTTTCATTCTTTTTTCAATGTTTTTAGCTTCTGAGATGTGAACTAAGCACTAAAAATTAAAAGACACGTTTGATGGACGTATTAAGAAATATTCTTGTATCATATTTGACCAACTTGATGACTTCCTATAATAAAATTATTCCCTTGATAGATGAAGGGAAAACAAAGGATATTATCTCCCTTGGCCTCAGTAAGGTTTTCAACACTGTCTTTCATAAGATCCTCACAGAGGGGTTGATGAAGTATAGGCTAAATGCACAGACAGTGAAATGAACTTAAAACTGGATGAAGGACCACATCCAGGGGGTGGTGATGAGTAATATAAAGTCTAGCTAGAGGCCAGTAGCTAGCAGTGTGCACCAACAAACAATGCAGGGTCTGGTCCTGTTCAGTTCTTTTTTAGTGGCCTGAATGGTGGGACTGAGAGTACTGTTGGCAAGTGAGCAAGTGACAGAAAACTGAGCAGAGTAGCTGATACACCAGAAGACTGTGCTACCATTCAAAGGCACCCTGACAAACTTGAGAAATGGGCTGAAAGGAGCCTCGTGATGTTCAACAAGGTGCAAAGCCCTTCATCTGGGGAGGAAAAAGACTGCACCAGCAGATACTGGGGCCACCCCGCTGGAAAGCAAGACCTGGGAGTGGAAAAGGACTCTGGAGTTACAGTAGAGCCAGGAATGCAAAAAAAACCAAACTAGTGGTATTCCGGGCTGAATTAGGGGAAGCATTGTCAGCAAGTCTGAGGAGGTGGTCCTTTTCCCTTATTTCAGTACTGTTGAGGCCACACCTGTAATACTGTGTCCTATTCTGGAGTCCCCAGTAAAAGAGACATGGATTTACTAGTGAGAGTCCTGTGAAAAGCCACTAAAAATATTAGGGAAGTGAAGCCTTCCTTTGTGGAAAGGCTAAGAGATCTGGGACTGTTCAGCCTGGAGAAGAGAAGCCTTTGAGAAAGCTCATCTATGTGTACAAATTCCTGGGGGGAGGGTGCAAAGGAGGGCTCTGTTCAGTGGTGCCCACTAACAGGAGCAGAGGCAACAGACACAAACTGAAACACAGGGTGTTCTGTCTGAGCATCACAAAACAATTTTTACTATGAGGTTGATGGTACACTGGCACAGGCTGCCCAGGGTGGTTTGGAATCTCCCTCCTTGGAGACATTCAAATGCCTAAGCAGTTGTCTATAAGTAGCACTGCTTAAGCAGGGAGGTTGGACCAGGTGTCCTCCAAATGCTTCTTCCAATCTCAACCATTCTGTGATCGATCCTCATCTGATAGGTATTCGGTTTTGAACTGGCCTTCAAAAGTACCCTCATTTTCATTAGATCTCTATTTAATTGTTTTTATGAGATTTTCAACTAGCACTCTCAGAAATGCTGCTGGAATATCCATGCTTCTTTTCCAACTTTTTGTCTTTATTAGGTTTTCACACCAATGTGAACTACCCGGGTTGATGTCTAGTCAGCATTTTTACTACTTATTACAAGTAACATGCTTAGAAAAAATTAGTGTCTAAAAGCCAGTGTGGAAAATTGAGCAGCATAGATGGCCCATCCTCTTTCACAGTTATTTGTGCCACAGAACTGGTCAGCCTATGATTTATTTTTCTTACAAGAAAAGTGACACAAATGGAAACAATAAATCGCTCTAATAATCAGAGTGTAATAAAACTGTGAGATGGAAAAACTATTACCTGCTGGTGGATATAATACTGTGCACTGAGTCAGAGTACCAAGTGTCTTTCTTTCATGAAGAGTCAATTTAAAAAATACTCAATAGAAAAATAGACAGGATAGATAGATCTTAAAATCTCCTTATTTTTCAACAGAAGAGCACAGCTTTCCCCTTTTCTTATTTTCTGCTCTTATGTGAACAAATCTCACAATTCTCTTAAAGCCAATTACCCATACGGTCAGGTCACATCTCACTTATACTCCATTCCTGGAGTGTATTTGAACTCTTCTCTCTTTCAAGAGCTTGTATGAGCCTGCTCATGTTAGCACAATGCAAATACTTTGAAAGACAGTGCAGATGAATCTGATATTATAAGTCTTGATCACAATGTACAAAGGGAAATGGTTGCTGGTGTCATATATTTGTTATGCCTATAAGTTTCAACTTAGCATAGGTTCAGGCTAACTCTTTTATCAAGACTGTCCTGATGGATTTTATTAAATATGTCATTGTTTAGGAATGGTATTCTCCAGTTTAGTAACCCCTCTAAAATCATGCCACTGCTTGCTCCCTCTCCACCTTCAATTAGAAACACAAAAGGGAAAGATCACAGGTTGAGATAAGAACAATTTACTGGAAATAACAATGAAATAAGAAAATGAACAGTAACAGCTACAATATTAATAAGAAGCATAAGACAAAGAAATTATATCCATGGAATGTCCATGAAAATGTGACCAGCTCTTCCCCACAACGTTTTCTCCCCACCAAAGGAACAGCCTTCTTCTCCGAAGGGAAAGCCCCTCACTCCCACTCCTGGCAATTACTTGAGGTGGTACAGAATGACCTCCATGGCCACTGCACTATTTTGGTACTATCACAATGTCTCTATGTACCTGGATGTTTTCTCTCAGAATATGAAACTGCAAGTTTTCATTTCTTATTTGTTCTTTGATCCACCTTGAGTCTTCTGAAGGACCTGTTCTTACAGCTTTTACTTCCATGCTCTGCTTTTCTGTGTCATGGACTGGCTTATTCATACCGCAGATATCAGGAAGGGGATTCTTCAAGGGTTTGAACAAATTCCCTTTCCAAAAGAGTATCTATGGCAAGCATATTTCCTCATCTGAGAAGCGGAAATGAAAATGTGCTTAGATCACTGTTGATTAAATATTTTGCATGAATCTGGGCAATACTGGAGACAATAATATTTTCCTTCTTATAAAGGAAGTGACAGCCAGACATGGAACATGTTTGTGTGCTAGTAATTGTGTTCGTTTTCATAAATGTATGGGAGAGAAACATAATCACATTTATGAAAACATGCTTTCTGATTCATAAATTCAATATTGCCGTCGTCTTTCAGACCACATATATGTCCACTGGTAACTTTACTGGGTTATAACCTGTTAGATTTCCTGACAAATTGCAAAGATGCTGGGTGCAACTGAGGTGATACACTGAACACAGTGGGTCCCAAACTCACACTGAAATTTAAAAGATCTAAAATTAATTCAATGCTGAAATTTATAAAAATAACAGAAGCTGTGACCACTTAAAGTAAGTGCCATGTCACTGTGAAAAGAGTTTGAAGTCCTCTACACACAGGAATACTGACAGTGCTCAAGAACTATTTATTCCTCTGTCTCTTCAAAGAGCAGCCATAATACACATCAGTCACTTCTAAAATGTTCAGGCTGTGCAGACACTGCACATACTTTTATTGGTGCCATTCAGCTTCATCATCAATCCTTATTTTCTTTTTTGTGTTCAGGAGCCTGACACTTAAAAAGTACATGCACAATTTATTTTTTTTTAACTTGCAATATCTTCTGCAGAAACATTTGTTTGGGTGATGTTAGCCACAGTTTGCTATTAGCTTTTGCACAATTAGACACCTAATGTGGGTAATGATCTATTATTTTATGCTAATTAACTTGCCAGACTTGGTGATGACAGTGAAAAGAGGGAGATCCTAGAATGGATAGCAAAATGTCAAATGGTACATGATTTTACAATTTCTGTTATCCCACTTGGCAATCATTAGCATAAAACACGGAAATAAACAATATATTAACTTTTTCCTAAGAAGTTGAACCTTTCTGCTTTTTAAATTAGAAAACATATATGTTAGACAAAAGTACCAGACTGATCAAACTTGTCGGAAGTGTACTTTTTAATGAAAATTTGATTTTGAAGCTTCCTTAGTTTTATATATGAGAATCTCATTTATTTTAACTAATTAGCATTACTAATTAAAGTGTCCTTAAAACAACAAAATCAGACAGACAAACACGAACCCATTGACAAAGTAGGTGTCGCTTTTAAACTTAATGCATCCAAGTTTTCTTTGGAGTCCTTATTTCTTCCTTTGGACTGGAGGTTTTTTTCATTTCCAACTTGCAAAAGACCTTCAGTATTTGCCTGCCAGTAAGTATTTTATTTTAATATTTTAGTAGTGCTCAGTAATTCACTTGATAGCTAAACTAGAGAATTTTGAAAAGTAAAATAGATATAAAAAATCAGCTCTGGTTCCTTCCTATGATAGTTTCCAAGGCAACTAGACAAGATGGGAAAGTTGAATACAATTTTAAATGCTTCAGATGTGCCAAACTGCAGAAAGACATTGAATTATTTGTTCACGGTGAAAGGAATGGAATATAACAGAAACAATACTTAATCTCCAGAATCTCCAGTGTTTCCAAGAAAGTTAAAGCAGTAAAATTATTCCATTCTGTTCAGCTCAAGCCATAAGAACATAGATTTCCATGAAAACATTAGTTTTCGAACAAGCAATTATCTTTCAGCATAATTAAAAAATACCTGGTGGTGTGCTTACACTAAACGGAAAATAAGAAAGAAGCCTTTCACCTTTATATCACTTTATAAATGTATCCATTTAATTTCAGACATTAACTGAATATTAATGGAAGGTCCCAGAGCACACAAATTGAAACTAAAGCAGGCAAAATGTTTTTTTCTTATAAATACATAAAAACATGCTTAGATAAAATTGAAATCTAAGTATTGGATGTAATAAAAAATTTAAAACTATAAATTTTTTCCTTTCTGCAATTTCAGTACTGATCTGCAGCATGGAAAGATTAGCCCATCCATCCAAAAATACCCTGAAATAACTAATGATTTCATTTGTGAACAGCTTTCAAAGTTTAATTTTCTTTTTTCTGATTTCATACTGTAATGATTAAAAAAATCGTTGTTTCCTTTTTCATTTTTCTTATCTCTATAAACCTTTGGCAATTTGGAATTTGCTTTATATGCAAAAATAATGAGACACCAAGCATCAATTCTTTGCTTTCTGGATGATTTTCAAACCTTGACTTTTCTTATTAAAACCTGACTGGAACAGAGTATTACTGTAGGTTTTTCAGCTCTGATATAATCCTATTTCAACAAAGTTTTTTTCCAGAAAATGTTCCAAACAGTTTCAATCATGTGTTACATTTGGTTTCCTGTAGAAAACCACTTCTTAAAACACTTTTTTTTTTTCTTTATTTTTCTTTTTTTTTTCTTTTTTTTTTTTTGTGGGGCAATTTAATTGACCTGAAAATGTGAGCTGAGCAATGCAATATCACCTGTAGGTAACAAGTGTAACAAGTGTTAGCAGGTGCCAAAAATCTATTCTAATCGGAAGCAAGTAGGTGTCTTTTGCATTTGGGAAAATGTCCATTTTTTATTTAAATATTCTTAGCTTTTGAAATATGATCTTAAAAGCCTCCAAAGCAAAGTCTGAAGCAAAACAACCAGCCTCACAAACGATCTTCAAAAATTTTGGAGAGCGGTCAAGTATTCTTGAGAATAATTTTATTTTGTTTTCAGCTGAAATGAAGTGATAAGATTCAGCAGACAAAAATATATCTTTAAACTTTTTTTTTTAAGGGGTAAATATTGATCTACTTTCCTTGGTGTAGACTTGGAAGCAATAAGAGATAAACTGAAACTTTATAAACTGTTAATTGTATGCTAGTAATCCAACCAGTCATACTATAATTTGCCTAAATCTTTTACCTAAATCCCTACGTGGATAGGAAACAAAGAATCTTCCAAGTTCATGTTATTTATTTCATGCTCTTTAAAATGCACCCCAGACTGGCCCAGGCCCAAATTCAGCAATTAAGGTAAAAGGAGGGTGTGAACTATGTGAAAGATGGTAGAAATTTTAAATCTGTTTGTTCTTGGTCCATTGTGTGTGTGTCGTTTCCTGTATGCTTTGTTTAAGGTGTGGCTTGGGCGGTGGGAAGAAGGGCTGCCAGGTTGTGTGTTCCTGCTGTGGGTGGGCACAGCAGAGTCTCCTGGAGACAGGGAAAAATACCCTGAGAACAAGCGAGTATGCTCAGCTAGGAACAATTTCTGCAGTGCAGACAAAAACAACTGAGAGACATAGCAAGGAAGGATTCTCTGTCTTGAGAGAAGCCTTCAAAAAGGAGATGCAGCAAATATCAGAAGCAATTAAAAGATTAACTGCAAAAGGGACAAAGACACAGTAGCTGTAGAGGGAGGGGAAGAAAGAAGGAAGGAAGCTGGGGTTGAATCCTTTCAAGTCTTTAATCTTGTCCCACTCAGTTCTTGATTTCTTTTTCTATTTATGTGATGTAGATAATTTGTGTTACTTTCTACAGAAAAACAGTCATACAATTAGGAAACCTTTTGAGAGGTAACATCATGGAAACTGAGGGGAAAAGAGAATTCCATCTCAAAGCAATGGCTGGCTCTGGAGCTAACACAGGTGCTTTGTTGGTAGACCACGTACTGTATAATTAGACCCTCATATTATACCTATTTCCAAAAATCAACAGTAACAGGTCAAGCAAGGCCTAGAATCCAAGCTCATGTCCTAAAAAACATCTGATCTCCTCTTAATTTGCAACTTTCAGAAAGCATCAATAAAGTTCTGGAAAGTGCAGAGCAACCAATGCAGTCTGAAGGACAAATGTGAAAGATTATGCAAAGTTACCTGAAGTGATCCCTGCTGAGTTTTTCTGGGCTTCCTGCTGGTCTCACAGGCTCTGTGAATGCTTTATCCACCTTGGAATGAGGCATAAGTGTTCTGAGAAAAATGTCATTATTCTTTACCCGATCAGTTTGAGGGCATTTCAGAGAATCTCACTGTGAAAGCATTCACAGGGCAGTAAGACATTTTTCTCCTGGAATAAGCCCATTAAAAAAACTCAGAAATTGTGGTAAGGCTGAAATATGTAGTTTATTCTCGTCATGATGTGCTCACATTTCAATGCCAAAGACTCACAAGTAAATAGGTGGACATAATGCAAAATATTTTTCACGGAGGTATGAGAGGCTAATTGAGGCTCTAAAGCATTGAAAATGTGGCTAATACATGCTTTCTGCTAAATAAGAATGCTTAGGAACTACATTAGTACAGTTACATCCACTGATTCTAATTCTTTGCTTCCTGTTTAGTATTGCATTGTTTATCTGATGAATATTTCAAAGGGACTAACCTTCATTTTAATTTCCATTCATCAAAAGATGAATGAGGTTAGAAAAACGGTTCGCTTTTTAACATTGTTTACTCAAATATTTCATTATTGAAATAAACTTAATAAAGAGTTTGAGTTCTACTTTTACATTTTATTACTAATCCATTTTCATTTGTTCAGATTTCTCCAACAGATGTCTTATGAAAGAACTGTGTTAATGCACAATTTAGTGAAAAAACTAATTTCTGTGTCATCAGTCCAAACTGCAGTTATTGCTACTATTTTTCCACTGAATTTAAAAATGAAAGTAGGTATGAACATTTCAGGTATTTTCATGCTTTGCTAAATCCAGGTGTAGTCTGATCCTGGAAAATTGCTGTACATTTATCAATATCCATATCATAAGGATTAATCAGTAAATCTAAAATAATTGGGGAATCATATCTGAGAAATAAAAGTAATATGAAAGAGGTCGGCCATAGATGAAAAACTGTAACTAAAACATTAGTAATCCTCTAATTCAGGAGGTGTTTTGAGGAAGATGAGTCAAGGGCTTTAAAATTAAAGTAAATAAGGCTTAGCCTTTAAAGCAACTATTTCTTCATCAGTTTTAAGTACTGTTATCAAGCCATAGCATGAAAGAGTGTGGAAAAACATATCAGAGAGCACCTAGAAATCGTGAGAGAAATCTATTGATTCTGAATTTTTAAATTCTACTGAAGTATGCAAATGAGAATGTACTTTATTTCACTCCAACATACTAAGCATCTGTTACTGGTACTTGAAGAAATTACTTATCAAATCTATTTTAACTGAGAGAACATTTGGTATTTCTGATTGTCAGTGAGTCCAAAAGCTTTCAAAGTCACAGTCATGACCCTGAGAGTAGCTCAGTTGGTTAGAGCCTGGTGCTAATGACACCAAGGTTGTGGGTTTGGCCCCTTTCATAGACCCTTCAGTTCAGAGCTGGACTTGATGATCCTTGTGAGTCCCTTCAAACTCAGAATATTCTGTGATTCTGTGCTGGCTTTTTCATCCTTGTTTTTGTCTTGTGAAGAGAATAGTTTTAGAAAATTACTTCTCTGTTTCTGTAACTTTCCAAAGTTCTAGATACACCAAACCAGATCTCTAAGTTTGCATAAGCTTCGATTGTTCAGGTTCTGAAAATATAATTCTTCTCTGCTGTTGGAAAGTATTACTTTTTGGAAAGTAATGTGGTACAGACTGATTATACAAAGTAAAAATAAAATTTTACAGCAAAATGCTTAAAGAATATAAGAAAAAATAGCATTAATTATGTCTGTGATTATCAATCTGACAGTTTCTTGGAGACGAAAACAAAATTTGAATATTACAAACAGATCTAACAAGCCAATTCACATGCTTTTCATCTTCCTTTTGAAGGTCTTTATTTTGGGTTTGTTTGTTTGAATTGTTTATAGTTTAGAAAAGCAGCTGTAGGATACCATGGCCCTTTTCTCAGTTAGATGGATTTAACTGGCAGTTTCTGTTGGATAGACTTTCAAATACTGGTACCCAAGGAGAGAGGGAAACATGAAGGTCTTATTTAAGAATTGCCAGTGATTGTGTTGAGCCTTGAGATCTAACTGAGGAAAGTGAAGTTTCTGAGATGAACCTGCAATGCAGAAAACTCTGCAATGCAGAGTCCTGTCTCTTAAACACCAACTTTCTGTAGTACATGTCAGCTACTCTGGAAAAGGAATTGTTTCACCATGAATTTTCAGTGCATCTTTTGATCTGTGTACCATTTTTTGACAAATAAAAGATTATTTATGAACTATTCAGGCAATGTATTTGTTATCCTCCGAAACATAACCAAAGCTGAATCTTAGAAGCTCTGCTGCTCCAACTTATTGAATCTTCAGTGTGAGTTTGAAATATTTTAATAATAAAAAACAATAATTTCTGAATGTTCCCTGATTTGTGTGCAGATATTTGGGATACTAACTTTCATTACAGATTATTTTAATAAAAAGAATCCATATGTAATATTACCATTTTAAAATGAAAAGTAGAGAAATGTTTACTGCAACTTAAATATTATTCTTATTTATTACAAGGATATAGGTCAGTATAAATATTCTCAGTTATATTATATCAAGACAGTATCAAAACCTGCATAAATGATTAGCAGATTCCTTTTACCCTTTGAGCAATACTCACATCAGTACTCTTCAGCTAGGATTATGGCTCTATTAAAAACTGTCTGCCTGAGTGGTTCTATAAAAATGCTGCAAAGATGAATCTGTAACATTATATGATAGCAACTATATTATCATAAAGAAGCAGTAAGAAGTAAATAGACAGAATGATAGTCTACCATGTGAACCACACAATCAGCTTAGAAGAGACTCTAAGAAACCAATACTCATCTGGATCATTTTTTTCCAGGAGCTGGATTTTTCATGGAAATGAATTTCCAAGTCGCTGAAATGAAAGTGCTTTATCCTCTCCAACTGGGACTTCTAGTTATTTCCTCACCATTCATTTGTTGTGATGCTCAGCCTTAATTTACTTTTTCTTAGTTTCGTACCATTATTCTCAGTTATTCTGACAGTTTATAACAGTGAACTTTATGAAACAGTTCCAAGATTCGTTTAAGAGAAAGAAAAAAAACCCTTTTTTTATATGCCTGTGCTAAAAATGCCAATCTGCTGAAGATCTCACTATGGCCATACAAAAGATCTCAGAATTATCTTCTTAAATGTGTTAAACTGCTTGATAACGGGATATCTGCTTGCAGCTTGACACACAAAAATGCATATGCTTGCATACCTTAGTGCAATTTCAGAAGTACAAGTATCTTTACTACCTCATGATTTTAAGAAAAGTACAACTTTCTTCAAAGAGCCTCTGAAACTACACATCTACAGATAGAAATGAACCAAAGTAATTATATTTTTCTTTTCAATGCAACAAAAGATACGAAATCCTAGTCCTCCCTTGTTCATATCTAAGCTCATTTGGTGAAATGGATGTGAATGTTGTTTACTGTCTCTTTGTGATGCTTAAGCAGAATACAGAAGTCAGGGGGAATTGTAAAGAATATGCCAGAAGGATCACTGGCATAGTAAACACAAACAGTTATTGAATGTTTGCTCAGTTCAGAAGATACTTGGGACTATTTTGTCATGCTGCGTCTAGAAATAAAGACAAAGCCGCTTTACTGTTGTTATTTGATGCCCGGTCTTAAAAAAACATGGAATGTGATTTGTAGTTCCTTGGGCCTAATGTGCTTTATTTTTCCTTTTAAGTATCTGTTTACTATGACAAGCTCTTGATATTTATGTTATGCAGAGTGATTTATTTCTCTTGCACTCTTTCCTGTTTTACATATGATTTCAGTTTGGGTGGAATTCCAAACTTTATGATAGCTAAGCCAAACTTCCTATTAATTTGCAAAAAAACCCAAAGTTTGTTGCATGAAATCACATATAATCAATTATGCAGTTCTATGTTGTTAATACAATAACATTATAATTGTATAACTAAACTTTGGACAATGAGAGTATTACATATTTGAAGAAGGAATTTTGATGTTCAAGTTTAAATTGGAAGAATATTTTTTGAATCCAAGATGTCTAAATGTACTTTGTGAGTGACATAAACACTGTTTGAAAAGAGACAGGGTAGACTAAAGTATTTTACATAATTGCCTTTTATTTTTGTGGTTATCTTGTAAGATGAAGACAAGTCATACTTTCTCAAAACTATGTTGAAGTTAATAAACAGCAAATAATAAAAGGTTTTTTTTATTTGGAATGAGACAAAAAGTTAAGTTTGCAAGAAATCAATCTCTAAAATAATGAATTAATGAAGAGAATGTGTCAATATAATACATGCTTAACTGCAAACTTCAGCATAAATTTGTAATTTTGTAGAGGCTTAGCCTTCAGTCTCCACTGTAACTAGATTCCTTTTAAATTGCCACCAAAGATGCTATTAGTCCCCACTAGCTTCTCTCTTTTGACATAGTGCAATATCTTATGAAGCATTTCAGCTCTGCACAAATGTGAATAACCTTGAACAATATTTAAAAGCTATGAAAAATCTGGATATAATATGGGTATAAACCTGCTAATGCCTGCACATTCACTCCTTTAATAATGCTGAAGAAAAATTTAAAGAGCAGCAAGTGTTTAGAAGAACACAATGACAAAAAACCGCGAAGACCACACACACTGCTTCCTGCCCCCTCCCATCCCCCTGGAAAAAACCCCAGCAAACTGCAGCCATTTCTAGTTTCCCCCTGGTAGGCTTGCAATTTAGGACCAGAAAATGTTGACTGCTCATCTTGTGTAATCTTCAGTGTGTTAGAATCAATATAGCTGGCAGAATCCTTTACTGAAAAATAGTTCAGATCAGCTGCCAGTGTCTCTGGAGGATTCAGTTGATCAAGTTACTTCTGTCTTGATACACCTTTCTTCTAAATTAACCATTCAGGTCCTGGACTCAAGAATGGATCACTTTGATCTTTCATCAGAATAAAAATTTGAAAATTCTCTTAACTGCTTTTGCTCCTATTTCTTGCAGACTACATCTTATTACAACAATGGCAAAAATTGCCATAACAGGTAGAGTTTTGCCCTCACTCATCTTTAATACATCAGCTGTGTTAGATGGGTCGGCATTTCTGAGGCTTTTTTTGATCACAGACATGATCATTTCTTACAATGTCAGAGTTTCTGTAAGAGTACAGCTCTTTTAGGGTACAAAATGTTTTAGAGACCAAGCTATTTTCACTTCAGTGGAGCAAGAAATCTTTTTGCCCTCAGCACCAAAGGTGAATCATCAAGCTGTCTATTAGATGTTAACATATATGCCTCTACAGGTAAAGCAAATTAAAATAATGCATGCCACAGATCACTCAAGGGCTCTTTTCACTTACAACTTTGCTCTAAAAAATGGGTGAGGGCTGAAACAAAAGCAGGTTGATTAAATTCCAGTTCAACAGTGGTGGTTTGCTTGATGTTTAGGGAGATGTGGGGCTGTGCAGGCTAACAGAGAAGGGACAGCTCTGTCTGTTCTGGAGCTACAGTACAATTCAATCCGCAGACCTCTGGTGGCTCTCACAACACACAAGTTAGGCACTGGGACTCTTCTTCTGACCCTTCATTAGGCAAGACAAATATTTCTACATTATGCTGTTTCTGCTGCAACAGTGTCAAAAGCTCAGAGCCCTGGGAATGGCTTGTGTAGGCAGAGATCAGGAAAACAGGTAAAGACAGTCATAGAATCAATTTAGTATGTCAAATCATATGAACAAGAGAGAAGAGCTTTCAAAAACATAATAGAACAAGTGCATTATGACCTGGATGTGCCTGTATGTGGGCACACACTCATAAGTTTAAGTGGCTGATTGGCTTAATTCTTCATTTGCTTTTATGCTGAACATAAGATTAATAGCCAGTAGGACAAAAGAATTTAGTCCTGAATGAATCTTTAATATTATAATCACAGAACTCAAGGCTGGAAGGGATTTCTAAATGTGATATGGTCCCATAGGAATTAGACCAGGCCATTCTGCGTATTGCCTCATTCAACCCTATTTGTATTACCATCTCAGTGGACATGGGACAGAAGTCAAAGGAACTTTATATAATCTCTTGTTTAAAGGATTTTTCTGCCTATGAATTACCCTTACCTTAGAAGCAGAGTCTGCTAACAGCAAGTGGGTGTACTAAAATACAACAAAACTAATGTAACTGCTCTGATGTTGGTATTTATGTAGGTGCAGTGCAGATGGTGTAGGCAATGGGATTGTTTTTCAGCTACATTCACATTACATTCTAAGATTTTTATCCTACTAAAATATTTGTTTACTTAAAATGTACCGGATTCAAAAGTCACAGGAAGTGGGAAGTGACTCTACTGCTTTAAATATACTCTTTTAGTGATGTTTTAGATACCCTATGCGGGGATATCTAAAACCAGATATAGGGTTATTCTCCCTGTCTTTTGCTACAGGTAATATTCCCTTCTAGACTTCCCGAATATACTACAGTGTCTAGCATAGCCCTGAGTATTTCTGCATAAGAAGCTGAATGGCTGCATTCTTTTTAAAGATTGACCCCCAGCAGACAGTGAAGACCCTCACTCATTCACCACAAGTGAAATGGGAGAAAGAATTGGCACGGTAAACTATGAAAATTTCTGGTTTGAGATAAGAACACCCTATGGAAAACAAAAGCTGTGTGCAAGACAACGGAATTAATTTACTGCTTCCCATGGTCATACAGGTGTTCAGCCATCTCTAGGAGAGCAGGGTTCCATCACACACAACCATTACTTGGGAAGGCAAACATTATGTCCCCTCCATATTTCCTCCATATTCCATACCATGTGATGCTGTGCTTTTTTTTTTTTGAGCACAGCACTACATGGTATGGAATATCTTTTTGTTCAGCTGGGGCCAGCAATCTCAGCTGTGTCCTCTTCCAGATCCTTGTGCATCCCCAGCTCCCTTGCTGGTGGGGCAGTGTGAGGGGCAGAAAAAGCCTTGGCTTTCTGTGAGTTCTCCTCAGCAATAGCTAAAACATCCCTGTGACATCAACACTGTTTTGGTCACAAGTCCAAAACAAGCACCACACAAGCTACTACAAAGAAAATTAACTCTACCCCAGCCAAAATCTGCACACTTCACAAAAGTTTTAACTTATGGCTGAGTAGCCAACTAGTACATAATTTACAAAAGGGTTAACAGATTGAGAATGGGATTCTTGAGAGTCAACAGACAGAGCAGAGTTGTCCTAAATACAATTATTCTCTCTTTTCTTTGCTGTTCTGTATATAGTGGAATCCTCATGTGTTGTCAGAAGTGCATAGGACACTGACATATTCTTCTCAAGGAGGTAAAGCAGATACCAAAATCCTCACACAGATACCTCTTTTCTGTGTGAATTTTCAACTTTAAAAATGGCTTCCTTTTTGTGCCCTGCCTTGTGCTTTCAGAGGAAAGGCAAGCACCATCTCTGCTGCATGTGCTTGGTGAAATCTGCAAGACACAAATGTTTTCACTATTTTTTCCTATATGGAATCATTAGTTGAATTGGAAAAGTTTTTATATGACTTTTTTTCTTATCAATCACATAATAGGTGGAGTTATATTTGTTAGGCTTGGCTTCATTTGTTTTATTGCTTGAAATTTGAGCTGCAGAGAATAGATTATTACCTAAGAAACCTCAGCCTTCATTTATAATCAAAAAAGTTTCTAGCCTTCCAGACTGAATATTAATTGCAAGATAAGCATTCCCAGTGGGGCACAAAACCAAACAAACTCACTAACCCTGACATGTGCTCTGTTCCAAATCTCATCTTTTGGGTGGGGTGGGCATGAGGTGTGGTACTAAAATAACTTGAGTGCCTGTGGCTGGCAATACTGAATTGAAACCTCACAAGGAGAGTTTGCCCACATCATGCATTAAAACTTATTTGTGAAGAAAAATATTTTATATTAGCATATATACTTTACAGTAATTATCCCTACTAAGCTGCAACATGCTCTTTGTTAGTCATCTTTTTAGACAGATCTCTAGCTTCTGTTTTTTCTATCTGGCTCACATCGCAAATTCTGAATTTTGTTAATAGGATCATCAGGGACCTCACTCCCACCTTACACTTCACTAATATGACAAGTACTTCTGTTCTTACTAGAATGAATGAATAAAAAAAAAATGTACAAGCCATTCACAACATTTATATAACTCTGAATAATTTTTCTGCTTTCTGAAAACTTAGTCCCAGCTCTTGGAAAGTCAAATCAGGCTTCTGGGATATCGCATTGTGTTTCATTACCCATTGCCTTCTCTGAGGTAACTTCCTTCCTGTGGGATAGTTATCAGCACTGTGCACACTGTTCCTGATGGGTCATTATCATCATTTTAGTACTGTGATACTACTGTTCGTTTAAAGAGCTATTCTCCTGTAATGCAGGCTTTAATACCATGCTGGGTTACTTATTTGCAGTTAAGATTAGAAACTACATGGTAATATCAGCTTTACCTTACAATTATAAGTATCAGCTCCATACTTGAAATGACCAATATAGGATGAGAAGAGAAAATGAAATCCTAATGAGAATACCTAAGTTGAAAATGAAGAAAAGTGTATCTACATAACACACTGAATGCAGTAATACATGCTTCTCTAATTTTTTTCAATTTTAAAGTACCCTCAGAATTAGCTGCTTAAATTGTAATGTAATTTTCTGAGGATTATCCAGGCATTCTTGAGCTTCAGAAAGCATGTTAAACATACAGATTTTTCTTTTATTCACTCCATGAAATTAATTAAGAGATATCACACAAATGATGAAGAAATAGTAATTATCTCTCTCAAAATTAAGATATGCAGTGAATTTTCTTTTGCATTATCTCAATTGCTCAACACTTTCTCTTTGATCAAAAGAAATAATTCAAGAAAACTCATAAAAGAGATTTATTACTTTGGATGAACCTGCATTCAGGTTCCATTCAGAAATCTGTGAGCTGTCTTTAGTTTGCAGCTAAGATCACAGAATTTCCAAAGATTTTTTTAGTCTCCAAGTAAGAATACTTGGTTTTCAAAATGGACCTTAATTATGTTCAATAAAGCTTCATAAAATCTATGTAAAATTTTCTTCTAGACAAGTGATATTTAAATACACGGAGAAGATAGGAGTTTAACATGAGATCAATTTACAAATGAAAAGCTGAATCACAAGTTTTTCATGTTTCAAACAGTGAAGACAAATATAAAATAATACAAACAGAAGGAAAAATTCAATAAGGAGTTAATGAGGAGTAGATAATGCTGAGGAGGTCAAAGAGTTTTATGTGTCTGACTAACGCCATTAAAGACAAATCAAAAGAATAAAATTCCAACCCAGAATTTTGTTTCCCAGAACAGGAAAAAATAAAAAAGGCTGCAGAATTCTTTATAGTCAAGATCCTAGATAAAATTAATATCAGAACTAGGTCTGAAGCAAGCTCAGTGTCAAGAATTATATTTTTTGAGGAGCAAAGGAGTGAGCAACCCTTTTTGGGGGCTGTAGACTTGAAATGCTTCCCTCCCTTTAAAGAGTGAGAAATGGGAGGAGAAGAAAACTGCAAACTGAGTATGGAAAAATACTGAATAATTGTCAAATTGTAAACTCCTAGAAAAATGTAAGCAAAAGAAAAGCCTGTACTGCTTTGGCCCATTTTGTTGCTGAGTAGCTGTTGCATAACATCTTCAGTAGCCAGTGGACAAAGAGTAGCAGAACTATATCTAAATTCTTACAAAGATATTGACATACTAAAACAGACAGACAAACAAACAAACAAACAAACAAAGCACAAAAAACCCAGAACTGACACCTAAAAAAAAATCTAATGGTAAGAATAGTCTAAATAAATTGTTTAGTGGTGGGTCCATAATTAGCTGATCACATCAAGTACTGTTAATGGTTCAAGATAGAATAATACTTGGAGTGAATCAAGTTACTTAAACAGGCATTAGTCCAGGAGGTATACTGGCTGATATTTAATTAATGAGAACTACTTTTATTGTTCAGATATGGAACTGGGGGCAAATTTACATATAAACACATGAAAACCAAGCTATACATAGTACAGACAAGTGGTCTCCATTCAGGTGGTAATGTAGACAGGTAGTCAGCATTTAGGTGGTAGTCCAGAGCAAAGTAGTTTGGGAAAGATGCTAATAGCCTGTAAAATTTGATTTTTTTCTTTAAATTTACATGTTACATGTGAATGACCAATTTCATGCATTAGTAAAAAAGGCATTAAATACTCGAGGCATTCATATTATATATTTTCACTGCCATATGTAATATATAATTTTTAATCTCTGTGCTGTAACCTTTGTACTTCAAGCATAATGTGGAAAAAGTGGAAAGAATAGTCAAGAAAGGTTGAGGGTTTAAAAACCAGGATTTTTTAGAAAGGACTGTACTTCTTGGATTCTTAGAGTCTGCAAACAAAGAAGAGAAACATGCTAATGGCATTCAAGTACATAAAGACTGCCTCAAAGAGGAAGGGAAGAATCCCTTTGTTATGTTCATGATCAATAGAAAAAAATGAAGAGCTTAAATTGCAACAGGAGAGATTTACATTCCTCATTGAAAATTTTAATACTAGGCAAGAAACTTTCAAGCTAGGCCCAGACATAATTGCTTGAGAGAGGAAAGGAAGAAAGACTAAGCAATATCTTGAAGTCCCTTCCAGCATTCTTTGTATAGTTTTATGTTCCTCCTCTGTGGAGCAGAATCTCTGGGGCTCAAAAGGCCTCTTTCTTTTCTGAGTTCTTTTATCCTATCCCTAGGCGTTATGCAAAAAATGGAGCTGTGGTGAAGTAGTGCAGTGCCAGCTTCAAGAAATGCTATATTGCAAGTTACATTCTGCATAACAATTCAAAGAGTCAGTAGTTGCATGGAAATTTTGATTTGTGTAATAAAGAAAACACAGAAATGTATCTTTAAAAACTGTTAATTTTGCCTGATGTATTTTATTATCTTTGTCATGAAAAATAATTCTACAAGTCACAGGTTTAAATGTGAGCAGATGGACAACAGATAGTAGTAATGAAAACAGCGTAGCTTTTAACAAATTTAGGAATAAATCTTGTAGAAAACAAATGATTAACATCCTCATGTGGAATTTGGTAGCATTTGTCAGCTTTATCTGATAGCTCCAAAAAACATACTTGATGACTATGGGGCAGACAACATTAATAATTTTATGCGCAGAAAACATAAGCATGAAGGCTGTGAGAACAGGCATGAAGTACCATTTTCTGTGTGCCTACAATGCATGGAGTACAATTTTGATTAAGTACTGACATCTGTCTTATTAGTACCTGCAAATGGAGAGGTAGATTTGTAATTTGGAAAGTCCCATTTAGAAAAAAGACACGGGGGGGGGGGGGGAGTGTTAAATGATTCAAGTACATGAAACTCTACAGAAACCAAGCCTAAAAAGAGGAAAGAGGGTATTGGTTAAAATGATTGAAATATCTTGCTAAAGTTTTCCGCGATAACATTTAATTATAGTGAGATTAAATTACTCTTATCTATGATTCAAATTAATTAACAATTTCTTCTCTCTCTGGTTTGTGTTTTAAAATGATGAAGAAATGCAATTTATCAAATATTTCTGGACAGTAGTGGCTGTTTCGGGAATTTCAGGATTTGAGGTACCCTTAAGCAGGATCATTTTTAGAGGATGCATTCAGACAATCTGGACCCCTTGCTGGAATTGGAACACCTGATAACAGAGAAATCTAAACTCACAATCACTCTTCTAAATTCTAAATTATTGAGCTATGTCCTAGAGATCTCATAAACATGATCAAATGATCAGATGCTAAGTGATCAACAGAGTATGGAAAGACGAATTTAAAATGGTACAAGACAGATAGGAAGAACAGTTAGCACAAGTAATGTGTCTAAGAAACAAATCATATCTCTTTCTCCCATCAGCTGACCATGAAGGATTATTCAGAAATGCAGTTTTTTATACCCCATGAAAAACTGCTAAATACCTAATGCATATTAATTATACAATTGTAAATGTCTAATTATATAAAATGGAAATAAGACTGGTTTCAAAAGCTACAAATCTTACAGCAGTTTTCAGAACAACCATATCAAGTTATTTTTTCCACAGAAGTGAAGACATTGCAAATAGTTAATCTAAAGCATGAACAAAATTTAGGATTATATTTTCACTTGAAAATAATATAGGATTAGATATCTGTTTTGTCCTCAAAATAGATAGTCCTACATTTAACACTGGCCTAGCCTCCAACAGAGTCCTCACTAAAGTGAAGGTTGTTGGCCTGCAATAGGAAAGCAAAGAACCACTACAGTCATCTCAGTAGAGCTGCACACCATTTAAAGGAAAATGTCATTCACATAGTGTGTTTGTACTTGCCTCAAAAGGCTTTTTTTCTACTACTATATGTTTTAAGAACAGATAAATTCCTAATTTTTCTCAAAAATAATTAATAGGCTGAAACTATATGACCATACTAAAATAAATCTTTGCAAATAATTGAAAAATTCAGATTTAATAACTCACAGAATGATTACAGATAATAAACAGAATGGCCAAAAATTACTCAGAGTAATTGTATTTTCCTCTAGAAATGAAAATCTGTACCATGGAGGCAGTAGTTTCTCTGCAGGGATCAGTTAGGAACTATTCCATTAAACCCAGAGAACTAAAACCAGCCTAATATAAATTAGCTCACTATAGAATAAGGGGCTGTTGCAGATAAGGAACACTGTGGGAGTTCCTTAGTCTGGATTTTAATCATGTGATATTTTTTGTCTGAATGTATATTTTTCAATATATCCCTTTTTTCTTTGCCTCTGAAGGTGAATGTTTCAGAAGTAGGATCTGGTTTCTTGTGTGGCTTAACTCCATGATTGTTTACTCTCTAGGAAGAAATCATATATAAGTAAGCAGCAGAGATCTCATTTATGGTTAAGGAATATTTAAACATAGTCACAGGTATAGAGAAGGAGGAAAGCTCACCTTTTCAAGTGCTCTGCTCTCAAAACCCTGTCTGAGCTCTTCAGGCCTGTTTAAGAAAATACTGCGCTGATTTAGTCAAGCTACATACGTCCTCCAGAGCAGAAACAGCAGCTGGCAACAGCGTTGTGTTGGTCAGCGCCCTCTGGATTTGCATTGGTCACTCCTTTCACCTTGGCAGCTATGAATGTAATATGAAAATTATCTCAGGTGTTAGAGAATTTATTCATGCTGGCTGCTCAGTCAGGTTGTGGTCAGGAAGGCAACAGTATATGCAACCCATCTGCAGCCTCTGGAATCAGTGGGATGATTTCTACTTCCATAACGCCCTGTTGTGCCAATTCCCTGCGCAGTATCTCCTTACAGGAAAGTTTTTCAAAACAAATTGTCAGTATTTCTCAAAAGGAAAGCATTATTGTTGTCAAGTAACTGTCTAAAAAGACAAGACCATAAGGAGCGAATAATGAAACTCATCATTGGCATATGTGAAATTCAAGTTCATGTTGGAAATTATTCCTGCATTGCTAATCAACTACTAACATAATGTTTTCCAAGTATGTGTGTTAATAAAGACCCTGGGGAGGTAAACAAAAGAATTATGCCTTTTCTTTTGCCCAAGAGAGCCAGGCTTACAGCAGAACATATGCAATTCTGATGCGCTACAGTGGAAGAGAGAAAAGATCCTGAGTGACTGTTTTACATCATCAGACTATCTGCTTTTACTCTTGGCAACTGCAGTATTCAGCAACACCAGAATCTCAGGCATTTAAAGAGAGAGCAATGGAGGTTGCACTTCAGTGTATTTCAGTTGATATAGCTCTCTGGCATACGCTAAAGAAGAGGTCGAGCAGTAGGATTCATAAGGGTCCTTTATACCTCTCTTAATTTAGGAGTTTATGAAATCACAAGATATTACTTATCCTATTCAGCTTTCTTGGTACTAAACAGGAGAAATCACCCTAGAAGGATCATCAGTCAAGTCTTTTTTGAAACCTGTTGAGCAAGAGAGCATGTTTGACTTCTAAAATGCAAAGCTGAGATCATATTCCATAGAATAAACTCCCTCTACTAGAACACAAACAGTAGTTAATTGAAATCTCCTAAATTGGTAAAACCACCCTGAGTTATATCAGCTGAGCTCCTCTTCCATGTTTATTTAGATTCTGTTTATGTATCCTTCCCCCAGCCAGAGCCTTTGCTTAAAATGGTTATTTATTTTTTCCAGCTTAGTTTATTTAATAGATATTAAAAATAGAACTCCAGTAAGGAGTGCTAGAAGGCTTAAAATAATTATTATTAGGGAAATTCTTGATTCTCTTTAACACTATTGATTTTACAGCTTGTCTTTATTACATAGATATTTTTTAATGCAATTACTTTCTTCAACTTTTTTTATCCCATAGTTTCATTCAGTTCTGCTGAACAATTTCTCTGGGGTAGATACTCACCAGAGATGTAACCCGCCAATGCCAACCATCGTAATGAATCTACTCCATTGCCTATAGAGTTTTTCTGTCTCTAGAAATATTGCATTTCATTTAAACTGTGCCCATTGAAAATGCGTATTTCAGCTCAAGGACCAGAGGCGTTATTTTTCACTCTCGAATGTGGATGGTCCAAGTCCTTATAATACAGAAAGCTCTCCACCCTTGGAATTTCAGCAGCATTATTTCTGCAGAGATTAAATTTCAAGCTGTCTGGATCAGTGTTGTCCAAGATGTGCCTAGAATATTCCAATAATTGTTGAAAGAAATGGGCTAGTCAAAATGGACCAAGCCCATAATTAGTAAAATTATTTATGGGTTTTCTAGTATTAAAATTCATTAACAACTTTCAATGGTACATATAGCTGTGCGTCTCGGATTTTGAATGAGAAAATCATGGACTCAAATTCATTTTAGGGGAAAGTGTTATAAAAAAAGTAAAAAATATATTTGCTTGTGTTTTGGATATTAGATTAGAATCTTTCAGGGCAAGTAATAGCAGCACTTGGATATAATAGGACTTGATTTTCTTTTATCAGGATGATATTGGAAATAGGCTATTGCAGATAGCTGTCTGAAAAACTTGATGCTCTGTGGCAAATCTAATGGAAAGTGGGAAGCTAGGAAATATTAGGGAAGAAATGGAGTTCAAATCAAATTACTTTTTATAGTATATAAATCTATAGTTCCTGCCCTTTGAATTGTGTATGTAGTAATAGCAATCACATCCAAACTTTATGTAAAAAACTGGGAAAGATGACAGAAAAGTGAATCCAATGAGTTACATATCACATAGTATATATCTGCAGATAGAACAAGCAACACCTATTTAATTTACTTTATCCATTTTTATTTATGTTATGGGCATAATTAATTTATTTGTGACTTTTTTTTAGATTTGTAATTTGTTAATTACAAATCTAAAGGAATTGTTTCTTCAATTATGTAATTTATTATGCTTTGTTCAAAACACTGTAAATATAGTTTCCTAATATGATATTTTGCCTACTTTTGAGGGAGAAGGGGAAGAAAGAGCAACAAAAATTCAGAGGAAGGTTTAGACAACTGTTAAGGTTTTATGAAGTCAGCCTCTGTCATGAGCTAAATGTATAAAAAAGTGTTTAAAATATAGCCCAGTAATATATTTCTTTTGAATGCAATGGTAGTAAATCATCAGAGCAATAGGCACAATTTCTTTATTCTAATTGTGTTATTTTAAAAATGGCAACAAAAAGAATCAAGACAGTTTGGATAACAGGTCAAGATGTGTCATAAATCATTTGCATAAATGTGGGCATTTGATTTGTCCCTCATAGCCTGTCTATTATGTTAAGCACACAATACATAAATGGTGTTTTCCTTATTAATTAGATCCAAAAGAGCTCAATCCCTGTAGAAATCTATCCTGTACCAAAATGCCCTCTTTCTTATGTCTGTCCCTGAAGATGAGCCTGAAACCTTACACCAGGTCTTTATACTGGACTCAGGAAAAGTTAAGCACGTAGATACGGTGCCCAAAGTCTTCATCTGAGCTAGTTAGTATGGAATACTGGGGGTAAAAATGTGCCTTCAGCCTTGGAAGGCATTCAGTCAAAAACTGACTGTAGCACAGTGTTAGAACGTATGAGCTCAGTTTCTGATTCCTGCTTTGACTTGCCTTGTGCTTAAATGTCACTGAAACTAGGTTTCTACCAGAATTGCAAGATATCATTTTCTCATCTATATGAGAGAGCTTCTGTCTCTATTTCCCTTTCTTTGTTTCTGGCTTATTGTTTCTTCCATGTTTCCTTATGGTGACTAGGTTTCAGCAAGAACAGAGCTCCGAAGGTAAGGAGCAATCCATATTGGGATACCTGCAAGGTTTTGATGGGAAATTTGCATAGTCTCTTGAACTCTAAAAAAAAAAAAAGGGCATTTCTGGGCCCTTAGGGAAGCAAAACTTAGGAGTCTGAGAAATTTTCAGATCTGCATCTTCTAAAGAGCTGAGTTTCCTCCAGGGCTCAACCTGTCAGAATAACAGAGATTTTCAGGATTTTAGTTTCAACTCTGAGTATTTAAACTGTGTCCAAACTACACATTTTTATTGATTTAGTAAAAAAAAAGTTGAATCAAATCCTCCAAAGAGTAAAAGACCCACTCCACAGATGTTTTCTTGGTACTAGCTCTTCTTTCCTTCCTCTGAAGTAGAAAAGTAAAATGTTTCCATAGACCAATGTCTTTCTCATTTGAAGGATAACTCTAGAATGATTTGTACAATAATTACTGCTTTTATGTTCTCATCCTCATAGAGGATAGCTTACTTCATCACCTCAGACATTGATAAGGTTCAGAATATCAGTAATAATACAGTTATTATGAATATCAGTGGGCTAAATAAGCTGATGCATGATTGCCAGTAGTCTGAACCTGAACATGAATATCAGTTCTACGGATATTTCACAATTCTTACTTTTGAGTAAAAGATATATTTTCTTCTTCTAAAGAGTCTTTTGTTAATGCAGGTATGAGAGAAACTGTAATTCAAAATCATACATATGTCTTCATCTGTGGTCTTTTATATGCTTGCTCTCTAAATTTATGCATGTATATATTATTCATGGACATAATCTATATCAACATATAGCTCAAGTGATCTTGCCTTTGTCTATATGTGTGTTTTATAGCATATGTGTACCTTTTTTTGTCTATGTAGCTGCTAGTTTTGTCAGTTGAGTGTATTTTTGTAAGAATTGATGCTTATGTTGTGATTTACTGGGGGACAAAAGTTAGTAGATTTTCTTCTTTCCCTTCAGGGCAACTGCCCAGAGTGACTGAATGCTACTAATCACACAATGAACTCTATCTACAATACCCTTCCCTCCTTTCGCTATTCAAATTAGAGCTACGTCCTGCTCTGCATTTTAAATGGTGTCATGTAATTGCATATTTTAATGAAGTGAGCCACCCAAAGCCTTGTGAACAGAAGCAGACTTGACTGTTTGTGTTTTATATGGTCCACCTATTCTTCACCAAAGCAAGCATTGCCTTTAAATTTGGATCCAGAGACCCAACACTTGGAAATTCAGGGGTTCACTATTGTGAAGATCAGTCAGTGCAGCAAGCAGTATTTCTGAACAATATTCTTGTGAAATTCTAGGTTTGTTAAAGAAAGCAAGCCTGTGAACTGTTATAAATGCAGAACTTCTTCTGAATCTATGCTTGATTTTATAGATGTTACATTTAAAAAATCTTCTTACACTGTTATTGGGATTTTGAGCTTATGAATAAAAATCTTGGCATTTACTTAAAATAAAGTTCTTTCCATGACATGCTCACTTATCTTTCTGATAAAGTTTGCCACATATGTTGATCTTTGGTTTGACTTATATAAGTCTTGGGCAACAATCCAAGTATGGTGAAGGCTTACTGTTCAATTTGTTTTATCATCTCAAGTTTTCTTTCAATTGCTGCTAAGAAGTGAAATATTAATCAGTCAGCAAACATAGTAAAAATAGTTCTGAAAACAAGCTTCAGTAAAAGCTGATATAGAATCACTGAAGCATGAATAGCCATTTGCACATTAACTTGAGCAGGCAGCTTAGAGACTGAGTTGCTCAGAAACCAGAAAACATAGCACCTCAAATTAGTTCAAGGAAGAAATAAGCTGACACTATGGCTTGTATGCTATTGTCTTGTACTTCCAGAAGTATTTTTAATTGACTTTCATTATCTCTCCTCATTTTTTGTTGGTATGGGGCTTTTTTTTAATACTACTGACATATAGGATACAACTTCTGCTCATACAGTCTTTTTGCATGGTATTAGTAAGTGAAAAATAGGACTAATTCTGAATCCAACCAAAAATATGCTGAACATTTCAAATTTTATCATCATGTTACTCTTTAAACGACAGATTTAGACAAGCAAATGTCTATCTGGATATCTGAGAAAACTGTACAGAGTTATCACAGGCACAATCATCACAGAATGGTTAAGGCTGGCCAGGACTTCTTGAGATTGTCTTGTCCAACCCTCCTGCTAAGGAAGGGCTGCTAGAACAGGCTGCCCTTGACCATGTTCAAATAGCTTTTGAATATCTCCAAGAAGGGAGATTCTACAACATCTCTGGGCAACCTGGGCCAGTTTTGATCTGCCTTGGAGTAAAGTAATGTCTTCTTGTGTTTCAGGAAGAACTTTATATTTATTTGTTTTGTTGAGCAGGTTTGGTGTGTTTTGGTTTTATTTGATTTTGTTTTGATTTGATTTTTTTGATGGGTTTTTAAAATTTAACTTATGCCTACTACTTTTTTTCTATTTAAATGAAAGAAATCGTGTCTTTCTTCCCCTACCAAAAAGTCCTGAAACAGTCTCCAGTATTTACTTTAATTACAAATAGTGGAACAGATAATTTCTCAATTCTTAGCAATTTCTGATGGAAGAACACTAATTTTTCTTTCTTGTTGTTTTTAAGAAAATGTTGGGGGTTTTTGGAGCTCTTCAGCTTTATATGAATTTTTAAAAATTGACATAAAAAACTTTCTGAGGGTAAGAGACTATAATTCCTCCAGATTTTGCTCTGTATATAGTGCTGTCCTGACAAAATTTCTTTAGATGCTTTTTTATATATTTTCATTCCCAAAACTGTCTTCATAAGCAATAGCCTAATCAAGTGAACGCAGTCACATATGTAATTCATTCACGGATTTGATAGAATTAGTATGCTCTATTTTTCACCAATTAAAAATAGCATTTACTCTTGGGAAGAAACTTCAGGGACTGGGATTTTTTTCAGTTCTCTCTAATGCCAGACAGTGGTACTACCCTCAGCTGAGGACATGACCTTGCTTGAGCCAAATTGCCTTCGAGATGACCAGAACAATTAAGATTTATATGAGACTACATTGTCCTTTGCTATTTTTCTCTGCAAATAATGCATATGGCAGGTACTTAGGAATTTAAATATGTCTATTTTGTATATAAATTTTATATTAGTATTATGCTGTAGAACTAGCATATACAGAGGCTTTCATTGTGTTTTTAGACTGTTGTATTCTGCTTTCATTATTACTTCCTTTCAACAGTTTTGCTGAGTTATATATATTAAATGGGTGACATTCATACAAAATGTGTTTACTGAATCTTGAGGCTGTGTCTGGCAAAGGACCACTCAAATTCAGAATGGCCATGACTCATAATCATGCCAGAATATGTTGCTTAGCAGCATTTGGAGGTCAACATCTCAGAGAGCTACAAGAGGTCGTTGTGCCAGGCACGCTCTCATGTCAGGGAACCATGTCATATGGTTGTGTCATAAACACACCAAGCTTCTTCTTAAAAATCAGCTGTTTTCTCCCTGCCTCTCATTCTGCTAGAGAATGTTGTAAGACAGCTTTCCAAAATTGGATTCCTCCCTTAATAATTTTGAGATTCATCTTGCTTTTTGTTTTCTCTTAGAAAATATTAAATAGCTTTATTTTTGTGGTCTTATTTTTTGCAGCTTTTAAGCATGTCTCGCATATTTGTATACGGAATATACATATTTGCATCTTTATATTGCATATATTTTGAATATTTTTATATGCATTATACATATGTATTACACATTCTAGTCACTTCAGTACTGATAGGTTTAGCAGAACAAGCTACCTTGGTTGTTTCCTGTAATTATATCCTTTGCTCTGAGGACTTTGGTGCCTATTTCCTATTCTTTTTTTTAGTGGTCTTCATATTTCCTGAAGCATGCATCACTGATCAACTTTCATCTGTTTATTTTGCAAAATACTTTTCTCTGTTTCTAACCTTCTACCTAACAAACTGAGAATTTTTACTTCTCCTTTCTTTGGTCTCTTTCAACTGTTGTTCAACCTAGTTTTCAAATAAAAAAAAAAAATCATACTAGTCTGTCCTTAAATTACTTGATGTATTACTTTGATTTAGTTCATCCAATTTTTTTTAGGATTTGAGACTATTTCTTGCATATGAATTAATCTCCTGTCCAGTGAACATTGATCCTGTGTTTTTTTTCTGCATTGCAATAATCTAAATATTGATAATATTAGAAAAAAATTTATTTCAGAAAGAAGTGTAGAATATATTTTAATATAACCACTCCGCAAGTCAGAAACTCTCGAGGATAGAATATGTGGATCTAAGAAAATAAGCAAAAAGCTGCATCAGACAACCTGCATCAAAATTACTTTTGAAAGCATACATTTTTACATCATATATATATATATATATATATATATATAAATTAAATATTAAAACAGATCGGAAGAGCGTC
>JAYDZK010000056.1:40141853-40176729 GCA_034509185.1 Euphonia xanthogaster | reverse complement strand
TTTATCTTTGGTACCGTAGCCAAAGATAAAATGTCTTGGCAACAGATGTTTATTAATATTAGAGTTATATTGGGATGTTCCCTAATCTGTGGGGAACAATAAGATAAAATTCAGCTCAAAACTGCAACAACGCAGGTACAACTCAGCATGAATATGAACTTTTTATCACCTTTGGAGGAGAGGGAATGTTGTTTGAAGCACTTACCTTCCTGCCAGTACTTGGAAAGAATGAAAAGGTAGGAAAGGATTTAGAGCTTTTGAATACTATGAATACACATCAACTCTTTCATTTCCTATTCCTGTTTCTTTCAGGAGCTGTTCTGAATCAAATCTTGATCCAAACACATTTTCAAAAAACATTTATGAAAGCACTAAAACTCACTGTTAGAGCTGAATTAAAGAAGAAACAGAAATATTTCTTCTTCATTCATGATAGGTGGCAGATTAGAAGTTCAGTGGACAGGCCAGAGTCACGGTAATTGCCCAATATCACCTTCTGAAGTGTTTTTAAAGGTAAGAACAAACATTCTAGTCTACACCTGCCTGGGTCTTTGGGTGAGGCAACAGAACTTCAAGGTCATTGTTGATTGATGATGGGAATTATGTTGGCTCATCTAAGCTTGATGATAGAAATTAAGAATAAACAAAAATTGCACTGCATCCCTTAGTCCTTGGGATCACACAACAAAGTGGAAAGGAAATGATTATCTAAAATATTGTTTTAAATTCTGTAGTTACTGAAAATAAAGAACTTTGTTTTGCATTATGCTACCTTATCCCCTTCTAAATAATTGTTAGCTGTTGACTCATGTCTGATTCAGATATACAACAATATTCTCAGTGGGTGGTGCACTAACTTAGGAAATTTTTGCATTGTTCTGGCTTGTCAAGCTTGTATTTTCATGCAAATCTTGATTAAGCTCACTAGAAGAAAAAATACGGTTTCATAATTATACCTTGAAGTAGCAAACTCAGCCCAAATTTAAGAAAAGAGAAGATGCACTTTGTAGGAAGCAGTCAGTGTAAAAATGACTGCTTTTATGTCTTAGCTTTCTCTAGCATACATAACCTTCTCGTCATGGATTCAAAAATCAGGATTTATCCTTTGAGTACTTGGTGTCATTTAAACACTGTGATGAGCCAGAACACAGGTACAGAGGAATCCTTCTCCTCAGCAGCTGGACCATTCTTGGAATTTTTTTTCATATTTTTAAAGGGATTCAAGTAACACCAGTGAATTCAGTACACATTTGTACTCAGTATATATGTATGTATTTCTGATGGGTCAATATTAACATTTAAACATGTTACTGTTACTACTGAAAAATAATTCAATATTTGTATTTTACTTAACCCAGTATTTCAAGCTCTGAGTTCTGGGTTTCCTGCCCACACTGCTATTTCTCTTCCCAGTCTATGTTCAAACATCAAAGTTCAAAAATCACTTTTTAATTAAAAGCAACAACTCTCAGGAGGCATGCATAGCAATATTTTCTTCCTTGTAAAATCCCCTTGATGGCACTCACATGAAAATCATTAAGTGTGCAATATTACAAATGTCTTACTGCCTTATTTTTAAAAGACATCTACTGGAAACAAATGAGATTTTTTTCATCCACTTCTCATGGTAGGTAATCATCAAAGTAATTCTTCCCAATATATTACCTATCTGTTATGATGTTTTTGGAACTTAAATATCAGTGATCCAAAATGAAAAGATAAAGGCTTTAAAAAAACCAATTATCAAGAAAGTGTACTTCAGTAAAAAAAAAAATAAAAAAATCCTGAAATGGAAGAATTCAACCTTTTGTAAATGAGCAAAATTTTTAAAGCATTTTCAGAAAGAACGTGTTCTTGCAGTGCTTTGGTATTTGGTGGGACATAAAGGTGTAGGAAAAGAATAACCTACTTTTCAGTCCAGGAGCATATTATTTTCCAGAGAGGACAGTTAATGCCAAAAGTTTCTGTACATAGTACTGCTTTCACTAAGATACCATAGTTTAAAATGAATAATCTCCTTTTAAATAAAAGTTTCAGATAATAAAAGCATTTTGTAGAAAATGCTTTTAGATGTATGTAGAAAAGAGGAAGAAATCTTCATTCATTGGTAAGTAGGATGCTTTGATCTGTTGATTAAGCTCCTGTTTAGAATGTGCATTCCTTGTAGTCTCTATGGGGATCCAGATAGTGGCATTATGTACAGTGCCTAACCACAGAATTAACCTAGTTCTGGTGTATTTTCTGCACTTTGGAAGTTATTAAAACACGTTGCTATGGCAATAGCAGTTGAACTCCAGAATAATCAAGACAGTTATAGACTAAATTTGTTCTAACAATCAGAGCTAGGAACAATCACTCTGTGCACTGTGACAGAGTTGCAATTGTCAGAAAGTCAGCCAGCCTTATAATTTTAACAGGACTCCTGGGAGGAATGGAAAGTACAGCTTTGCAGGTGTGGAACAGAAACACAGAGAAGCCAAGTGATTTGATAGTCTCACAGAAGGTCTGATGGACTGGGGAATTACTAAAAACCTTCTAAGCCCAAACATAAGCATGCAATGTAACGAATTATCCTTTCTCTCATTTATTCTTTCTGTGTGTAAGTAGATCGACTTCTGTTTAAGGCCAGGTTGAAATGGTCTAGAATTTGTTGTTCTGCTGGTAAAGTAGAACACACAAATGAGCAAGCAATTAAACGGACACCAATATCTGACTGTGTTGATTGTGGGTGCCCTAGTAAGCTAATCAGGGCCAGGAAAGTGCCTTGAACACTTGCACACAAGCAACTGTATGTCTTAGTAGCACTGACTGACATCAAACTGTTAGCATAGTGCAAATAACCCACTGTTGTTTAACTGCACAGTTCCTGCCAATGCTTGGCCCAGGGCCACAAATACTCCCCCAGTCAATGCCAGGGCATGACTCCAAGCCCATCAAGGAGCAGCACTCCCTCGCAGAAGGCAACACAAGGTTCTTACCAGAACCTAGGGCAAAAGAGTAGTTTTTCACTCTCTCTCTTACCCTGGAAAACAAGAAAAAAACAAAGTAAAGGAGATGCTTTGGATGATACAGTAAATTTTATTTGCTGTATTGTAGACTGGTTATAGGCGTAAATAGATATAGGTGTAAAACCCCTAGATTTTATATACTATTGTGATAAAAATTTGGGAAATTTCAGTTCGGGGGTAATTTCAGGGTGTTTGAATAGGCTGTCTTAACACTTATACCTTATGTAATTAAGGTCTTCTTCCTTTAAATTATTTGCAATCTCTCCAATTTTCCACAGTAACTGCATACCACAGAAATATGCATTGAGCACTGTTGTAATTCAATCTAAATACAGTACACAGAGCAAATAAATTCTGCTTTCAGTGTATAAGCTTGTCGTGGTGAAGGATGAAGTGTCAGAGAATTGAATTCTGTTCACATAGGAACAATGTTTCCTAAGACCCCGAAGTTTATCAGAGTTTTTAACCTATTGGGATCAGTGTCCTGATCAATGACTATCACTCCTCTTCAGGTGAAAGTGTAGCAAGGGACCATTATACAATATGTATATTCTACCAGAGAAAGAGGTTTCTAGATTTATGGAAGAACATTTTGTGAACCACCCTTTTTTTCTCTGAGATTGCATAAATTGAGTCATCCATTTGTTCCCCTGAACTATGCATCCATAAAAGTGTGCTATCATATGATTAACTTAATAAACCTGACTCAATTTCTTAGTATTTTATGAAATACCTATTGTAGTTTAAAGGTAATCCAGGTAATGCAAACAATTTTGGGAAGAAGCCATGCTTTTGGAGTGCTTATAGGCAGACAATTTACTAATGAGTCATTGTAGTTGCCAGGAAATGGATTGAATGAGCAAGTTTTGATTACTTCACATAAATCGAGTCAAATACTAGTTACCAATTTATGTACACATGGCTGTCTGAGCATACCAAATGGTAGGTAATGCTTTTTGAAATGGTAGTCTAATGCTCTGTGTCTTTGGGAACATTAACCTACTGGTTCAATGCTCTTTAGTGCTTGTAAAATCCATCAAATATGTGCTGTAAGGACATAGAGTTGAATTGCATGTTGCAATTCAAATACAGAGAACAGTCAGACATCTTAAGAAAAAGTAGATTTAATTATTCTTGTCTAATGAACTCTTATCAGTTAATATACTAAAAGATGAAGGAAGAAAGCAAGAAAAGAAAAAAGCAATGAAGGAAGGATATATGAAAAGTGAAAAGGAAAACTTGAAAGGTGGAAGGACTGAGATATTCGCAGAATCTCCTGGTTTGTACCATGGAAATAGTGCTGACTGAAGCTAATGAAATGTCTATAATCACTTTAGCCATTCTTAAATTACCACTGACACTACTTACAAGTAAAAGCCCTAGTGATATGATTTGTAACTCCTTCATTTCTCTAAATGCACCCAAATTTCTCTGTTTTCTGATGCTGGTTATGTTTACAGAAAGAACAAAGCATATAAGAACATAAAATTTACGTAATAAAAGTAATTTTTTATTTTAAAAAATCGTATTAAAATTGCAGTAATTTCTAATAAAAATTTGTGGATTTACCTTTGCTCCCATTGTTTGGATGCTAGTATTTGACCAATGCATGTGGCTCCTAGAGTTACCAGTCTGACACTATTTATTACTGTCATTAGTCAGATATTAAAAAGTAATTAGGTTGCTTTAGTTAACTACTTGAGAATTAAATTCAACTTCTTAAATTTGAATGGATCCCTAAAAGATTTTTTAGTTCTGTGCTTCTATCGAGGTGCCATTATGATTAAATAATGTTTTCACAATACATGCATTCTTAGATGCATGAATCCAGGATAAATATGTGCAATATAAAAATGCATAAATAGAGACTTGTCACTGTCATATTTTCTGGAAAAATCCCCTTGCCCAGGATTCTTCTCCTGAGAAGCTGAGAAGCCTCCAAGAAAAAGGAAAACAATACTATCTCATTTGCTTCTCCTGTGTTTTGCTGCTTTGGAATGTGTTTGGAGATTGTTTTTCCAACAGGTGGTTGTTTCATTGGTTTCATGTCAATTGTTTTGATTTAATGACCAATCACAGTCAAGCTGTGTCGGGACTATGGAAGGAGTCATGAGTTTTCATTAGTATCTTTCTAGCCTCTGTAAGTATCCTTTCTCTATTCTTTAGTGTAGTTTAGTATAGTTTAGTATATCATTCATTAATATAATATACTATCATAAAATAATAAATTAGCCTTCTAAGAACATGGAGTCAGATTCATCATTTCGTTCTCCATCTGGAGAACCCTGTAAATACAAGAGAAAATAATTAAAAGGTTTTCTTAAATAAAAAAACAAATAAACCACAAAAAAAGAAACTAAAACAAAATAAAACAAAACAAAACAAAAAGAAAGAAAACAAACCCACAAAAAAAATCCAACATATATTTAAATTTGTTATTGATTTGCTGCTTCTCATGGCTATCTCATCATTACACTTTTTTATATGAACCAGTGTCTCTAGAGAGTTTAAATCTGTCTCATGCAGTACAGTCTAACCAGGAGAGGAACTGAGGGGAAAGAACTGCTTTTGAAACACTGAATTCCTGACACAAGTTTATCTTAAAAATATTTCTCTTATACAACTTATTTAAGCAGGAGTATTTACTCTTCTTTCATTTATTTTCTAATTTGGCCTTGTGAATTTTTTATGAAAAATGGTGCTTTCTGCACAAGTAACCAAAGTACTTTCTACCTAGTTCTTTCAATGTATGAAGGAATAGCTATCATAGAACATTGTCTGGAGAACCACATGAAAAATGCTCAGTCCATCTCAAGACTTCTAATAGAAGCTCCAGGAATGATCCTGAGACTAATTTTGAGAGAAGAGCAGGGATCATTGAAGACAGACGTGAAAGAAATTCCCAGGAAGTATCCAAAAGAGGTGTCGCAAGAACTATTGGCTATAATGATAGAGAAGGTTAACTGGGAGACCTTGTTATGCATAACAATGCTTTTGACAAAGGTCACTGAGGCAAATTCAAAGATCATAAATCCTTTGTTCTTCGGTACATACCTAACACATGGATATGCTTTCACATCAAAAGTTTTTATAAAGGAAGAATCAAAAAGCGCTTTTATATATCCAAGGACTGCAAGTATGAGTTAGGGCAATGAAAAGCAGCAAGAGAATTGGAAGCAGAGCATAATTTTTGATAGCTTTAAATTACAGACTTTCAGAATTTTAATTATTTTTTATTTTTTTAAGGCCAGCATTAAGCTGCCATGGGGGAACCCAGAATTTTTTTCATGACTACTGCTAGGAATCTGCTTTTTGCATTCTGTCTGATACTGTCCCCAGACAGCATCAGCAGACTTGACTAAACAGACATTGGATATAATTTAAAAATATCATTCCTGAGACCCCAGGAAACACAAAAAAAAAAAAAAATACTAAAAATATAAGACACACCATTCCTTCAAGTTATGAAGACAGTACAAGGCACAAAACACATAAACAGTTGCGTCTAGGAGATAACAGGAAATTAAAAAATTAAAACACAATCGGTCAAAGGGATAAAATTCAGGCATATATACTAAAATACATTTAATATTTGACTAAGTACATGAAAGCAGTAGAAATAAAAATAGCTTGAGGACAAGTTAAGAAGCTTATATATTTTTCCATACAAAGATTAATTGCTTCCATTACTTTAGTAGTGCAAAAGTCTTTCTTTAAAAACAGTGTGAATCAGGTATTCTTCATCAGGTATGACCATTAAATATTTAAAATCTGATGTATTATAATTATTCTCTGTCATTCTTATTTTACTCCTTGACCAGGGAGATAAGACATTATTAATAGTTGAGGACATACATGCTATAAATTTCTTGAACAGAATGAGTAATTGAATAAAACTTACACATAAAATCATAAAGATTTAATTGTATAATCTTTATTTCCTTTGCTATGTAGGCAAAAGATTGTGCTTAATTCTTCTTTCAGCACAGCCAAAATAATTTTATATGGATGTGATGTTCTCACTGAGAAGGGTGTGGTCTGACATTTTTTGTCTTAACTACCTCTATACCAGGGCTCTGGCAACAAACTTTGGGAACCCAGCTTCTCTTTATGTCCCATCACATATGAAATATGCAAAGTTCATTGCAATTGCCTCTCTTTAATTGTCTGTCATCACTTCAGCCTATGCTGAAAAATAACGAGTTGCAAAGCCCTAAACATGAGGACAAGATCAATCTGTGGTTCATTTAAGTGTCCATCTAACAATATGCTAAGTGCTCTGAACTCTTTCCAGCAGAGCAACTGCTTTTGGACTCAGAGCCAAACATTGGAACTGTCCAGTGGAATCCAAGGAGACTTCTCTATCATCCTTGAGGCTAAACAGTTGTTGTAATTGCTGGGCCTAATTATTTTCTTGGATCAGTGACAGCATGCTCAGCGTTTCGTAAGATCAAGATTAGGTCCAGAAAATTTTAGAACTCAATCCTGTAGTTTGTTTTCTTTTCCAGTTTTCCAGTACAATTCTAGGAAGTAGTCCAACCTTCATGTGAGCAAATAGATATACTCAAATTTTCCTCAACATGACTGAAACCAGGAACCTTGGACATTTCTAAAGCAAATTAATTTCTAAATTTTAATAAATCTTTAGATGAAACATTGGTTTTTATATCTTTACCTTATCTATGTATGCACACATTATGTACATGCAAGTACATTGCCATGTGTGATAATTTTACCTTTGAGTCTAAATGAAAATACATCAAAAGTAGCAGTGTGATGTCAAAGTGAATCCCATTTTGAAACTAATATCTCTTGTCTTGCCTTAAAACTTTATAAATACAATGAAAAATTCAGACCTAAAGCTTTAGCTCAAAGCAAATCCCAGAATAGTGTACATGGAGAAAATGTTTCAAGCAATCATGGGAAGCATCTGGTCTTTGTGAACTAAAAATTGCATGGAAAACACATCTGTCAAAAAACCAGAACTATGGCAGCTGTTGTAGCCAGCTGTTACTTTGTCCATTAAAAAAAAAAAGAAAAAGGGTATTACTTTTAATTAACCATTTCCTACTCCCACTTCTTTGGTATGTATTTTGTTTAATTAACATTACTTCTTGTAAGGAAAGGTTTCCTTTCACAGCCTTGGTTGTCTTCACATGAATTTACTAGTGATCTAAGCCATTATGAATCTCAAAACCAGTAGACCAAAAGAAAATTTGTTTGGAAGGGGTCTTTACCGAAAGATAGGCATGAATCAAAAAACCAGTTTTGAATTCTCGTTGAATATTTATTGCTTTCCTTAAGGCAAAATTGATTAACTTGCTGTAGGAGCTTGGTTCCACCTTATTAAAAAAAAAAAAAACAAACCAAAAAGTGCTGCACATTTGAGGTAACCTAAAATTAAATATAGACAGGAAAAGCTTAAACACTTTATCTTTGCCTAAGGCATACCTCAGTTGTCTAGAGCTTTTGTTTGGTATTGCTCAGAACACTGTATCAATTTCTGCTTAGGATGAAGTTCTATAACTTAGGTTATAGCATATAACCTATATATAGTAAAACCTATATATATTAAAATATTTATTTAGTACCTAAATATTTCAATGCTAGAATATAGACACTGCCCTTCTCAAGAAAAAATATCATATGATTTTGAATTGAATTTATTGCAGTGGAATTTCAGCAATCAAAACAACTTGTCTAATCTTACCAGAAGCAATTATTGCATGCAATACACCATGAGGATTTTACCGATAAAAACATTTTTATTGTTTTTCTTTTGCTATTTTATTTTAAAAATTTCTCTTTTTTTAAACTGAGATAATTAGAAATATTTTTAATAAGTTTAAGTGAACAATGATATGATCCATATGTTTTTTATGATCCAGATGTGGCCTTGTGATTTAGAGAGATACATTTAGGGAGCACTTCAAGCTTTACAATATGTATATTTTGTTTATAAAATTCTAGAACAATTCTAGAATATTTTTCCTACTTTATTATAATAGAGCTCAATTACTTTCACGATTTTCCTTCTGTGCAATTTTTCATCTAGGTATAATGAATTCACATGAGGTCCTCGCTGCTAGAGCTGATGCTATTTTTTCAAACATGCACAGTATAAAAAGAATTATTTATTTCTTTATTTGAAGTAATATTTACTAAAACTGAGTAGTCAATGGAAAAAAAATGTTAGAAAATCTTTTCACGAGAAAAAAGCAATTGATTAGAAAACCAAAATTAAACAAAACAGTATATCTACTCCATGCAAAATTGTTTGGAAAACTTGTTCCTTTTGCATGTAGTTGTGGGATAGTATTTTTAGCAAAAAGATAATTTTATAAAATTGGTATCTCTAAGTTTCCCTAATAGGCAGCTTTTTGAAGTTATAAAGACCTTCTTTCCTCCAAATACCTTGTTCTGTCTGTCTTGCTATGTAGTAAAATTGATTAACCTTTTCTAATTATATGGGCAGCATGTATTGAATAAACTCCACTTATTTTTCTCAGTAGTATTGACTAAATTACTTTGGTTGCTGAAAACCTGAGAAACTTCATAGATACTAGGATTATTTTAATAACCCTGCTTTTATTTTGAAACTCCTAATGAAGGTTGAATAGTTTTCTTTCTAGCTCTGAGTTTTCACCTTCCCACTTAGGACTTCTTTTTTTTCATTTTTTAATTATGCTTTTAAAAATAGGGGGTACTTTACTCATAATTGTAGAAAGTGCAGCCCTGTAGAACTATATATGCTTTTTCCATTATTTTTTCCCTCATATTAAAATTTCTTAGGAAAAAAAAGCTACATTAACTAGACAATATTTTTAAAAACATTGTCTGGAAAAGTACAACACTAGTTATCTACTTTCTCACACTGAAACACATTGAACTTCTCATATCATCTTTGGTTTTCTGACTTGAAAATATAAGCAGGTCTGTACAGTGGGCATACTTGTGAATTTACCACAGAAAGGATCCTTTCAGAGAATGCTCATTTCATGAGTGACTCTCTTCCATCTTTCACTTCCCCCCTTGTACTTGAGTAGTTTAAATAGTAAAATGGAGATGATGGTCCTCTCTAAAAGACTGCATGTTTTACAGCTGGCAACAATAATATAAAGCACTATTGAAAACATTCCACCTCAGCAGTCTTACACACAGACAGAATTTTTTCCTCAAGTACTTGATTAGCAAAATTGCTGTATTTTCTGCAACTATAGGGATGTTGTACATTTGTGTCATACTGTCTAAAGGTATTAATTTTAAAAGTCTACAGACATATGCTGTGATGGAGTCTCCAGGTCAGACTTTGCTCTGAACAACAGTTTCTTTTGGCCAAAACAGCAATGGACTGATACATGTATTTGACAGTGGTGAATCAATGGAAACAATGAGTAGTGATCATATAAGGAACTTGTGCCCTCAACAGCACTGTGCTAACTGAGGTCTATAAATTTTCCACTGATGAAATATTTGCTGTTAAAAATGAGACATTGACTGTCTGAAAGCTGGAGTCCTTGTGTTAATCTGCCTTGTTGTTCTCTCTGGATTAACCAAACATGGATCCATACTTACTCACTTGCATTAGGATGTAGCTTCCAATAGAGTGGCAAAAGAAAAGCCATGGCAAATCTGTCAGTGAGGCAGCTTTTGAGATGTTCAGTATCATGGTGATATTGGTAAAGAATGTCATCATTAGATTAGTTTCTTTTTCCCTCATTCGTACTAGCTTCTTGCATTACCTCTGATCTATTTGATCATAAACATGACACTACTTGTCTTAATTACTTGTGTATGAGGTAAAATGTTTATGTATTCATCAGCAGAGGAAAACTGATTTCACCCAAAAGACTCAGTATTCATGAGGTCAGACCTAAAGAGTATTCCTTTAAGTAGCTCTAGCTTATGCAAGAAATCTAAAACGTTTCTAAAAATGGAGTATATTTTCAGAGAAAACCTTTCTAAGATTGATAAATATTGATAAAATTGATAAAGATTGTTAAAATTAAGATTTCTATTTTCAGATAATATTTCTTATATATAATTCTTTTTATTTCTTTGTGTTTCACATGAAAGCAAATGAATCACTATTTTTGGGGGGGTATACTCTAGAATATTTTGCCTTCTTTTTTTATAATATTAAGTATATTCTTCATGTATGTTGACATTTTAGTCTGGATATGTAGCAGGGCTACTGTATTGAAATGAGAATTCAGGTGTCCTCTATGATGTCATAATAACAAGGAGGAGAAACACTTTCATGTGTTTGAAAAGACCTAAATCTCTTTGTACTTTAAAAAAATTCAATTCTCTGAATTGAATTAGGTTAAAATGAAGTAAATTGGTTTTTCCAGTTGTCGATTTCCTTTAGGTACAAGAAGGGAAATCATTTATTTACTTGTGCAATAGTCCAGGTCTGATTCAGCTCTAGGGAATCTGGAAGTAAACATGAGAACAGTCACAATTACTTTTAGACTTATATTAATAAAAATAAATAAATAAAGGCTCTAATACAATTAAATTGCTTGTAATTGAATAAACTCTTTTGACTCTGAGATCATTCCAATGGATAAACAGTAAGATTTATGATGAAACAGGAAACCTGTTAATTCAATTCTACCAGGCTTAGCTTGATTCTTTTCTTCCTTTATAACAAATATACATTTCTCTAAACCTAATGTAAAAATTATTGACTTCAAATATCACTGATGATGGGTATGATCAGAAAATGTGCAACTAGATAGCAACACTTCCTTCCTGAGTGCGGTGTAGTGTTTTCTCATACATTTTTATTGGAAGCAAAGATAATTTATTTATTTGGATTGTCCTTGCTTCATTAAGGCTACAATTTCCAGAATTTCCAATTTCTGGAAATTCTGCTTATAAGACTGCTCAACCAAGGTAGGATTTGGGCCAAAATCACCAGTATCAGACCCTGACCAGCCTGAGGAGGGAGCCTTATCTGACTTTAAAAGTACAATTTAAGTGCCTCAAATAGTATGTGGACAGTTGTTCAGAAATAAAATGATCTTACAGCTCTGTCTTAATAACTGGAAAATAATTTTCACATTGTATACTTCTCAGATGTAACTGCAGAAAGTATGGATGCAAGCTTTCCTCAGCGTGTTTCCCTAACATCTGTGGGTTTGAAACATATTATCTGCATACATTTTCCTTTATGGGAGTGACATTTTTAATAGAAAACTGTCACATTTTTTCTATAACATAAAATTGTTCAGCTACCATCTACTTGGCCCTAATCAGTTAATTCTTTACCAAATGAATAAATTGTGAACTACAACAAGACCATGACCTTTTGCAAAGATGACTAAATTGAAATATATGAGTGTGGGTGAAAGTATTCAAGGTGACCTCAGTGTCAGAGAACAATCTAAAGGATCTTGTTGTACTCAAACAGATGTAGCCTCAACAGGGAGCAATATCTTTCCTTTCTACTTCTAGCTTTAGCATTATTACAATTTAGGCTCAGATTCTGCTCTCTTTGTTATGCTGCATACTTTTCTGTGAAAAAAAGTACAGCCTTAGGTGTAACAAATGCAATGTTTTGTCAGTGTATCAAAAAATCTTGGCAGTAGCAGTTATTATCAAATTTACTCAAATTTTGACACACTACTACCTACATCTTGCCTTCATAGCTTCTACAGGTGCCAGAGAGCTGACTTGAGCAGTCACTCCGTGGGAAATCGTTATGTAAATAGAATGCGTATATCTGCTGCACAACCAATTCACACTCTTTTGACAGAACTACTCTAATACGCCCTCTCTCCCTCACCTCCCACCTTCTCACCAACACATGGAAGATGAAACAATATGATGATTTTCTTCTACAATAGCTATAGTTGCAATTATGTGTGGCAAGCAGGTGTTTTCAGGTTGGTTTCAGCGTATTATAATTTGTAATGGCTTTGGCAGACCAGTGTGGTCTTAGAGAAGCATACATGATTTCTTCATTAGGTCTAGCACGTGTTTATTCAGTTATTTGGCTATTTAGCATAAATTTGGTAATATGTCTGGAAAGGAACCTTTTTGAGGTCATCTAGCCCATTTATTAATGACTACTTTTCCAACTAATGTTAGTTTCAGGCTTATCTTCACTTGCCATCTAAAAGAAATTTAAGAAACCCACAGAAACTATTCCAGTTCTTGTTCTTATTTTAGATGACTGCTTTGCCATAAAGTAGATGGAATAAATAAAAGAAATCGAATGTTGCAAATTTTTTTGTCTTCAAATTGCAATGTAAATATTAAAATATTGTGAAGTTTTGTTAACTAAATTGTAGGACTCTTAAAGCTGTCTCATTCATCAGGAATATTTAATATAACACTGAACCTTATCTTTGCCTATGTGGCAGGGAACTTTAATCCTAAAAGTAGTTCTGTGTTTATATGTATAGCTCATGTGCACAGGATTATAGTAAGCCCCAGCCAATGAAAAGTCTCTCTTCTGAGAAGCAGGATAAAGATTTCAAAACCTACTACATGCTGATAGCTTTTCTGGACTGCTTCTGACAAGAAGCTATGTGTACTTTTCGAAAATAGGTACAGAAGTGCATGTTTTCCTTGTTACACTTGGTAATATGCCTTGGTTCTTTCCTCACATTTTATTCTTGGAGATCATCAATGATGCCTGCATTTTGAAGAACATGTTTTGACTCCTCAAGTGCTTTAACAATATTTTGCAAACGTGAAATTGCAGGTTGTCCTGGTCAACCAGTAAGTGCGATGAATGATGCTAGTCTTTATGGGTGAATTTGTGGATGTATTGGTCCGGTTGAGATGGAGTTAATTTTGCTCATAGCAGCCCTCACAGTGCTGTGCTGTAAAGGTGCTGGTGCTGGAAAGGTGTTGATAATACGCAGGTGTTTTGGCTACTGCTGAGCGATGCTGGCACAGCATCAAGGCTGTCTCTCCAACATTGTCCTCTCACCTCATCAGGCTGAGGGTGGCCAAGACCTTGGGAGGGGGCACAGGCAAGACTATTGACCCAATCGATATTCCATGCCATGTGGTATCTGCTGAGTAATGTGAGCTAAGGGAAAGGGGGAATGTGGGCTTGTGTGCATTCATTACTATGTTTTCTGAAGCAACAGCTACAAGAGCTTCTAAAGCTCTTTTTCCCAGGAATTGGCTGGACATCTCCTGGTGATGTGAAGTAGAGAATAATTTTTTCCTTTGTTTCCGAACAAGGTCTTTTCTTTTGATTTATTTATTTGATTTATTATTGCCCTCATCTTGAACCATGGGGGCATTTTTCCATTTCATTTTGTTTTCATCCTGTCCTGCTGAGTAGGGGCATCATAGAGTGGCTTGGTGGGCACCTGGTGGTCAGCCAATACCAACCCACCACAGCGGAGTAGAGTTTCAAAATTAAGTAATGATTGGTATTTTAAAACTCTCTTTGGAATAGACAAGGGAGAAGAGTAGTCAAAAACTTGAGGTTGGAATAGACAAACGAAAAACAGATTTCTGGAAAAAGAAAGCTTGCTTCATTCATGAGATTAAATAAGGTAAGTATTGCAGTTTCCCAAATAGATGTTATGATTTAGCTTTGGATCATATGGTTTTCATGCAAACAAGGAAAGACTGCAGAGCAGTACTAAGGTGAACAGGTGTGGAGATAAATCAGACTGAAACACCTGGTCTTGGACTCAGAAACATTGCTCTTCTCTTTTTAAAAAATTTGAGGGTGCAAGCAAAAACTTTGCATCAAGTTTGCAGTTTGTAGTAGTAGTGAAAACATGCATAAAGGATTATCTCAACCATTAGTAGTCTTAGTGAATAATAAACTGGCAAGTAAAATATCAAAACCTTGATTGGAAATGTCAGTTGCTATTTTCTACCACATTATTTTTAATGGCATTCTATTGTCATATTTATTTCTGGATAGTTTAAAAAAATGTGAAGATAAATGATCAAATATTTCTTATGGAGAAATTATTCATGAACAAGTATAAGCATTTAATTTTATCTGTTTAAACAGTAAAGAAATGAAAAAAAAAAAACAACCCAGATGTCTATTCATATCATCTCCTTACTTCTTTCCTACAGATTCAGTTTTTTTAACCTATCTTGTTTAGAAGTTAAATGAGAAGTGTTGAATCCATCCTGGTGGAATGATCCATGATTATAATTTACCATGAGTGTTATGAAGATAACATGCCTCTCTGCCTAAGCATGCTCATTTGGAGAGAAGTAAAATTTTGAAGGGAATATTCCAACTGTTCCCACTTGCTGATGTGATTTGCTTCATGAAGGATTCCCAGACTGCACTGACTTGATTATTTGCGGGTGATACTTAACAGATAAATGCACTCCAATCCCTCATGGACATTCAATGCCTATAATGAGATTAAACTCTTAGATAACAGTATGGCCTCAGGTTCTCAGCAGCAAATATGCTTCACAAATCATTCTTATGATAAATATACTATACTGAAAATATAGTCAGTGACATTTCAGAATGGAAGGGTGTGAAATAGCAACACCTTGTGTCATTGGCTCAACAAATTCTGATCACAAAGAATTGATTAAATTAATTAAAAGATAAAAGTTCCATTTAAATGTCAGAGGAATATGTTAACATGTATTTATTCCTTTATTCTCATATTTTAAAAGCTACAGGTCATGGCTAAGAAATTACAGATGCACACACACTTTCCTAAGCATGAATATTGGTTTTCTTCAGCTGACATAGGTCATGCTTGATGAAAAAATATAGCAGACAAAGGTAAGCAACATGTTCCAAAAAAAACCAACCCTTTGTCAATTACAGAAGCGATGATTCTCATCAGATATACAATAACAATTTTTTATCAGTGATTTGTGCCTGACACCAAAACTGTTAAGTTAGATGGGAAACTTTCCAAAGGTCAGTTTACAATAAGTCTCAATCTGCAATTCAGGCAATAGAGGTAATTGTATCTGCTCTAACCTTCAAACTCTTTTATAGATAACATGTCTGTCCCTTATTTACCTCTATAGGCACAAAAGAAGCCAGGAAAGGAGGATTGCATAAGTATCCTGAATATTTTGTTGCCAGACCTTGCACAATTTTCAAAGGCAATTGACTCTTTTGTCCTAATATTTGATGATTTGGTGGCAGTCTTTGTTAAATCAATATTACGCTGTCCAGAAAAAAAATACTTCTGGAACAGAAAACTGGTAATGAAAATATAGCAAATATAGCAATTTACTATTATATACAAATGAAATCACAGAGCAAGTGATGAAAATAAGGCAGGATATGATCTGCTTTGCCCATTTGTGCTGGTCTTTAAAAAATTTAGAGTGATCACATAGTCTGTAAAACCTAGATCTCATTTAGGTTTGGGCTTTAGGCACTTTGGATATTAAAGTACAATCTTCGCCCTGCAAACACTCTAATGTGACTATTGTTAACTATCCGCAAAATCATATTGAAATTGCTCAGAGGCATATCTGAATGAACCATACCATCATGAACCATCTTTCTTCATATAATATCTCTAAATAACACTGAGTATGATTAGAGGTTTTTTTACTAAACTAAAAGCCCATATCAGTCTGAACCAGTTCTCATGGCAAACTGGTTTATTCAATTACAAGGCTCTGAGTCTTTATAACTTTTCCAAAGTGTTTCATCTGACTGCTCCTCGCTTTTCTAAACTGCAGATAGAAATAGTTCATACAAAGTTTGCTTTCAGTTTTATGGTACTTCCAACATCAGAACTTTTAGACTGTGTCTATATTCACTTTGCTATAAAATATATATACAATAAAGTCACCTGTAGTCATTCCTCACTGACTGTCTTGGGCAGAGCCAAAGGTAAGCAGATCATGATGGCAAACTGAATTGTAAAAAAAATATAGGGAAATAAGCTCAGTGGAATCTTTAAGAGAAAAGGTGATCTCATATGAAGCACTGTAAAAGAGAGAGCCAAATGAGTAAAATAATGTTTTCCTGATGTACTAGAGGCACATCTGTAGTGTTCTTGGAGGCTGAACAAAAGGTTGGATTAGATATGAGGTTCTCTTCAATTACCAAACTGTTCTGTCTGAGGATTAAGCAAATTGCTATTTGACCTAATGCAAGCTATATAAATTAAAAAAGAGTTAACCAAAATTACATAGATTCTAGGGCTATTTTTGATTCATATTTCATCTTACTTAGTAAAATTTAAGTTCTTATATGAAATGAATACAGTCAATGAAAGTTGAAAAGTTTAAGCATGGAGGAATTAACCTGTGCTTTATTTGGAGATGAAGATTTAAACCAAGGGTGCATTTTGAAAAATATTAGAGGAGTTACAAGTGACAAAAGGAGAGCCAGTGGCTGGTTTTTGAAAATAATGAAATTTTATCTCCTTTCTATCTCTTCATTCTCACTGAGAGAATCAAATCAGAAAACTTTTATTTCACTGATGATGCATTTGACTTCAATTCTATTTTCTTATGGGTAATTTAATATATTTTTGAATTACAGTAGCACCTCTAAAGTCCTGTCAGTAAATTGCCTTTTCTTCTTCTGAAAGTGTTTTGATTCAGTGCCAGATATTTATTATATTTTTGTATTTGTTCCCAGGAATTTTTTTTTATGGCACATTAGGTACAACTATAAGATACAGATATAATTTAGGGATAAATGTCTAAAAGGATTAAGGAACAACATTATCTCAATGTCATAAATAAAAAGTTATTTCAGTATTATTTTCTATTTTGGATCTTGTCCACCTGCTTCATTTCAGAGCAATAACTGATTAGCATTTTAATCCTTGTTGTTTACTTTATAATCTTAAGGTGTTTTGGCTTCAAACTGTTTTCTTCATAAAAAGACAGAGGCAAATTTAACATTGATACCTTCCTGTAATGCATTTTCCTAAGATTCTTTTTTTCAAAATGTCCTGGTTTTATTTTTATTTTTTTCATATATTCATACCATTAAAAAATGCATAACTATAAAAAAAAATCACCTTTCAGAACCAGGGAACTTTTTAAGAGTTTGACACATAATTTTTTCTGACCTACTGTGATTTTTAAGTGATGGAGTTGATAAAATAAGCCAGTAAAATATACTATATTTTCTCAAATTCATTTGAAAATAGTATTGTTTTCTTAATAAAATTTTTACTTATTTTCTTGTTTCATTGTTGTTTTTACGTAAGTGATCATTTAATAAGCATTTCAAATTAAGTAGCATAAAATTTAACAAATTGGACTATTCTGTTTGGTCACTGACATTCATATTCACTTAAATTTGACAATTAGCTAGTCATAGAAATATTTTCTCTACATATAAACACTACACTTTTTAAATTGACATTCACTTTTCAATTTTAAATTCAGGTCATAATTTTAATTGTTCCAAAGTGAGACATGTCTTTGATCCAGTACTGAAATACATTCTATATGAAGTACCAAACAATGAAACTGATGTGCCTGTAAAAAAATCTACTGGGAGATGAGATATTCTTTTACAGCAAATCAGTATTTTAGCTGCATTTCCACACAGAAATTTTACACGACTCTATTAGGTTTGTAAGATGTCACAAAGTTTAATATGGAAATCTTGATATGAAGCTGACTTCAGGTGCCTATTTTACAGCAAGAAGATATGGTTCAGCCCCACATATGATCTACATTTCTTGTACATTTCCAGCATTAAACTTCCCAATAAAGCTGCTATTTGGACAAAAGCATGTTAGCTATATTTTTCCCATAATGGAGAGAAAAGAAGAATTTCCATATATCTAAAGTACTGTTGAGAAGACAGAACAGAAATTCTTGCACACTCTTGTATGGCATGTAGTGGTCACTACTTTGAGTCCTTTATAAAGCCACTTTCTTCATATATCTCATATTACCATAGACATATTTTCATGAAGACTGGTCACCTGAAATTTGCAAAACTACCACCAGATGAACTGAAGGTAAATTCAAGAAAGTAAAGGAATCAAATACTTTAGAATCCTCATTACCATGAGGATAATGAGTCTTATAGTCTTGTAATCTTATTTACTGACCTTTAGCATTTACTGTAATGTGATGGGCCATGAAAGTGTTAGCCAGAGTTTTAAGTAGAATCAATAATGAAATTTCTCATCTAGTGTACCACTAAAACCACATCCAGGATCTTCCAATTTCAAGAAAGTAGGATTTTTATTGTGATAGAAACTGGATTACTGAAATACTTGGAAATAAAAAAGTCCAAGTTGCTAAAAGAAAATCAATCTTTTCCCTGTCCTTTGTGTCATTATGGATGGATTTGTGTCTCTTCAAAGATTCTGATAAAAAAAAAAAATTACTAGCTTGGTCTGAAATGTAAATGCTTTAGGGATATTTTGAACCACACCTCAATTTTTATTGTTGTCATTGAACTGAATTTATGTTCAGAAAAAAATGTATCAAGCAATATAACTTATATCTAAGAGGCTGCAATAAATATTTTTTGGGAGATAGCTGGTTTTGGTTTACATTAGTGACCAAAAATAAGTTCTACTTTTTTTTTTTTTTTCTTAAAATAACTCCATTGTTACCATTCTCCATAGCTCTGTAGTAGGACGCTCCTTCCAAATTACTCCAGGGTGAACAGCACATCATGCCAGACTCAAACAAATGCCCTTGAGAGCAGTCTTCAGGTGCAATAAATCCAGTCAAAACATTCTATGCAATGAAAAAAATGTCAGCAGTTGCTTTTGCTAGTGGACAACTGTTTTCTTTCAGATGCAATTTTTTTATTTCATTCTATTCTGCAGGGAAGTTACTTTTTATTTTGACCAGTGTTTTCCTCAAATAGAGATTATTATGTGCCTACAGAATTCATGAAGTAGCCAAAGAAGGAGAACAATGTGAACAGGCCTGTAAGCCTTGCCACTTTGTGCCTTAGAAGGCCCCAGGACTAAAATGTTAGGAAATCAAAAGTCATGACTTCAGGTTGCATTTCTCAAAGACGGCTCGTGAACTTTATCTATAGTCTGACAAAAATATTGTCTATAATGAAGGGATTTATATCATTAGAGCTTGCAGCCCTGGCACACCTCAATGCTTGCTGTGCTTCTGGTGTTTACGACTTTTTCAGTCATCTAAAGCAGATTTTATGCATTTTTTGCATTTTTACAAGATTGAAAAAGATAACGTTCCTATCCCCATGAAGTTCTAAAAGGGCCTCAGTAACAGGCAGGTGGTTCTTGGTGTGGCTCATATGAGACCCTTTGATCTCTTACAGCAGCTAATTCTTCTAGTGCCATTTCCCAGAGCAGTGGCATGTCTCACTGGTAAGGACAAATCATAGTGGCTAAAGAAAAAAGGTGATATAGCAAAGTCAAATTTTAGAACAAATACTATTCTTAGCTTATTATTAAGTTCTATACTCTGTATAAAAAAAAAAAAAAAGGAAATTGGTGGATTTTCATTTCAATGACTTAAAGATACTTTGAGACTGTGTCAACTGTTTCATTTTCTAGCTTTCTGATATTGCCAAAGGACAGACACTGTAATTCTAACATACTTGAATAATATGATTTGGAATCACCACTGTGTGCTTGCATTCTCAGCCTTATCCTTATGAGAATTTAGTTTAGGAGATGTTTCTTCTACATACAGTTCTTCTGTGACTATGAAGATGGTGCAAATTAGACTTACTTCACAGCACTGCATCATTCTCAAATGAATTCAGTTACCAGCCTACATAATAGCCTCCTACCTAGCATTTTGTGAAATTTTAGCTCTATAGTAAGGGCTTGAAATAAGTGCTTACTGTGCAGCACAATTCCAACATTTTCTGAAAGAAATAAAAAAGATGGGATATCTAAGATTTCAAGAAAAAACCTGTAAACTGGAAGCTATACCTTGTGCATGATCACTGGTTTTCAAGTATGATAGACATGGTTTCCAAGGCTTTGAATTTAGGGACATTATCATATGCATGACACTACTTTTATTTTTTTCCTTCTATTCCTAAACAACTGACCGTGTTTATAATTTATTTAGAAGTCCCTCTTCGATAAATTTGATAAACCTATTGAGATATATGACCTTTCCTAAAGGTCTCTTGCTAGAGACCTCAAAGGACTGAAAAAGGGAGCTCCTAACAGGAAGTTCCTTTCTGAGAGTATGTGGTTCCCTCTTTACTGGGGACAAAAAGGTGAGATGAGGCCACATTAGATTGCCATGGGAGTAGCTGGTAATTTCACCGATATGTTTCAAATGCAAATAGTGACAGACTAAATTGTCCCTGCAGAGCATTTTTTTCATCCTGGTGTGAGAAATTAATAGCACCAACTTTGGATTATTTAAAATTATAATATTTGGAGAACTCATTTAAAACACTGGGAAAAATGAATTAAAATAGTAAGATATGCAGGTAAAAGAGTGCTTGTCATTCTGAGAAGTATGATTTTTTTCTTAAAGAAATCACCAGGACTGCAGATAATTTGCAATACACTTTGAGAAGTGAAGATTGAGGATGCTTAGATCACTGTACTCCCTAAAAGTGGATAATCTGTCTTCAATTAAGCCTCCTTGAAATGATCAGCACAAAATTAAGAAAATTTTTTACATACTCTTGCAAACAGTAAAATGAAACAAAACTGAAGTATGGATTTGATATTACATTTTTCTTCTGTTCTTAGTGCCATGGAGTCAAATTAGTATGTGCTATTGAGTAATACATTCAAGTCAACCAAAGAGATGTTGGTAGTAGAGATTTTGAAGTTAGTACTTATTACCCTCCTAATGAAAGACAGAATAAAAAAAAAAAGATTAAACCACATGATTTTGTCAAACTCTCTCAGGCCTGTGAAAAGCACATGTATGGATAAGTCTGAGCTGCAGATAATACACCATTTTGTAATATTATGGGTTTAGAGAAACATTCAACTGGAAACTTCACAAAGATCACAGACACTGGTTATGGGGATAATTTGTAGTTTGGGTAGGCCAGACAGCTGCAGAGTTTCATCCTTCAATTTGCAAAAGCCAGCCCAGCTGCCCATTCTGGTGTAATGCTTTTACAGGAAACCACCAGGAAAAGGAAGCTCACCTACGTCCTATAAAAAGGACAGGAAGCTGATGCCGTGAACATTTGAGCCTTCAAAGGATGGCTGCATAAGCTAATGAAGCATTTGGCACAGAGTGCACTCTGATGCCAAGGTATTTGCAGCTTTCATACCTGTGAGGAAATAAGAACATGGAAGGTACTATAGATGAAACTTGCACTATTTCACGTCTGAAAAAGTAAACTTTTACCATTTCTTCTATCTCTCAAAAACTGAGGAAAATCCCTATGCATGTACATGCATTGATATCTGCATCTGTATATACCGTCAAGAAAATGTTGTGCTTAAAAGGAACCCTCAACACGTCCTAAAAAGTAATATCCAAAATGACAACATCTTAGTGACCTAGACTGGTCAGTGCTGAGTTGCTTAGTAGCTCTGAAGCTACTTCTCCACACCGTATTCCCTCCTGAAGTGCCCTTCTTCAGGGAACCTGCCACCATCCTGTTGTGTTCACACTGTAGCAGAAAGAGTGCATAACTCCAAGCCTCAGACATACAGAGCCACGAGATAGTTTGCTGTATGGTACAACAGACTGAGTAGAAACCAAGCAGTAAAGTGATGAGGCTTAAATAAAGCTGTTTTGATACACATCAGTAATTTTGTCTGACATTTCCAAACTAGGGCTAGCTAAAAAAAGTTTGGTGGTCTTTATGGTTCCGCTGAACATAAGTATTTATTCAAAATATTGAGACAGGAATATGAGAAAAATAAAATTTTAATTTGGGAATTAAGGAAATGCCTTGTCTTTTAATTTTCAAATCAATTTAATCAGAAAATTTACCTATGGCTTGTCTCACATTATTTTAGTTTCTTATTTTTAGGCCTCAAATATTTGTGAAAGTTTAGAAAATGTGTCAAAACCCACGTGAACTTGTGATAGTATGGATGTGCCATTGTCCCTCTTATTCAGGAACTCCTTGCCTCACTGTTGTGTTCTTGAGCCACCTGGAATAATTTCACAACCACTCATCTCATGATTACCATCCTTGTTGCAGTTTCAGTGTCCCTCTCTGAAGTATTCAAACTGGCAAAATCGTGATCTGAAATCTGTGTCCAGCAGTGCCTCTCCATATTTGCTTTTCCAATGTGAAGCATTTGATACACGCAGATAGCTGTGGTGTATCAAAGCTAATTTAGTAGTGAATTAATTATTATCTGTCAGGACTATTCACATGCTTAAGGTCTCAGTACTTGCTTAACTTGGCTAACTTGACTTAAATATAACACCATCTTTTCTGTACTGACATAACAAAAAAATGTTTAATGAAGTTCAGACTGTTCCAAATTAGACTTCCAGAAATTGTATTTGGAAAAACTTTTTAAAACTTCCCTGTTAAAACCTCAATATTAATCCAAACATTTTTTGATGACTAAAATTTATTCTAGTAAAACTTGCTTTAGCTACATCCAGAGTCAGATTGTACAAAGACCATTATGCAGGCTGACAATCAGAAATCAGTGGGCTATCTTAGTTACTACAGCAATCAATGGGTTTATTTGCACATTTCTTTTTTTTTTATTACCTTTTGCAACTCATTTTTAAACAAGATTATCAGATATTTATTCTCAAAGATACAAATGCTGTTATTCAAGAACTCCATGTACATCGTATGTGCAATTATAATGACTAAAGAGATTTCCACAAATTAAATGCTGGAAAGAGAAGCCATAATTTTGGAGCTGTAAATTCATCTTATTAAAATGTACAGGAATTTAATTTGTCTAAACTATTACCCATAAGTTTATATACAATAAGAGAAGTTATGAGCAAGAGATAGTATTACTTAGGCTTTCATCTCTCTTTATTACTTGATTTGTGTGGCTATCTCTACAATGATATTCAATGATATACATTTTTTTAATACTGAAAAAATATGTATGATATATTAGAATCATCCTAAAATCTAGAACATGGAATAACATAATATTTATTAAGAGAGCTTCAGAATAATAGGTGTCAGATATTGTCTCCTCAGAACTTGAAAGAATATTTCTAATTTGTATAAGTGTAAATTGAAGATATGCCCCATTATGACATACATAGTCTTGTTGCAAGAAACCACTCCTCAAATTTATCCATCCTGCTTTTTGTGTCTATATTTTTCAACAATTCTAGTTGAGAGAAAAATATCAAAATAATCTAAATTTAGACAGATTATAATATGTTTCAAAACACAGAAAAAAAATCACTTATTAACAATTCTAACCAAAGACTTATCTTTCATCCCTGACTGATTCCTCTAGCCTTGTTTTCACTTGTGTTTTGGCAGCTCTCTCTGTCATTTCCTTGATGAATTAATCTGCTAGTTTCACTTTGCCCTCCACATATCCCATTGAAAGTGTTTTTTGGTCCTTTCTCCTCAACTTGTCATATCCCAAGTCTTGCTTTCAAAGTTTCTAGCTACTGAACATATTTTAATTGAATAAACAACATGAACACGGTGTGTGTCTCTGTGTGTGTGTGTGCTGCAGCATCTGATGTTTGCAAAACTATTCCTTAGCTCTCCAACTTAAAAATTCAGTCTGCAGCTTCTGTAAATCAATGCTAATGCTAAGTAGCTTCAGTGTGATATAATGTTGACTACCACCTCTTGATGCTTCCAAAGTCAAACTTTCTGGCTGTAACTCTCTATTTTTTAATTATATAATTTGACTACAAAAGAACTTCTGCAGTTCTATAAGAAAACTATAAACAGCAGAAGAAAAAAAATATCAAAAAACAACCAAAAACACAGAGCTATGCAAAAAAATAAAAATAATTCTATAACTCATGCCTTGTGCATGCCATCTCCAAGAAGATAAACATTCACACAAAGGGATTTTGTTAGGAGCTGCCAAGAAAGTTTATGTAAGAGCCTTGCAGTCATGTTCACAGTTTGCAAGTCAATCTGATAAGGCAGAAAAGAAGGAAAAATTTTAAAGCATCAAGAAATAACTCATGGAAAAGTGGATGAAGTTAGGCCATGCTTAATGCATACGTTGAGACCAAGCTCATCCTGTATGAACACACCTCAGGCTCAGTAGAGTACAGAGATTACTAAAGTTGTAGTAGTAATAGTAGCAGTAGCAGTAGTAATAGATATAATAATAATACTACCACCATTTAGAAAACATGCAGATTGTCTGTCTATAGCTCCTGAGAAATTCCCTGAAAAGACTGCCTTCTCTGTCTGAAAATCAGTCACTGCACCATGATAGTAACAAGACTAATTTCCTAATATGGCTGATAACTACTATTTCAAGTGATCATATATTCAAAATAGATTTAATAATATGGAAAGCACTGAATTGGTGTGGAAGATCATGAAAGCCAGAATAAAGAACCAGAAAAAGCCTTCATAATTTTTCCCTTTTGTAAATTCTGTCTCACACTTATCTTTGAACATGATTTGAAATACCTATTTTGGATGTTGAAATATTGAGGATATAAATTGCTATTATCTAGAACTGTCTAGTTCCAGTGAGGAACTTCTCCCTAAGTAAAGTAGAACCACATAGCTGATCCTTTAATTAACTTTTTGATGTTTGTCTGTGACTCCTGAGGTTGTGGCTATAGGATTATCCAAATACCTGTGGTTTTAAAGGGAGCCCTCAAGCCTAACTGAAACTTATAAGCTTCTTACAGAAGCAGAAGGAAAAAAGCTGCTTGAAGTCTAAAGAATTTCCAGGAGCAAGTCACATAATGCAACTGAACAGATAAACCATATTAAAAAACATAGTAATAGTAGAGATAGACAATAGAACAGTGCTGAATGGCTATATTTTTAAACTCTTTTTGATATCTAACGATCAACTAAGTGTGCTATGATAAAGAAATAGCCACTTCTCTTCAGATGGAAGGAACAGTCACCTATGTCAGCAGTGTCTTTTGGAAAAGGCCTGGCAGTAGCAGTCTTTTGAGAATATTCCTGGAACAGCTTCTGTAATTATCTTTTCACTAATCCTGTATGTGTGAATATTTAGAACATTACACATTATTAGCGATAATGAGAGGATAAGAGAAGTTTTATAAATATGAATAGTCTAACATTCTTGTTCTCTATTGGCAGACTTAGATTAAAATTGTTCATCGAAAATTAATTTGAGAATTACATTGTCCAGATTAAGCAGTGGAGCTTGACACACCACAGAACTTCTACAAAACTGCAATAATTACAATGGGGAGCACAAATTAGAACTTTTCGTGAGTGATAGTCTTCCTCTCCAATAAATTATCAAATCAGATTATCCTACTTCTCCAGAGCTCTCTCAAATGGATTTGTTACCTATGGTTAATAAATCTTGATTAGTTTTTCTATCATTTAAAATAGCTTCAACACTTCCAATTAACTCAATGATCAATTAGTGTCTGTTCAGGATGCCACCTAACTCTATTTTATTTCCAATTTCAGCCCTGTGAAAATCATCTCTGCAAGACAGAAAAAGATTTCTCTCAGACTATTCCACATCGCTGTAAGAGTCTGAGACATGACTTGAAATAAAACACCACTACATGATCTCTAAACGTTTTACAGTCTGCCTGGATGCTTTGCAGATTCAAATGTTCACCTAATCAAGCTTCAGTGCTTGATCAATGAGCCCTTGTGCACTTTTAAGTATTCTGCAAATTTAAGGATTACACTTTTTGTCTTAAGGATTTTTGTCTTTAAAGATTAATTTTTTCTTATGATTAAAATTCTAACATTAATTTCTATTAATTTTGCTCATTATTTTGCTTCACTTAGCCACAACAGGTAAGAATTCTTTCTTCAGAAGAGAATATTTGAAGAGGGAAAAATTCTTTTAAATGAGGGAGACTTAAATCTAAATTTTTAAGTGCTTTGATTCAGCTATAGGAAATTTAATTTCAAAACATCTATTGGAAAAACCCTGTTGCAGTTTTATATTATATTAGAAAGATACTAAAGACTTAAAAATTTTGGCTACATAACCACATTGGAAGAATTTCAGGAATTGATCCCTCCAACCCTCTATTCATAATTGTTTTATGTCCCATGGAATGACCTGATTCCTCTCTCTTCATTACAAGATAAAAACAGCTGAGGAACTGCAAGCTAATATTTTCTTTGTGAGCCAAAGAATGCTTTTTTAGCTGCTTGAAGAGAGACACGTTTTCTCAGCTCCTAAGAAGAATTGGTTAAACTGAAGGTAAGTGAGATGTATCTTTCTGAGGCAATGTGTCACACCTACTCAAATTGCCCCCTGGCATGCAAATGGGTTTTGTAATTCTACCCCATACTGAAAACACATGTTGATTTTTAGAAGTTTTAATTTAAACTTTTAAAAGAAAAATGGGAGGCAGAGTAAGGCCTCTCAAAGTTGGTATTTGACAAATAATCAGGATGGGAACCAGTTGAAATGAAGACATATTAATGTAGATGTTCTCATGTATATTTATATGCCTAAGCTTCCATTAATGGAGATCTGAACAGAAATTATAGATCAAATTAATTCACAGCCAAGTGAATCTGCAGGGATTAGTTACCTAAATTCTTTCAAGACTAGAGTGGCTGTATTGTTTAGGATGTGGATTGTGTAGCCTGAGCCCAGGCTTCCAGCTGTAGTGCCATCTCAGATACCCTGGGATGTTGGTTCCCTTGAGGAGGATAACACTGGCAAGTCACAAGACCTAAAGAGGGATGTTCTTCAGGTGGCAGGTGGAACCTCAAACTCTGGTGCACCTCAGACAATATTGAATGCCAATGCCTAGGTAACTGCACCAAGTCCTAGAGTTCTATTAACTTTAAGGCAAATTAGATATCAGGTCATATTAATTTTAGGTGACGTAACCTGGAAGAGAATTCCTAGCCACCTCTGTAAGATGAAGCTTTTCCTAAGAGATAGGCTCTGATCCACAGTGACTGAAAAACTTTTTACTGCATGGGGAAGTGTGTAAAGCAATACTTTAAGAGCTGAAATTCTCATGCTAATCAGACATTTTATGAGACAGTATGCTATTTTCTCCGGAAAACAAAGGAATATGTGAAGCAAGGCTGTGTGTGAGAAACATAAAGTAACTGTAAAAAAAGAAAAGGAAATATATTGCTCATAAAATATATGTATATTATTTTTTAGCTTAGTTTTACTTTTTTTCAAATCTTAAGAGAGAAAGGACAAGAGTCATGGAAAGTAAATAGAACCAAAAATAAATCTCAAAGGCTTTTATTTTTTTTACCATAACAATTTGTTTCTATAAAGATAATATGAGAAAGAAAAAGAAAAGTTTTTTTTTAGCATAAGCTCTGAGAGCATACCTCATATGGTTTCATGAGAGCATTCTCACTCTGAAGCTTAAAGCCTACATGTGTCACCTTCCTGTCTGCCCTCTCTCTAGCATCTACAAGCAGGGGCAATGACCAAGATAAGCACATCAGTTTTGATTCTGAGATCAATGGATACCATTCATTTCATGATGGACCTGGATCTTCAAGCCAATTGCCCACTTATGTTATTGGAGTAGTTAAGCCCAAAAGAGCTTTTCTTGATACTATTTTCTTTATATTACCTCTGAAACTTGTATGGCTGGAAAATATCAAGAGTTTCCCATAATAATCTGCTCAGGACTTAGAAGGAAATAAGTTTTCTCTTAGCATCTGTATCTGCTGTGTCTTACTGACATGGCAAAACTAAGCTGGCAAGAAATATTAAAAAATGTACAACAAGAAATATCTGGACAAATCAAAATCCCAAGGAGGTTTCATTCAGAGACAAGTTGTAAATATAAATGAAAGCATCTGACAGATAAACAAATAGTTTTGCAGCTGTAATATACATACAGCTTAAAAGAGACATAATGAGACTCAGTCAAATCTGTATTTTTACCTCATGGCAAAGTAAAAATGAAGTCAGATTTGATTTGGAGAATGTCAGACAAAAACCACTGTAACTGATTAGCTGCACAAGAACCTATATACTTCTATTTAACCTACCTGATTTTGCTAAATTGCAAAAATTACTTTCCATAACTCTTAATAAACTCTTAATATAATTCTTGTGAGGGTTATTTTTTTTTTCTGAAATGGGATCTTTCAGTTAAATGTTTTAGATATTAAATGCTTTAGATGTTTTTAGAAAAATTTTTGGTGTATTTCTTCAAGCGGTTGACAGCTCAATTAAGCAGAATGATAATAATACTCAAGAGTGAAGGATATCACTCAGTCTGACCATAAAATATAAGTGAACCCATGAAAAAAAACCAAAAGCAATGAGAAAATAATTCACCCTTATGATTTTAATCCATAATTTAATTAGTAATGACTTGTATGTGTGGCTTAGAAAAAGACATTTCATCAATTCCAATTTGGAGAAATTATTTTCTGCTTCTCTTATCCATAGAAACCAGCGGCTTGGGAAACAAATTCAAATTATCTAGCTAGAAAATTATTACAAATATTCCTCTGATCGCTATGACTATGCTTTCGGTCCACTGTTATAATGTATGCCAAGTCATGCATGGAAAAATATATCATTAAATGCATGAACAGTGTATTTCACCTTTACCATCTTCAAAAAACAGACACCTTTGGTGCAGGCAGTAAAACAGTCCCTTTCAAGCCATTATTGATGGGGCTTGTATTTCATTTGATCAGAATACTTTTTTTATCTACTAAAACATTTTTCCTCCCATTGTGTCAGCTTGCTCAATACTCAGACCTCAACAAATTTTGCCATAGACACAACTTATGCAACAGTTCCTTTTACAAAGGGATATGAATGTGAAGGATTCTATTACCCCTTTGAGTTAGCTACGCTTCTGTTGAAAGTGATACCTTTCAGCTCACCAGGAAATGTGCTTTTAGATTTCTCACTATTGCGTAATTAGTTCGTCAGTACAAGGAGCAGCCTGTGCAGCTGTGTTCAGGTGCCACTGCAGAATGACCTGTACTTCCCTTGCCAACCAGAACAATGGGGAGAAAAAACAGATAACAGACAGAACAGTGCAGATAACGGAGGTAAAGAATTGATTTTGGCAATAGTAATCTTTTCCCTTGATGCAGCAGCCAAAATATAGCTAAAATTTTCCACCACCTTGTCATAAGTTCCATGGAAAGTTATGTCTGAGCTCTCAATACAGAGCATAGTGTGAGCCTTTCCAGATTTCTGTGAAACCAACTGAGGCTGTTTCATTTACACTTATATTGCAGTCATCTCACTGAATTTATAGAATAAATTTAAACAATGTTCAAAACTACTGTAGATAATCAATGTAAGTATATGAACTTATTATTGAAAAGAGAAGAAAAATAGTTGCAAATCCTTCAAAGCATTTTGTGAAATGAAAGCACTCTTTTAAATCAAATATATACGTTTCTAAAAGGGCTTCAATTTTTCTACTCCTCAGCATCAGTATCTAACCCCTAGGATAATGATATATCATAGTGAATTTGAGTAGGTAATGCTTATAGTAGGCATGGAATGTCTGTAGCCTTACTTTCCATGAAGTATCATGAAGCACTTTCCTCATACTTTACATTTGAATCTGGCTCTATAGAAAGAATATCATAAATAAGTCTGAAGCCATGCTTCAGGAAAACAAGTGTATTCCTTTACTAATACATATATCACAGAATCCCAGAATCCCAGAAAGTGTAAGGTTGGAAAGGGCCACTGTGCGCCATCCGGTCCAACCTCCTTGCTCAAGCAGGATCATCACAGAGTGCATGGCACAAGATTGCATCCAGAACCATCTTTAATATTTCCAGTGAGTGAGACTCCACAATCTCTCTGGGCAATCTCTTCCAGTGCATGGTGACCTGCACAGTAAAGAAGCTGTTCCTCACCTGCAGGTGGAACTTCTGGTGTGTGTCACCATAAGATCAACATTGAGACTCCTGACAGATATCGCTTTTTTGAAGAAATATTCATCATATGCAAAAAGTTGCTTATGTAACATGTCTGGCAAAGGGTTAATCCTTATTACTTGTCAGCTGGCTAAGGACTGGTAAACACAAAAAGTAGATAATAGACATGGAAGAAAAAGGAAATATGCCAAGAAGTAGTTTGCACCAGTGAAAATATTTCATGAATGATACAATCAAACAAAATTCTTATTCTTGGTGGGAAAGCAAAGGAAAGTAGCAAATATGAGAGTTAGACTCGATCATTCTTTTCTGTCCTTCCCAACTCAGAATATTCTGTGATTATCTGATTTTGTGGAGATCAATTAAGGTAAACATGGGGTTTATTCAGTTATAAAATTTCAGTTTGCGGAAATCAAACCCAGAAAAGAATAACTAGTTGGACCTTGACATGTCAGTGCCTCTAAAATAGTGACTTAGACCTGTAGGGTGTACTTCTATTTAGAAAAAACTATTATGTTGCTATGTGCTACAGGGACAACCCTGTTTAGCCTTGATTAGCATCAATGTATAAATGTCAAGGTGGGGTTTAATTCATTTTTTCTGGCATCAGATTTTCCATAATTATGGGAGGGAGACAAACCTTTTATTGAAGTAATGAGAGATAAAGTAAGCTACTATTCCCCAACATTTTTTGTATGGAAATGCAAAGGACAGCTAATCTCCTCTAAATAAAATGTTAAGTTCAATTTTTATTTATTTTTTTTTTTTTAATTCCTAAAGTCTGCTGAGTTCAGAGACCCACAAGGATCATTGAAATCCAACTGCTGGCATTGCACAGGACACCTTTAAGAATCACACCATGTGCCTGAGAACTTTATCCAAACTGTCAGGCTTGGTGGTGTGACCACTTCCCTGGGGAGGCTGTTCCAATGCCCAACAACTCTCCGGGCAAAGAAACTTTCCTGATGTCCAACCTAAACTTCTCCTGACACAACTTCACACTGTTCCTGTGGATCCTGTCACTGGGCACCACAGAGAAGAGATCAGTGCCTGCCCCTCCTCTTCCCCTCACAAGCTGTAACTGCAGGGAGGTCTCCCCTCAGTCTCCTCCAGGCTGAGCAGACCAAGTGACCTCAGCCACTCCTCCTGCGGCTTCCCCTCAAGGCCCTTCACATCCTCATGGCCCTCCTTTGGACACGCTCAAATAGTTTAATGTCTGTTTTATATTGTGGCACCCAAAACTGCCCTCAGCAATCAAGGTGAGGCTGCCCCAGCTCAGAGCAGAGCAGGACCATCCACTCCCTTGCCCAACTGGCAGTGATGTTCCTGATGCCCCCCAGGACACTGTTGGCCCTCCTGGCTGACTCATATTCATGATGAATCATATTCAACTTTCCATCAAACAGTATCCCCAGGTCCTTTTCCACAGCTCCATACATCCAAGATTGCCTCATCCCAGGCGCAGAATCCTGCACTTTCTCTTGTTGGATTTCATATAGTTGGTCATTTCCCATGTCTCTAATTTGTTGAAATCTCTCTGCAGGTTCTCTCTGCCTTTGAAGGAGTCAGCAGCTCCTCACAATTTAGTTTCATAAGCAAATTTACTTAGTAATCCTACAAGTCCTTTTTCCAGGTCATTTCTGAAGATGTTGAAGAGCACAGAGCATGAGATAGAGCCCTGTGGAACCCCACCAGTGACAAGTTGTCAGTCTGATGTCACCTCATTTGCTGTAACCCTTTGTGCCCAACTCTTGAGTTCCTTACCCATCACATGAGTGATCATTTGTTTATCCAGGTGTGTGCTGCAGTGAGACTGATAAGCCTGTAGTCTCAAGGGTAATCCTTGCTCTTCTTCAAAATTTGGGGAACACTAGCCCGCTTTCAGTCAACTGGAACTTTTCCAGATTTCCAGGACATTCCAGATTCTCATTCAAAAATCACTGAGAAAGGCCTTGCATTGACATCAGTCAACTCTTTGAGTATTATCAGACCCCTTGTATGATTTGATACAAGAAGACTGAGAAGTTTGTATGTCTGGTGTCTAGCTGTGTGTAAATTTCTCAAGAAAAGTTCTATATGAAGCTTTAATAATTTCAGCTTATACATTGCATATTTTTAATAGGGCCTTAGGTAATATCTATGATATAATTGTCATGTGATGAATACAACTTTGTTTAGCTGACTTCCTTTACACAAATGATTTTTAATTTAAAAGATAAAGATTCAGTTATTAGCAAGAAGGCATACGATGCAGGAGAAACATACTGTGTCTGGTCTTACATCTGAGAGTATGGAAGACCAGCATAGAGAAAAAATAGGAGTGATTTTACTAACATAGTAGGTGAAAGAAGACAATAAAATGCATGGAGATGTGCTCAATAATGGGGAGAAGACAATTGTTATTTATTGTATGAAAAAACTTTTCTCTTCAAAACTTGTCCTAAAATACTATTTGATGTGTTCCCAAGTGAAATATGAATTCTCATTTAATTGCCCTTAGGGTTTCATTCACCTTATTTTTTAAATTCAAGTGGCATCTCCTGAACAAATATTGAAGTTCATCTAGTTTTCTGAAAATACCTTTTTATTTTCAGTCTAGTCTGCTTTTTTGCTGCTGAATCATATTCCACCTGAGAACTGTAATCTCTTCACTTCATCTTCCTTAGCCAAACATTGTACATGGTTTGTTCATAAAACACATCATATGTTTTCTGACAAAAAAATTAAAAAAAAACTGGAAGATGGTTGGAAGATGACTGAGAAAATGTGGAACCATATATCTGAAAGAGATCTCAAGACCTTGATTCATACCCTGACTCATGCCAGGATCAGCTATCATCTCTCATAAACATTTGTCTGATCTACAGCTACAGAAATGTCTCCTGATAGTGACTTGAAACTTCCCTAAAATCTTTTAACAGTTTCTTTTTATTATTTACCCCAAATCTGAAATTTCAGGCTTGGTATATTTTCAGAGAATATACTAGGGAGGGATATATTCAGAGAATATACTAGGGATCCATCTTACTTCCCATCATATAATCTTTCCCAAGCACTTTTTATTGGCTAGCGGTAAATGCAAAAGGAATGGTAAGTTAGACCATTTGCACCAAGTAAAAATTGTTTTAGCATCAGCCCTTTCAGTCCTCTGTAGGCTTTTACTTGTCCTTCCCCTAGACGTCACAGTTTTCAAATTTCTCAGTCTTTTTTTTTTCTTGACATCTCTTATTTCTCATTTCTTATTTCATTTAATATTTTGAAAGTTGAACAGTACTTCTGAATTTCTGAATTTTTGTTCTCTGATTTGCTTGCAACACATTCTATACAGACTGTTGAAAATCTGGCTGTCAAAATCTGTTAACAATAATGATACTGGTCCAAGACAAATCTCTGTGGTCATCAGATAACTGACTCCAATTTCATAATGAACTGTAAAAATAATTATTTTGCTATCAAAATACTCCTTTTCAAACCTGTTTTTCATTCAGGTCAATGTCTTCTTATGAAATAATAATGTAAAATAAAAATAGAAATTTACGTATGCATATATATGATCTTATATGTATTACATACACTTCTTCCACTTTTCATCAAAGATTGTTTTACTGCCTTAAAGGAAACAAAATTGTTTTGAATTGGTTTGTTCTTATCGTAAGCCAAATTTATATGAGTTCTTTCATTGCCCCTGGCCACTAGAACTTAGATTCTGCATGCCTATCTGAGGAGAGGCTTTTGTTCAGATCTCTAAAAAGCTTCAGTAATTACTCCAACCTAATTTTCATTAATTTTTTGTTTTGTTTTGTTTAAATACTTGCATTTAACAGTTAGGAAAATGGCTGATACTACTCATATTTCTTTGGCTGCCTCAATATGACCTCAGCTGTTTCTGACTAGAAAAAGTCAGTCTTTAATTACTGAATATTGTGGTATTTGCTGGGTCCCCAGGACGAAGGAGGAATTGATGAATCTGACTCCATGTTCTTAGAAGGCTAATTTATTATTTTATGATATT
>JAYDZK010000056.1:40095084-40131775 GCA_034509185.1 Euphonia xanthogaster | reverse complement strand
AAAAAAAAAAGAGAGAGTGTGTTAGTATGATGTTAAAAACGTTAAGTACCTGAGAAATGTTTCATAGTTTCTCATTCTAATTTTTGGTGGTCATCCTGAAAGCTAGCACACACTCCTGTGTTAGGAGTGAGATGTGGCCAAATCTTTATATGACTACGAAGGTCCTCTGAGAAATCTCTGATACATGTTCAGCAGACATATCTTAGTGGTGACAAAATGTTAGTGTCCTATCATGTAAAAAGAAAACACCTGTACAGTGTTGAGTCTTCCTCATTGAGGTAAACTGAATTTTTCACATAAATTGTTTTATTCATATGTACTTTAAAAGGGAAAGAAATATATAATATAAAATATTATATTTAAACTTTATAGGGGAAAAATAAATTTTTAATAACAAAAATCAGTTCAGTGTTAGCCTGTTATCAGTGCAGTCTTTGCTATAACATCTGTGAGCAAGTGAATATGATTAAAGTCCACAAGTGACTATAATGTCTTCTATTCTTTAGCACTGAGAATTAGAACTTAAACTCTTAACATTCTCTATTTTTATACACAATTGTAAAGCTTTCTGTTTTCTTTCTCTGTAGCCTTCAAGTAATGGTATCTCTTAATGATATCCTTTAAGATTCAAGATTGGGGTATCTTTTTACAAACTAATATTAATTGACATGCTAAAATGCAGCATTTCAACAGCTACCACACTGCATTTACTTAGAGAATCTTATCCCACTCACAAAGAACACAAAAGGGAAAAATTATAAACTATAAGTTCATACAAAATTGCAGCAGTGTCCTGGTTAATTTTGCTTTATAAATCACATTGATTTATATGAAACAACTCATATTCCATGTTCCTAGAAAAGCTGGTGGTCCATGGCTTGGACAGGTGCACTCTTCATTGTGTTGAAACCAGCTGGATGGACAGGACCTAGAGACTGATGGTGAATGGTGTCACATCCAGCAGGTGGGCAGTCACTAGTGGTGTTCCCCAGGGCTCTGTAATGGGTGCAGTCATGTTTGATATCTTTATTAATGATCTAGAAGAGGGGATTAATTGCACCCTCAGGAAGTTTGCAGATGACATTTAGTTGGCTGGAAATACTGACCTGCTGGAGGGTAGAAAGGCTCTGCAGAGGGACCTGGACATGCTGGATCAATGGGCCAAGGCCAATTGTATGAGGTTCAACAAGGCCAAGAGTTGAGTCCTACACATTGGTCACAACAAACTCCTGCAGCACTGCTGGCTGGGGAAAGAGTGGCTGGAAAGTGGCTTAGCAGATAAGGACCTGGAGGTGCTGGTTAACAGCCAGATAAACATGATCCAGTGTGTGCCCAGGTGGCCAAGAAAGCCAATGGCATCCTGACCTATCAGAAATACTGTGGTTAGCTGGACCAACTGGACCATTGTTTCCCTGTGTTCAGCACAAGGGAGGCCACAACTTGGGTCCTGTGTCCAATTCCAGGCCCCTCATTACAGAATGACATTGAGGTGCTGGAATGCCCAGAGTAGGGCAAGGGAACTGGTGAAGGGCCTGGAGAAAAAGTCCTATGAGGAGCAGCTGAGTGAGCTGGGCTTGTTCATCCTGAGGAAAGGAAGGCTCCGGGTGACACTATCACCCTCTACAAGTACCTGAAAAGGGGTTGTAGCAAAGCGGGAGTCAATCTCTTCTCCCAGACAAAAGCAACAGGACAAGAGGAAACAGTGTCAAACTGCACCAGGAGAAATTCATACTGGCTGTCAGGAGGAATTTGTCTTGGGAAGAACTGTTAAATATTGGAATGGAATGCCCAGGGAGGTGGTGGAATCACCATCCCTGGGTGTTCAGGAAACAAAAGGATGTGACACCTTATGCTATGGTCCAGTTGTTATGGTGGTGTTTGGTCAAAGGTTGTAATTAATGATCTTGGAGATCTTTTCCATCCTAAATGATTCTTGTGTTCTGTGATTGTGTGACATCTGTACAGTGGTGAAGAGCTGAAATGTGTGTAGATAGCATGCAGATTAGTGGCTACTCACACGGACACTGCTTTATAGCTTTCAGAATCTACTGATATAATTTTACAGATGTTCTGTCCAATGGCAAAACTCAGTTATTTGGCTAGCTTTTGTAATCTTCTGTGCAGCATGCATCTTTATAACTGTTCTCTGGGATAAAAATACTATAAACCAAATAATTTAAATGAAAAAGAATAGCAAATATATAGCTTAAAAGTACTTTCTAGTTTGAGATTTATTGCTTCTTTTGGTAAGGTACCATAAGAACTTCAGGATGCCTAAAATTTGGTTGGTTAGAGTTATGCAAGTATTACATCTTAATTGAAACTTGATTAAGGAGCTAAATAATATTAATGAAATTTACATTTTTGCTTTATATGGATTCTCAACTGTAGAGTGACTTCAACTGCAGAGATCTCTCTTACCTGAAATAAACCTTTTTCTCTGTTCTGGTTACTTTTGGCTATCAATTTCCATTTATCATTATTTCAGAGTTATCAGATCTGAACAATTTTCTACAGCATTATTTCTACCAAATATTTCCTACACATTTAGCAATTTAAGTTGGTAATTCAAGGATTTTTATATACTTATAAAGAGAAGTAATACAATATTAACTTATTTAAAATCTAATTCAATAGTTTACAATCTATGCATGAATGTATACCAGACTTGAAGGTTTTGAAGTAACTCTTGTAGAAATCTGCAGTCTATGGCTAGTTACCTCACACTTTTTTTTTTTTTTCTCTCATCATAGTTAATTGTAAGGAAAATAGAACCATTTTTTGTTCTAATTATGCTTCTAAATGAAATTTTAAACAGCTGACAGATAGTAAAAGAGTATATTGATATACTATTCCCAAATCTGAAGAAAAAGCTACCTTGCAAATATAAATTATTTCTTATCTACTGGTGAAAGTGAGTAAGCCTTAAGAGTTAGTTCCAAACTTCTGAAATAGCCATTTGTAGCTTTTATGTTGCAGCTCAAGTGTTCTTCCATCAGATTCTGCTCTGCAAAAATGCCTTTAATGGAACAAGACACTTTCTCAGGGGCAAGCTGTGAGCAGCTGTTTAGTACAGTGCCAGAAAAGACCCAGGGAGAAGGTTCTCAGCAAGGAGGCAGAGACCTAACCTTTCCTTCCTGTCATTGCAGTGTAAGGGCTGTCCAGGCTTCTTTAGAAACTTAATTTCAGAAAGAAGCCAAATGAGGGTCTAACGACCCTATGTTTGTCAATCCCTGTTCCCTTGGTGGGTCAATAGAATCACAGAGAATAAACAAAGAAAAAGCATTCTAGTTTCTTCTCTTCAATAGGATGCTCTGCCCCCTCTTCCATGGTTAGATCTGAAGGATCTGAACTGTTTTTGGAGATGATAAGGACTTAGACTTGGGTGTATGATATCAGATCACTGGAATTAAGCTATCATAATCACTCTATTTTTCTGATCTGGTCTAGTTATTTATCTGGACATTAATAAAGATTCAACTTATGTTAATTTCTGAATGTCAGTAATTTTAAGACATCTGAGTGATCCCAGAAATCTCTATCAGGCTGCTGGATGATCGACTATCCAATAGTAAAATATAAGAAAGCATGCAATAGTCACTCACTAGTGGCTGAGGTGCCACAAGGGAATTGGAATGCTTTAGATGTCTTTTTGCCTTACAGGGTTTTTTCCCCATTAAAATTAAATAGAACTTTTTTTTTTTTTTACTAGAAGTAGGTATAAATTAAAAAATGTGTCTGAAAAATTCAATTTATCTCAATGAGGAAGTCTCCCCACTGTAAAGCTGTTCCCTTTTGAAATGATAGGACACTAACTTCTTGTCAGTGACTAGGGTATTCAAGTTCAAAATGGTCTGATTTTCAAGTTCTAATCCAGTGAGTTAAACCCTTCAGTAGTTGGCACGCCATACAGATATTTGGCATATCTGTTAATGTCTATTCACCATACTTATTTATTCATTCATTCATAGAATATAGAGTTCGGTAGCTACAGTTGGATAGACAATCTTGCTTGAGATCACTTCTATATACAGACCAGAAATTCATTTTTCTTTTTTTATCCACATGATAAATAACAGACTGTGAGAGGAAATAAACAACTCAAGTCTCCCCAATAGCAAATATAATTCAATAAAGTTAAGTAATCAAAGCTTTGTCTTTTCAAAAAAAAAAGAGGCAAGTATTACATTTAAAGACAGGCAAAAAGGTCAACTGCTTTTATTGACTATTTTAAGTAAACCCTTTCAGGTGTTTACTTGATAGAAAGAATGGCTCAGTAGAACAGTTAAAAGCAATTTCTAGCAGACATAGATAAAGAGCAAGCTTGTAAAGACCAAAGTCCAAAACAATTTGAATTTAATCATCTTTGGCTACTGACAAAAATGCTACAATGACCTAACAGATAAGCCTAGATTACCCATGATGCACAGCAAGGAAGGAAAACTTTTCAAAGACAAAAAGGGTAAAAAGATAGAACGCTGCCTTTGTATGAACAATTTGTTACATATATCCATGGTGTCATAAAAAATAAGCCAGAATGCACTGCAACACGCAGATCTGCAGATATTTCAGAAATCAGGAATTTCAGCAGCTGTACTAAGTCCCTCACTAGCAGTGTGTGTCAAAATGTCAATAACCTCAGCTGCAATTCTGTTTTTGTGCTGGGATTTGTCCTTCTTATCCTTTGAGGTTCATAGAGAACAATTCTGAGGTTTAGTGGCATCAGGAATATCTAGATATTTCCTTAAAAAACAATTATGGCAAAGCCTCTGACTAGAGACAAGACTTCCTGACATGTTTTCCTTTCTAGAAGTAACTTCTCAAGGCAAATATTTTCCTTCCTTTTCATGTACTTCAAAGTTTTTCTTTCTACAGTCTCAGAATGCTCTGAAAAATTGCTTACACTGAAATCCAGGTGCGCCTTCCACAAAAATTATTCTGAATTGACAGGATAAGGTAAACTGGATGGATTAAATATATTGTGCTATTGTCTGAAAATTCTTGTCCTATTATCGAAGCCACTGCATGAAAGTCCAGCAAAATATTGCATATATCATGGAGAAGGGATCATCTATAGGCATCAGTATTAAAAAGTCTTGCTCTACGATTGGATAAACAAACACATTAGTAACAAAATATCCAGAGAAAGGATACAATTGATGCAATTCATGTTTTTGTGGAGCCACCTCAGACTCATTTGCAATAAAATTGCTTCTGCTTCCAAAGAAAGAAGGGTACTTTATTACTCAACAAATTCACCCCTGTTTTTCCCTTGGAAGATTCTGAAGTCAAATTAAAAATCAAATGTGACAGGACCCTGAACAAAGCTAAAATTTATCTGGAAAACAAAAGATTTTTAACATCAGCATATATTCATCTAGCAGTTGTAAAGCTGTTTACACAGACTGAAACTGAATTAATTCAGGATGTACCACTCACTCTAGTGAAATTTCAGGTTCCCAATACCTTTGAAAAAGTCAGCTATACATGTAATGCTTTTCATCAACTATAATAGACTTACACATGGTATCCTTCAGACGAATTTCCTTAATTGTTTGTAACAGTAATTAAGTAGCAACCTGAAAATTAAATTACATCTTCAGCTGTAGGAATATTTTAGTTAAAATGATTAGCCTTTTCCTGTTCATGAATGGCTTTAGTACCACCAATTTCTGCATGTGTATCTAATTCAGGAGCACTTATCACAACATTATGCAGACAAATTCCATCTTAGGGATGGACAAGTCAGTCACAGTTGTCATGTATGTTGTGCTAGCTTCCTAGTAATTATGGTCTGGGAGAGGAGATGTGTGGGTGTGAACAAAAACAGACTTTTTTTTTTCCTGATGATAATTCCCTAGATAAATATTTTTAGCAAAAATTTCAATCTACTAAAATTTTCCCAGAAAAAAAAAAATTTACGATCTGGTACATATTTAATTTGAGAAGTCTAAATATCAGCTATATGTATGGAAAGAGAACATTAAATGCCAAGACATGACTGAAATCATTGGTGTGCAGTGCAACATACATTGTTATTCATCTCCTGTCCCCTTTGATTCCACATGAAGGACTAGTTTTACCTTCAGATAGACAAGTTTATACTTAATCACCAAAGCTGCTGAAAACAATGTTTGGTGCTGCCTAAGAACACATGAACTCTCATTTATCAGAAGAATATCAGTAAGGGGAGAATTTCAAACCCTCCAGTTTGATCTATCAATTTTTAGAACCAATGTTTTAGAACAGATTCTGAAGTGTAATCCTTTCTTTATTAAAATATTCTACCTACCCACCCATTCACATTTCTCTCCCTCATTTCCATTCTACTTTTTTACATGAAACACGGAAATAATATGTAATGTAACTACTTTATAGATCATAGTTGAATATACAATCCTTCTACATCTGACAGCTGATAGTTATGGCACTATTCAGAATGGTGGAGATGTGGGACTGGCTTCTCTATTCAAGACATCTCTTGCCTCCTCAGTTCTTCAGGGCTCTCTAAACACTGATTCTCTCGCTTGAAGGAGACAGTCTTTTTTACAGCAACAAATTTAGCCAATGGACTCTAGAAACACTTCATCTGATTATAGTTTTGAATCCTGTAGGTGCCTGGTTCCATAGGTATTTATGGTACTCTGGGGAAAGCTGCCTGTTCATACTACTGTAACTACATCCTTGGTATGAATGCAACTGCTAGTCTCACTACCTTTGTTTTGTTCCACCTGAGCTGTGTCTTTGCTTTTTCTCTCAGTTCTCTCTCCACTGATTGTAAAGGGAGTCAAAATTGACAAAATTTTAAATTAGCAGTATCAGTGGTATTCCAGGAGTTTGGTGGGATGAAACCTGGCCACTGTGGTTTGTTTATCAACTTGTACAAGCACTTTATAACAGGTGATTATGATAGTTTTAAGCAGGCCTGGAACATGGTTTATGTAATGAATGTGAGATTAACTATCCAGTTATTTATTTTGTGAATATAACCTATGCCAAGCACAGGTTCAGCTTTGACTTCGAAAAGGTTTCATAAAGAGAAAAAACAGTTGGAAATTTTAATGAAAACAACCATCTTTATTGCTGGCATAAGAATAGCTCTGCTTTGCCAAGACATCATTACAAACCAAATAAGCCCAAGATTGCTTGTCCAGACTCTGATCAGAAAATCTTCTGCTGACCCAGGTCTTTCAAAATTTTGCAGGAAAAGACAAAGGACAGTCTACAGGCATTCATATTTTGAAACACTATAAGAAAAAAGTCTAGGATGGCCCCAGGAGGTGCTGATCCATTGTGATCCATGTGAAAAAAGGCTCTTATACCACCTAAAGTCTTATGTAAAAGACTTTTCATTAAATTTAATGCTGGAAGAAGAGAATAGTATGGATAATCTTATTTCCCCCTTAGAGCTGGGGGCCCCAAGTAGCGTAGCATCAAATAGGACTCTGACCCAGAGGCAGCAAGCCATGCAGACCCTCTTCATAGCAGATACTATCTCATTTTGGTCTTTCAAACTATTTTCTTTTGAGGAAACAACTCTATACAGTCAAATATAAAAGATGTCCCCAAAAGAACTTCTTGATGCACTGTTACATAAAGGCAAGGTCAAGGAGGAGGTATAATCACTAGTGCTGAGGAGAAGCTGCCTGGGGGTTGTCCTTTTTTGGTGAGCTGGTTGAGCTTGCCCCATGGCACAGCGCTGCACACTGTCCGTGCAGCACGGCACTGCCTGCCAAGCTGTCTGTGCTCTGGATCGCTCACTCCTGCAGGCACAGGGTTCTGCCAGCCAGGATCACTACAGCCTGTACTCTGAGGATCAAAACCAAGGCAAATAAGGTGATCTCAGAAAGGTATTGAGACAGGAACTTGGAAATGAAGGCCAGCTTGTATGTTGCAACACTGCTGTTCATTCAGTCCTGAAGCGTTACATGACTTACTGGCAAGCGAGTACTTGATGAGTCCTTATAAAAAAATGAACTGGCTGCTAAAAATAGCATATAACTGAACTCTGAAAAGTGTTTGTTTTCTCAATGATAAGACTTTTCCAGTGATACTGGTGAAATACATTTGTTGACAATAGATTTAACATTCTGAATAAGTATATAGCCATGTCTAGTTTTTCTCCCACTCATTTGCGTATATTTGTCATCTTCTAGAGAGTTTGTTAATGCATAGTTCCCAAGTAAACAGTTAGTCTGTAAAAGCATAATTTTCCATGGAATTTTAACAGTTCTATTTCTATAAAAGAGTTGTAAAAAGAACTCTTTGAGAACATACATTGTACTGGTCTTTTGAGTGGAATGAAGTTTATCTTGGTTATAACCTTTGCTGTGAGTTCACTTTGCTGAAAGGGATGTGTATTTTTCACTCTGGTTTCATCCCATAGAACAAAGTTATCACCCTAATGAAGCTTTATCTTTACTGACTGTGTCCCTGGCTACATGTCTACATGGAAATTTCAGTACTCTATTTGAATATTTCTTCTTCCCCAGGTCTTCGTTGCAATTTTGTGAATTAGCTAAAATTTTCACTTTTCTGTATTCTAAATATATTTATATTATATTCTAAATATAAAATAAAATATATCTAAAATAAAATATAAAATATTCTATATTCTAAATATAATATATTTAATTATCTGGATTGTAAAACATGTAGGTATATAAAATTATCTTTGCAAAATAAAAGAACAAATGCAACAAAGAGAAAATACAAGTCATAAGTCATAACAACTGAAAGATTAAACTTAGGAAGTAAATCCATGTGCCACCCACCATCAGCAAACATAAAGGCACAGGGAAAGAAACACTTGCATATCTGCCAATTTTCTTTGGTTAATGCTAAGTTGATCTCTTTTATCTAAACATTCTCTGTATATTGTGAGCAAAGATTGTATGCTTATTAAATATTCACATACTGAGGTAAAGCTGTTCAATAACTAGAAGGCAATTATGGCATAAAAAAGAATAGATTTTTCTAGTTCTTTATGCATTTATGTGAGTGAAATAACAATTTTTGAGCCATAAATAGTACAGCAGGACCAGTACACTGATATTTGAAACAAAAACTGCTTTGACACAAAAGTATTATTTTAGAGTTATTAAAAAATTAAGTGCTTTTCAGTCCTATTGTTTCTCTCAATTTATCTGGGGGAATTATCAAGTTCAAATTCAATAGTTTCTTAACAGAACATATCAGTTCAAAGAAGCATTTACAGGTTCATCCAATATTTGCATGCAATGTATTTTGCAATTAAAGGTTTTCTCATTAATAGCATTACAGACTCAACTGAAATAAGAAAACTTTTGTCTTAAAATACCTGAAAGCAATGCAGGTGTTTCAAACATTTAGCCCATAACAAAACTTTAAATAACCAGTGATAATGAAAATTGAATACATTCCCTACAGATGTAAGCTTATCTAAGTGAAAGCACTATAACTCAGAGGGGCCAAGAGATCGAGATTTTAAATTGTCTATTTTATTTTTGCATATATCTAAATATAGAATTACAATTGTTTATAAATATATGAGTATGCATTTATGGTCATGATTAAAATGGAATTTATATGCTTCCCAGAAGAAAATGTTATAAAGGAATGGTTATAAAATAGCAGTCTTCTCTGACAGAAGTAACACAATGATATTACAAATTTTTCTCGTTCATTAACTAATGTTAGCGCAAAGAAGTAACATTCAACATCTTATAGTTTTGTACATGTCCTTCCAACCACTTCTTCGCTTGATCTATGTGGTGGGTTGATCCTGTCTGGATGTCAGGTGCCCACTAAAGCTGTTATATCCCTCACTTCCTAACCAGGGAACAGAAGAGAAAATACAACCAAAAGCTATTGGGCCAAGATAAAGGCAGAGGGAGATCACTCACCTATCATCGCATGCAAAACAGACTCAGCTCAGGGAAATAAATGTTATTTATTACCAATCAAATCTGAGCAAGGTAATAAGAAATAAAACCAAATCTTCAAACACCTCCCTCTTATACCTTCTTTCCAAGCTCCAATTCATTCTCAATCTCTCTACGTCCTCCCCTGCAGCGGTGCAGGGGGATGGAGAATGGGAGTTGAGATCAGTTCATCACACATCATCTGCTGCACCTTTCTCTTCACACTCTTTCCCTGTTCCAGCATGGGGTCCCTCCTCTGGGAGACAGTTTTTCACAAGCTGCTCCAGCACAGGCTTTTCCCATGGGCTGCAGTCCTTCAGACACACACTGCTCCAGCATAGGTCCCCCACAGGTTCACAAATCCTACTGGCCACCCTGCTCCAACATGGACTGTACTTCCATGGGTTTGCAGGGCCTGGTAGGAACCTGCCCTGGTGTGGGCTTTCCCACAGAGTCACAGCCTTTTCTGGATGCATCCTCTTTCTCCAGTGCAGGGTCCTCTGGAGACTGTAGCTGCACATCTGCTGCATCATTGACCTCCATGGGCTGCCGGGACACAGCTGCCTCACCATGGCCTTCACCACGGGCTGCAGAGGAATCTCTGCCCTGGTACCAGGAGCACCTTCCCTGCCTCCTTCTTCCCTGACCTTGGTGTCTGCAGGGCTGTTTCTTACATATCCTCACTCCTCTTCCCAGCAGCTGTTGCCCAGCAATTTTTATTCCCTTCTTAAACACGTTATCCCAGAGACGCTACTGGTATCACTGATGTACTTGGCCTTGACCAGTGTTGGTTCTGTCTTGGAGTCAGCTGGCATTGTCTCTGTCAGACAGAGGGGAGGTTTCTCACAGAAGGTCTGCTCTCCCTCCAGCCCAAACCCCAACCTTGCCACACAAACCCAATACAATCTGAAACATCATCTGCTTCTCAGTTTCCTCCAGAGAAAAAGAAAAATTCATGCAGTGTAAAGATCATCGAAAAAATAATTGTGGATTAGTTTACTTATTCCCAGAATGTCCTTGTGTTTGATTTGCAAGATACTTTGGAGAAACATCAGATGGAGAAAATCTGGTAAAGGGGATATTTGACATAAATACCTGACACTAACAGGCTAAAATGCTTTTTAAAACTAATGTACAAAACACTACTTAACACTGTCATGTGAACTCTTATCTCAATTTCATTTTTTTCTATAAGCAACTGAGTCCTTATTTCTTACAGGGTTTTATTTACCCCAAAATGATGAATGTCCACCTAAAATTCAGAAGTGTAACCAGAATGACTAACTTGGTCAAATACAATCTCACTTGAGTAGCTACCATTGTAATATGGTAGCTCTTCACTCAAAGTTCTTAGCTCTGGCCTGGCAAACTGCAAGAAAATTTATATCAAGGGACAGTTTACTATCTGATACACTGGAAAAAAACATCTGCTACTTAAAAAACAGAGCATGTACTTAGTACTTAAGAGTCAAAATCTCCTTTGTCTGTTAGGGCCTACTGTCACTGGAATCATGAGCAAATCCAGGCTTATGTTAACACACATACATTTGATCAATATTTGTAAAAGAAATTTAATTATTGATAAAATAAATAAGCCATGAAATGAGACCAGTTCATCAGGTCAACAATGGGGATGAAAACTAGAAAGCTATTTTCATATTTTCAATTAAGCCTCATAAGAGTGAAAATAGTGTCAATGGAAATATGGGAAATTATATTTTTAAACAAGTAAGTGCCAACTTGTTGCCAATAATTCACAGCAAAGGATTTTCAAGTTCACACTGGTATTTTTCTGCAATGCTGTTGAAGTTGAATTGCTTTGGATGAGCACTACATGAAATGTCAGAATGTTTATATGTCACAATGAGGAAAAGGTGAGGAGAGAAAATAGTGTCCTAAGCTCGCCCTCTTAAATATCAGTTTACTGTCCTCATAAAAAGTCAATTTACTTCTGCCTTTCCCCACATTCCTAAAATATTCAGTCTTAGTGGAGAAACTATGGTGCTGAAGCACATCGATAAAAATCTAGCTAGAATGTTCCACTTTGATGGCTCAACACTCTCCCACATGGTAGAGCAAACATTTCCAAGTAATAGAGACAATATGTGATTGTGTATTTATCATTATGGCCTATATGCATTGTGTTACCGTGCACCTTATTTATAAATACTTCTAAAAATGAAAAAAAAGTCTCCAGAATAGTTTACTTTTCCTTTTCCCAAGATTTTCTTTCTTTTAGAGCGTGTATCTTCATATTTTCTCAGGTCTTTGCAAGAATATTTTAGAAAGTAGCAACACTTAGAAAGTAATGAGGTAACTCATAACAGTGACAGAAATTATAGCATGACCAATTCACTGTTGTAGAATTCAAAAGATCAGTATTAAATTCTTCACTGCTCAATATCTGTTTTAACTTGCTATAGCCATTAGTATTATAGTAGTTTCATACCACGCCTTTTGATTTCATCTTGTTTTCCTTGCTCCACTAGATCCAGTTCTCCACTGTACCAAAACTAAAATTTGGGCAATGAGGCTGGGAATGGAAACTTTTCTCTTCATTGTTCTTGCTTAAAAATAAATTTTAATATTTATAATTGATCTAATATTGATCTAATTGATGCTAATATTTCTTCACAATAGAATAATCATCGCACCAAGACTATTGTGTTATCTAAATAACTGTAAAAATGAATGTCATGAAAATGTGATAAATCATATCACATGAAGTCATATCACATCTTGTAATGAAGATGTGAGCCAGTATGGGCTCTGAAGGATCTGAAAATTTAATCCTTCAGGAAGTGGAAGACAGGAGGCTTCTTTCCAGTTTAGACAAAATATTTGTTATGTTTACAGTGGGGTCCACTTGGCGAATTCTGTTATCATTCTTAAATGTTTATTAGCACTGACAAAACTCTACCATCATGTTATGAATGTACATCTGTGTTATTTCAACAATTTTACTCCACATTTAGGTATTGCTGATTCAGTAATAACTTTATGATTATCCGTGCAGTGTTGCAAAAAAAGAATGAATATTTAATAGAAAATGTGATGATGAATCTAACGTCATGGTGATGAATTAGATATTTTCAATTTTCAAATTGCAGAAATAAGAGGGGGAGGAGTGATTGTTGGGTAGGAGAGTTATATAAAGTTTTGTAAAACCAGTTATTTAAAGAATGGTCTGTGATATTCACTGGGGGTTTTTTGAATAATATTCAGCTTCAAGTCATTTTTTTTTCTTTTTTCTTGCCAAAAAAAATAAGCAAATTTGACGCATTTTTACTTTGTTTCTAATTGTGCTTTGAAGAATGACTTCTGCAGCAACTTTATGTAATATTTTAGAGTTTCCACAGAAACCAGGAGAGTAGATATAAAAATCTTTTGAAAAATTCAGAACAAGACAGGAGTTGAACACAATCTTGACCCTGAATGCAGGAAGAGGATCCAAAACCAAGAGAAGACAAAATCTTTGCTAAACAAGATCTTTAGTTGCCAAACCATAAGAAAGACCTCTATATAACAGTAAGTTTCTATTGAGTACTGACTTTATTTTCAGCTTTTTTATCCCCTTTAATTTTAACTTCACAGTGTCCAGATTTCTGTATCAGTCACAATGCTTTAAAAATAACAGGGAAACAAAATCATTGAAATAATTTATTGCCTACAACTGCAGGTTTTCATTATACCAATATCCAGAAGCCTCCAGGTTTAATCATCAGCCATGATTGTGTGTATTGCTAATCTTACAACAGGTGGAGCAGCTGGAATGTTTCGTTGCTACATTTTTTAAGAAGTTGATGCCTAATATCTGTAAAATTACAGTTGTTGTTTTTTTTTTCTTTATTGCTTTTTAAGTAAAAGGAAAAGCCATAAAGAAAACAAGACACGAATCAGTACCTGACAAATCCTGTCCTGCAGCAATTACATAGGTGTACTAGCGATATTCATCTGCTGCATCTACAAGCTGTTTTTTTGCCAAGTATTTTATTCTTGAATTCATTTGCTGTTTAAGGATGATGGCAGCAGATGGTCGAGAAGGTAACTTATTCGCTGTTTAATTTGGTTTGCTTATCCTGTTGGTAATTAATTCCATACCTCGGGGCCTGCTGTTCACTCCTGTTCCCACCATCCTCCTGGCCATTGGGGACTGTGTATTGCTCAGGAAGATATTCTGGATTAGGAGAGGTGGTGCTTTTGGTGACATTGAGAAATCTCTCAGATGCCTGGCTAGTGAGTTTTCCTCACACAATTCAATCACTAGATTTTGAGTTATGACATAACATTTCCCCCATCTCATCTATTTTTCATCCACTGTGGAGGTGATTATTTTGCTTTTACTGGCTTTGGAAGCATGTAGTAGTGTCTCCTTCTTGGGTAATATGAGTTCATGGGTATTCTGTTAGTACAGGGACTTTAATCTTCTCCTAAACCTCGTGGTTTCTCTTGTTCAACTAATATTTTTAAGTTTAAAATACAGTGCTAATATTGTTTGAGTTGAATCATAAATTGACAGTTTTATTTTACATCCATTAAAATTGCTGTCAAAACGCTTAATAACTTTGGTGTTCTGAGACCTGAACAAGCATTCAGGATGTCTTTGAAGAATTTGAGTTAATACTTGAATTCCTGAGATCTTAATACTCAGAACTATCTTTTTAAAATTTGTAAAACAGCTTTTCTGAAAGTTTTGAGTAGTAATTCATTATTAATAATTACTATTAAACTCATGTGAATTCTAGCCTGAAACCTAACATTTCCTTATTTGATTTTTAATTTCCTTTTTTGTTAAATAACTGACATAAAATAATACTGAAAGAAAATAGTATAAATGGAATAATTTTAATAAACTAAAGGCATGCTTAATTTTATGAAGTAAGCAGTATTAAATCAAATCATCGGTGCCTAAATATGACCATATCAGTACAACTGCATATATTCAGCATAATAAATTTTAAATGAAGTACTCTTGACAGATACTGCATCTGTTAGAACATTTTAAAAAAACTAAAGTAGTTATGGAATAGGACAACACTATTCTCAAAACCACCACATCATACTTTCTCTAAAATCCGCTGTTGTTAGGAGTGGGGGTTTCATTTGGCATTACGTTAGGGAAATTCAGGATGAGGAAGCTTCACAGAAGAGTTCTTGAAATATTTTTTGATACAGCAGTTTCCACTCTTGACATAAAGCCTCAAATTAAGTTGCTTACAGAATGACATTTTAATGTAATCGATTTGTGGAAGATTTATTGTTTTGTGATAGGTTACCCTAAGGGTTTGCTGAAAACTTATTTTGCTTTGAAGTAAATAAAAAAGGTGTACAAAACAATTTTTGCTTCTGAAGTTGGTATATTGTCTGTAAGAAGAACTATAAGTCTTCTTTTTATATTTAGCTCATGTTGTATGGAGTACGAAAATGCTGAAGAGAAAAATGATATTGTGATGTTACATGGATAGACCTGTAAGTGAACTCATAAAACTATATTTTTCCCTACTAATCCTGCTTTTAGAAATTTTGCTTTCTCCAATAGGAAACAATTTTATGGCATCTAATGACAGAAAACTAAAGCCAAATAATTTTAAACAAAAGCCAAGGCATGAACATGAGAATAATTTAGCTTTAAAATAATTTAATATGGATTGTGATAGGTTTTCCAATGTTATAAATATTTTACTTGAAATAGTGTGTTCTTCAGAAGGTATGCTCTAACTCAAAACAAGAATTGACGAGAAAACCCTGTAGCCTATATAGTGTAGGAGATCAGGCTAAATTCTCACTATGTGCACATTTTTATTTACATTCTATGAATTTTGTATCCACTAAAATCTAATCAGAACTGAATTTGCCTCCAGATTATCAGCTGGTGTTAAGGGAATAACATTTGATTAATTCCTTTTCTTCCATAACTGATTCTTAAATCATGTACACTAGCATATACAATGCAGTGGCAAGTATTACTAGCATGATTGTCATATTATTGTTGCTACTGCTCCTGTACTACATTTAAGCACAAACCAAGACTGGGGTCCTACTATCACCCGCTTGATCAGCAGAGAATTATTGAGTGAGCTTCTTGAACCATCTCACTTCATCTCAGACCCTTCTTTCAAATTACTGAGCTTACTTTCTTTGGTATATTCAGTTTTTCTCTCACTTCTGCTGTTAGCACAGAGAGAAAAAGGTTAAATAGGAGATGGTCAGGAGTGACTTCAAATAAAAAAATAATCTTTGCCTGAAACAAGCTACTGAGAAATAAAATAGAGGACAAAATTTTAATGTTGCAATAAAACCGTCAGTGTCAATAAGATCTAAATATATTGGACTTAGCGACCACAAAATGACTCCAAAATATTAAATTTGGAGAGGGGGTGATGGGTGTCAGTCAATGTATATGTAAATCACTTTACTTCTGCTTTTTTTGTTTTGTTTTAGGAGTTATGAACTATGATGGCTTCAATATTTGCCTATCATCTCCAATAAGCAGTAAAACTGAGCTGGGCTGCTATTTAGAAAACGTTTACACTGCTGTATATCTGCAGCTAACATCCTGCGTGGGCCAAGTAAATATTCATTAGCGTTCAAGATCAAGACTCAATAATTTAAGACTGAGTTTATGCCTGTCTCCTTTTTACATTCCATCGCATCAAAAGACTTGAACTGTGGCAAACGTAGCAAAAATAATAAGAGGCAGTCCCTGAGGAGGGAATCACACCTACTTCTGCTCTTTTAATAAAACATGTTATAAATCTCAGGTGTGTCTGGAAGAAACTATCAAGCCATATAAACCATGCCCATATTGAAGTTTAACTCAATGAAACTTTCTTTATCATAATCAAGTTTTTCTTTTGCCACTTATTTTCTTTTCAAGACTTCTCATGCAGCTTCCAAAGAAGATAGAGATGAAGTAGGATTTATGATGCATTATGAAAAAAATAATACTTTTACTTTTCAAGAGCAAAAACTTTAGTATCTTAGTTCTTAGTATCGGATATCTGAATATTAGTTACACATTTCAATAGTACTATTAAAGCCACCCAAAGGAAGAGGGCATAAAAAAGTCTTAGGAAAAGGTCAGAATTATGAAGCATACAAATGATTGCTTCTTGCAGGAGCTCAGGCTTGCACGAGTTATTTAAGGAGGGAATTATTACTATTCTCTTAAAAGCCAAAGTTTGAAATTGGGTCAGATTTTGTGGTTCCATTGCTTGAATGGTCACATCCAAAGGGTAGTGGTGAACACCTCAAGGTCCAGCTGGAGATTAGTGACAAGTGATACTCTTCAAGGGCCAGTATGGAGACCAGTAGTTCAATATCTTCATTAATCCCATCTAGTGAGATCAATCACACCTTCAGCAAGTTTGTACATGACACCAAGCTGAGTTGTGCAGCTGACACATCTGAGGAACAGGATGATCCAAATGAACCTGAAGAAGCTTGAGAAGTGGGCCCGTGGCAACCTCATGAGATTTAACGAGGCCAACTATAATGCGCTGCACCTAGGTCAGAGCAACCCTCAGCATCGCTACAGGCTGGGGAATGAATGAGGTGAGATCAGCCCTGCAATGAAGGCCTTGGGGGTGCTGGTGGAGGAGAGGCTGGACAGGACCCAACAGTGTGAACTTGCAGCCCAGAAAGCAGTTGTATCCTGGGCTGCATCGAAAGCAGTGTAGGCAGCAGGGCAAGGGAGGGGATTCTACTTCTCTTCTCTCTTGTGAGACCCCACCTGCAGTGCTGCATCCAGTTCTGGGGTCCCGAGCACAGGAAGGACGTTGACCTGTTGGAGTGAGTCCAGAGGAGGCAAGCAGAACATTCAGAGGGATGGAGCACCCCTCCTTTGAAGAAAGGATGGGAGAATCGGGACTGTTGACCCTGAAGTAGAGACTTTGCAGTGACCTTGTTGTGGCTTTCTACTTGAAGGGAGCCTACAAGAAACATGAACAGAGACTTTTTGCAAGGGCATATAATAACAGGACAAGACCAATCAAGGTTTTAAATGGAAAAGAGGGTAAATTCAGACAAGATATAAAGAATTTTTCTATAATGATGATGTTGAGGCACTTGAACAGGTTACTCAAAGAGGTAGTAGAAAACATTCATGTTAAGATTGGATGTGGCTCTAAGTAGCCTGATGTAGCTGAAGATGTCCCTGTGTATTGCAGGGGTGTTGGACTAGCTGACCTAGAGAAATCTCTTTGAACTTAAACTTTTATGATACTATGATTCTATGAAAAATAAATGCATTCAAAGTACAAATTTGCCAAACATTCTGCATGTGCATGGCTTGCATATGAAGAATGGAATAATGAAAGCGAATATGAAGTTATACAATCAAATATTTTTGATCTTATTTATTTGAATAATTTTTGCTTTTTATCATGAGTAGCAACCTGCAGACTTTGTTCAAGCAAGATTCTCACTATAAACATGGCTTTTAAATTAGTGCATAAACTGAGAGTGACAGATAAAAAACTTTTCTTTAAATCATGCTTTGCTTGTTTCTCATGTTAAACTGCAGTATATATCTGACAGACTTAAAATGATGTAATGTTAGTTAGAGTCAATCTTCAGTCTAGTAGGAAAGGAGTAGATTGATTACTACAGTAGCTACAAGTGGCTCAGGACATTACTGAGAAGCAATATCTCCTTTAAGGCAGGGCTCTCAACAACCATTTCATGTTTAAGTGAGCCTACGTATTATGTGGTTTGAATTGAAGAATATTTAACATTATTTTCTTTTTGAGCTTTTAAGGATATGCTACATGTAAAATAAGTAGTTTTGCACATTCAGTGTAAGGAATGAACCCATCTGTATTTGATCTGTGACAAGCAGAAAAGAGTAGAGTTCTAGAAGAGGTTTGTATGCAGGTGCAAAGCCACATGGACGTGGTTGGAGTTCAACACAAGCACAGGGGTAGGCACAAACTATAGTCTGTCCAAAACAATGTTATAGAGACATACATACCCACTTACACAGTGTTTGCACTGTATCCAGAGCTCATTGTAAGAGCTAATCTTTATCTTTAGGCATGGATATACTTTCTCTTCTTCTTTTCGATACTTTAGCTTACATCCTGAAAATACTCATTAATGAACACATTCCAAGACCCCCAGGAAATCAATGACTATATTTTGTTCTGATTTCTATAGCATGCTAGACACAGCTGTAAATCTGGGCTATAAACAGTGACACATAACAACAAACGTTAATTTTCAACTATCAACTCATAATGTCTCTAAATTATAGATAATGATGAGTAGCTTTAAGAATACTCCTAATGCTACTCACATTTTTTCTGCTGTACTTCATGTAGTACAGTAGGTAAAGTCAATTAAACTGGAAAGAGTAAGGAGCTGAATGAAGTACTGAATATCTGCTTCTTCAATACTGAAAAAGAAGAGTTATTAGAAAAATTATTCTCCCCAAAAAAGTATTTCTCCAAGCATTAGTTTAGATTTTAAGATAAACACGATCGTTTTTACTTTCTTCAGATTTGAAGCAGTGAATGTTTAAAAGGTAAGGATAATTGGAAAATTAATTAAACCTTTTCTTTAATGAAGGTATTTTTTAATTATGACCTTATTTCTCCCATCCTGTTTTTAGATCTTTATTGAAATTATACTATTCAGTTATATGTCAGATATATTAAGATAGAATTCAAATACAATGGAGAAAAAAATTGTTAACTGGCTCCCAAAAGGAAAATCTAATTCTAGTCCTGGGCTTAGATCTGATTTAGATTGAGATCCAACATGTTTAACAGAGTTTATACAGCTACCAAAATTAGCTGCTGAACACAAAGAAGTATTAAAGCCAAGAAAAATAGGAAAGTCACGTTTACATGAACAGCCATCCTGCTAGCCAGAGTTCTTTAACGGCAAACAAAGGAGATGCCTCAGAAAAAGTATCAGCACAGAGCATGAGTAAGTATACTTCTGTCTGTGATCTGTGACCATTTTCAGATGAGAGCTTCTGGTCATCTGCAGCTCTCTATCAATTCAGTAGTCCTCACTGAGTTTTTCTGCCATTAATTTATTCTGCCCCTCTTTGAATGTATTGGGTCTGACACATCTCTAACATTTACAAAGCCACAGTAGCCCTCCAGGACTATTTCCTGGAAGTAAATTCTTATTTCTCTCTTCAAAATAATAAGCATAATTTGATTTTTGTTGTAAATTTGCTTTTTATTGTAAATGAGCCTTGATTAGTGCTGAACACCACTCACGACTGGTCTCCACTTCAACATCTAGCCAGAAATTATGAGTGTGACCATCCAGACAATTTTTTATCCACAAAGGGATTCACCCATCAAAATCACAGTCTCTCCAGCTTAGAGACAAGGATGTTGTGTGAGACAATGTCAGGTGCTTGTCACAAGTCCAGGTAAAGGTCATCTGCTGCTTTTCCCCTTTCTACCAATGCTGTAACTGTGTCATAAAATGTCACCAGTTTTGTCAGGTACAATTTCCCCTTAATGGAGCCATGTGGGCTGTCACCAACAACCTCTTTATTTTTTATGTGCCTTAGGCCAGGTTCCAGGAGGATCTGAACCATGATCTTGCTGGGTAAAGAGGTGAGACTGACTGGTTGGGGCTTCCCTGGTTTTCTTTTATTCTTTTGGATGTTATGTTTCCCTTTTTCCAGTCAGTAGGAACTTTACAAGACTGCCTAAATTTAGATACTGAAGACTTGCAAGCCAAACAATAGGAAAGTCAGGTACCTCTCAAGATACACCAAAATTTCAGTGTTTTATTTAGGTACAATTGAAAATGCAATCTATCCTTATATGTCTACCTTTGAAAGATAGTGAGTAGCATTAGAATGGCAAACCTATATTTTTCTGACAATATAAGAACAAATAATAAACGTATTATTGACAAATATCTAGAGTTTAATTGTATAGGAAATAGTCAAAATGGATTTTAAAGAGCAAATCATATCAAACCAATCTGATTTCCTTCTTTGACAAGCTAATTTGCCTTAGGATTCTTTAAATATTCAGACTCCGGTAAATATTTGGAGTCTGCCCTATGTCAAATATTCAGAAGCTATCATAAAAATGTGAATTTACTAAAAGGAGCCTGCAAAAAAGGGAAATCACTGGAAAATAGTGTTCAAAACCACACTTAGATGTGTGTTCAAAACATAGTTACTAAGTTGTGCTGTTAAGGGCTGTGTTTGGAGCAGGGATTGCCTGATAACTGTTTTGAACTTGTATATATCATATCATGGTGAAAAAGGGAAATCTCACAGTGGGCCACTTGATCTAGTTTCATGTCACTATGCCATATGGCATAATCCTTTTCTTCTGGTTAGTGATGGAAAGGTCTCCTCTGGAACAGTACAGGAAGTTATGGAAGCAACAGTTAGGGGAAGTTAAGGTTCAATAAAAATCCTAAATTCAGGCAAGACACCAAGGAATAATGGTGTGATCAGAAAACGATTTAAAGACAAGAAAATATGATAAGGGATGGGTTCTTGGATTTACTCACTAGGCAGCTGAGGGCATACGTCCTTGAACCCATGAAGGGATAAAAGAGATAGACACAGGATGTTCCATTCTTGTACATAAATATCATACGGACAAAATGAAGGACATCTTGGGCATAACCAGAAGATAAAAATCAGAGCTTTATGTATTATACTGCTACAAGGAATACTAGGTTAGATTTTCTAAATATTTCCTACTGTTTGCAAATTTTCCGTTTTGTGATAGACGATAAACACAGGTAACATCAACCGTTCTCACACTCAGTGCAGACATCTCTTGCATGACACCTATCCACTTAGAGGAGCTACCAAAATTTGGCACATCCATCCCATCCTTTCTTTCCTTTTTTAATCTCCTGGACTTTCCACTTTCTGTAAATTGACAGAAATAACTAATGGCAGCTGTGAAACTTGCCCCAGGTAATGCCTAACTAGCCTATAATGAACCCATCTCGATAATTCTTTGAAAACATGTTAGTTGTGGAGGTCCCTAACCTGAACTTTGCCTGCTCCATCATGGATCTATATAAATTTTAAGGATGTAATAAAAGCTTGATCATCTTCAGCCACAAATCACTTATTTCAACCATTTCACTCAGCTTCAATCTTCTATTTTCTTATTTGTAAGGTTAGTTTTGTGTCTGGGAACTAAGCAATATCCTCAGTTCTGGGAAGAAAAGACCAGTAATTGCTGCTCTTTGTACTGGTATAGCTCTTTAAAAATGTCTGGGAAACAAAGCAAAAAAAGTTTTAAAAAAGTGCTGGAACAGTGAGTATCTGACAGTTCTATCTGGCTTTTGTTCATTTATAGCTCTAGACATTCACAGATATTCAAGACAATTAAAATACAGTTTTTGGGGGAAAAATGGGGTATCATTTTTTTGGGACCTAGTTAGCAGACTAATTCTTTTTTTCAAAGAAAAGTACAGTTTCTTACACTAAATTGTAAAAAACAGTGCAGACAAAAGTTTATTTTAAAAACCCAAAGAAGATACAGATAATCTAGAAACAATTATGTTCACATTTTAAAAACTGCATTTTTAAAAAGTGGATGAGGAAAAAAATTCAAATTCTGTTTCATTCAAGCTGGTAAGGAAAGTACAAAACTAAAAGTTTCAGTGCACCACTGGGAATTCTTTCAGATTGCTATGGTATGCTTTGTAAGAGATCTGTAAGGAAATAAGTGGCATAAGCACTGCAGGAAAGAAAATTCATAGAAGTGTGCAAGGGAAAAAATCACCTATTTTAAAATAGTGCTAATTATTTTCATGCTGTTTCTCCCTTCCTACCTTCAATATATGCTGTACCTCTCTATCCTTTTTAAAGTTAATAACAGTTACATTACTTCATCTAGTGTTCTCGTTTTGTATTTTACTTAAACATAAGGTATTATATTTTACATGTGTAAATCTGAATTGATTACACAAAAATCCTAGCAAAAACTCTGAACAGACTTTCACTACAAGACTGATTTATGGTTCTTGTAATAAAGTTTTGGCAAGTAGCACTCATTCATTTCAATTTTGAATTTGAACCAAAGAAATCTCACCAGTACTCAGATTTTTATCTGGTGCCAGACACTGGGATAACCATGCTGATCTCTGTAACCAATTTAATTTCTGAATATAAATCTAATGGAACCAAATAAATGGGATTTTTGAGTGAATTGTGCTGTATTTTAATCATCACTTACTATTTAAATGGTTAATGAAAAATCAGTTCCTCAAGTAGAAGCAGTTTCATGCATGACTTCATTATACTTTCATTTTTTCTCACATACCAGAAATAAGACCGCTCTGCGAATAGGCTGTTAATCACCTAAAAGTAAATGTTAATCCTGTTAACCTACTTCCAGTGTTTAAATCTTGTTATGTTAATGTCATAGCAATAATAAAAAAAAGATAAACCTTTTAGCACTCTCAAAAATGTTTTCTCAGAGAGCTATTCATTGAAAACACTGTGTATTTGCAAAACAGAAGACTGCTTTCTTCCGTGTGCTTCCAGTAAAGTTGAGCTTTCCCTAACTGCTTTTCTTTTTTCCCTTTCAACTTGCAACAGGCTACTTTCCAAGAATCTGCTAACAAGTGCTAACAAAAAATCAAGATCTCTCCTGAAACTGAAGCCCATAGAACAGTCTCTAAAATCAATTTGTACTGTAGTTTCGAATCATCTTTAACAACCCAGACAAATGCAAATAAATGCAATCAGTTTATATATGTAGGACTGTGTCAGTAGCATGCATTATGCTTTCAGTAGAACCGTCAGTTTTTGATGTTAAGTTTACAAAGTTGGTTAGTAATTTCTATTCATGAGTATTCAAATAAAACAGACTATATATAAAACACAGAACTCAGGTGGTAATTTTTTGTGAAATTAAAATTTGTTCTTTGGGTTATTAAAATTCCCTCTCCCTGTGCACTATTAATGAATTTCAGCATTTACTCAGACTTTATCCTGATTTTTCCAAGTGACATGACTAGCCATATTGTATTTGGAAGTAAAATGGAGAGCCTTCTTCTGTCTCATACTAGCATATGCCAGAGAAGGCAATAGTGTATTCTAGAAACAACTTCATGATTTCCATAGCAATGACGGCTCCGAATGTTCAAAACAGGCTCCATCAAACTCTGTGGAGTATTTTATTTCATAAATATTTTAGCATATTTTGTTTTACTTTGAAGCATAGGAAATTAGACTCCTTCATCATTGACCAGAACATTGCATTATGAAGGGCAGCATTGAAAATTTAACAATCTATTGTCTTCTAGCTTTTTCAAAAGCCTAGAGCATATATATAATTGTTAGATATTGATTAGGCAGGGCACAAATATCTGCTGTTGTTGTCATTGTTATTGTTATTAATATTAATGTTTACTTTCTTCTGTCTATAGAAGTCAGAATTGTATAAAAGTTGTATTAAAGAAAATATTTTTTACATATTTTTTAATATAGTGAATAGAGGAAAGAGATCTATTCTGAGTCTGTTTTTTACAATAATCATCAGCTAAAATCTTAGGTGTTCATATAAATTAAGCTTTGTTTTGTTCTGCTTTTAGAAGTTTACACATTGTGGAAATATATTAATACAGATTAAATGGACTTTTGAGGCATGTTCACCAAACCCACTAATTCACCTCTCATTTTTCCTGAGCAGCACTGGTTTAAATGTCTAATAATTCTGTTGCATGGACCAAGATGCATCATATGCCCATGATGGATTGCCTTCATAACTAAATTACAAACTGAGGTACTTAGAATAACAGAATCATAGAATGGTTTGGGTTGGAACTGACCTTCAAAGATCATCCAATTCAACTCTGTCATCCCTGTTACTAAGGCTGGCATTGACCATTTCCAGTAATGGAGCATCCCCAGCTTCCGTGGGCAACCGGTTTCAGTGTCTCATCACCCTCACAGTAAAGAATCTCTTCCCTATATCAAACCTAAAATTACATTTTTTCAGTTTAAAACTGTTTGCCCCTGACCCTGTTGCAACAAACCCTGGTAAAAAGGTTTTTTTTTTCATCTTACTTATATAAACCACCTTTTGCATATTCAAAGGCCAGGTAAGTTGTCAGAAACTTCTCCAGGCTGAGCAACCTGAGCTCTCTGAGCCTTTCTCCACAGCAGAGATCTGATAATCTATGTGTCACTCTTCTGGACCAGCTCCAGCAGGTCCATATTTTCTTGTACTGGATCTGATGCAGTAGTCCAGGTGATATCTCATGACAGCAGAGAAGAGAAGAATCATCTCCCTTGACCTGCTGGCCACACTGCCTTTTATGCAGCCTGGGGTATGATAGGCCTTTTGGGCTGCAACTGTATATTGCTGGCTCATATGCAATTTTTCTGGTTACTGGTGGCTGAAAAAGTCCTCTCAAGTACTTCATTTTACTTACACAGTAACCACAAAGATGGAAAATTAAATACAGAATCATAAAAAATGCTTTCCAATGCAAAATGGATTAATGAGATGGGGAATTTGTGCTGATTTGAAAATAATACAGTATGGGGAAGATGCACAGGACACGTATTTTGACATTTCAAAAAAGAAAAACATTGTGCATGAAAGTCAGGACATTTCACTACATGGAACACCTTAGTGTTTGACAGTCTAGCCACACACTTGGAACTTTGGAAATCTGCTGGAATGAGAAAGAAATGAGCTGCAGATTTCCTTATCTTTTCTCTTTGTTTTGAAAAAGACCTTAGCACTCCATGCTAGCCAAGAATAGTCTTCCTATTTAGTGGATTTAAAAAGTGGTGATGTGGTACTGGAGAAAGACATCTGGCACAGCTTGTGGAAAGCCTATTTTGGAAGCTCAAAAAAGAAAAAAAAAGGGAGTTGTGTAATCCATGGGAAAGCTAATCTTAATATGCGTACTTTCTTTTTTGTTTCTTAGCCAGCTTTCTTATTTCTGTTCTTATGCTTCTAACAATATGTTGTAAAACTGAAACATCCCATGGAAAATTTTGAAATTTTGCATGAGTCTCACTAAAAGTCATTTATTCCAAGGCTTCATAATCCACAAAGCTTGTTTTGAACCTTATTACAAAGAATTCTTCTTAATTATTTTTGATTAACACAATTTAGTAACCTCTTGCAAGAAAAGTCCCATCCAAAAATACTCACAGATTTTGGTTCTAATTGGAAGCAGATTTTGGTTCTGTGTTTACACATCAAATATTCTGAAAACAACATAGCTTCGACTGAGTGCATGGAGAAGGAGTTAGACACTGAGTCATTGACTTCCAAGGATCAGTAGCTTCAGGATAGAAGCACATATGTCAAAATATGAACTAAAAAAATTGAGTTGCTTTACTCCTATGGTGAGCAGGGGAATGATAGCAGTATTATGAATTGCTACTGCAGTAGTTGTAACAAAACAAATAGCTGTTAACTAATCTCATTTTACTTAGACTACCAAAGCTTCTTCAGACCTTAAGTTCTCAGTACTATTTAAAAAAAACTAGCACAGTGGAAAAAGCTTTCAGTGTGTTAAAAGAATATTTTAATTTGAAATTAATCTGGAGTAATTTTCATAATTATTTAAATAATTATATTACTTCTTTAGCTTCATCTCTTGATTTTTTTCTCTTGATTTTTTTTCCTTTTTTTTCTTTCTCGCTTATATCTTAATTTGCAGTACCATACACATGGAAGAGAAGTTGAATTGCCAACAGGATTGACTCATTTCAAAGAGATAGCTCCACCTAGTGCCACACTCAGACAGCATTTTAAATCTATCTTTTGTCGAACAAAGTAGAACTAAATTTTCACGGCCAAAATAATTAATACCTATTGTCTCCTGCTGAAAAAAAATTTGAACAAACAGGTGCGTGTTGCAACTTAGATATTATACAAAAGCAATTTTAAATATACACTCTCCTTGAAGAAGCTGAATTTGCATTATAGCTTTTTTTGTCTGCATTTATTTCTAGGATTCTCTGATTCCTGATGCACTTACTATGAACATTTGCATGGATTAATCTACTGGAGGAAAATATTTATTATCAATTCTCTAAGCCATCATATTCTATTTTTTTAAGGAATACTTGAGGACTTTGAGTATATACAATGCAAGAAATTGCTCTTATATGTCCAACAAAAACTATTGAGTAGTTCAGTAGTTAAGTGCAAAAGAAAACAGCAAACTTGGGTTGTGGAAATTTAATCTATTTTAGCAATGGCAATCCAAATATTATTGTTTTCAAGTATTCATTAGTTTTAAAGTGCTTACCTATGAATTAAGTAATGGTAAAACAAATACTTTCCCTTACCTGCTTGTAAATGAACTGATGGTAGAACAATTTGCTTCCTTACCCCAGATTTTACCATGACATTTGATAGTTCGTCAAAAACCTTTACCACTATAATTAATCATATTCACTTGCATGTAAAAGCACTTACCTGAAAACCAAAACACTCAAAGAGGAAGAAAGAGAAAAGTTGAAATACCTATATTTTATGAGCTACCAGACCTGAGATCTGCAATAAAGTATGCAAGAAGAGCGCAACAAACTCCATGTTACTTAGCATACTCTTTAATTGTCTGGGGAAAGAGATAAAGAACACTTTAATTAGGTTTGCAAACAATGTTAAAGAGAATGTGGAGCAGAACTGGGAACAGGAAACCACAAAGGGAACCAGGAAATGTTAGCAATATGAAAGCATAAAGTACTGGGACTGAGTAACCAAATGAGATTCAAAATGTTGGGTAAATAATTTAAATGTGGGACAATAATCTTAAAATATCTAACAAACAACATTGCTGTCAGGCTTAGTGATGGGACTAACAGTCCATAAGTTACAGGCAGGTTAGAAAGCAAGAGCAGAGAACTTTTATGTTTGGTCTCAGCCATAACATAAAGTATCAAGGTGAGAGAAATGGACTTATTATCTTCTACAAACCTGTGATGATCTTGGATGTCACACTAACTTTAGAGTATGTAAGCTTTGACCTTCCCCAGTAAGGGCAACATCAGATTTTCAGAGACCTTCAAAGGTCATTGAATAAAACACATGAAAAAATAGCATATTGAAAACTAACCTTTTACCCCAGATAATTTCTTAGATTGCAATCGGTAAACTTTTCACAGCTTTGGAAGAGTGCCATGAATCAGAATTTAATTTTCTTTCAACTCATAGTTAATTTGTAATTTATTGGTTCCAGAGATTATTTGTGTGATATTCTTTAAGAGGTTTGTAAGTAAGGCATCATATAGTCCAAATTATAAGTTTCCATGAAAATTAGCCCAAATATTTTAAAGAAAAATGTAATAATGGTATTTTATTCTAGAAAGAATAAACATCCAGAAAATCTTTCAAAATTAGAAAAACACTATAGAATTTATCAGTGTCAATAGTTAGTTTCTTAACTGGACAAATCTTGGCAGCTGAATAGAATATTCAGTCCTGGGGTATTTCCTCAAATATGTGTCCATTGACTTCAACAAATGTCAGACTCCTGGTTGTTTTCAAAACTTATTCCACCAACCAACAGGTTTATGTATTGAAATAATAAATGATTGCTACCAGATTATAACTGCATCTTCATTATATCAACCTTTTTAAGAGATGTGCCTTTCTCATTTAATGCATAAATTATAAAATTACAACCATGCCAAATAACATGGCATATTTTTTCCTAGTTATTGAAAGCTTTCATGCAATAGAGTTTCAAAACTAGTAAAGAATAAGAACTTGCAACTGACTTTTGTGGAAAGACTATTGATTAAATGTTTTTAAAACATACATTATATTCATATTCATGCTCATATTCATATGAGTAGATTTTAAGTACACATATTATACATATAAATTTTACATATATACATCACCTCATCGTTCTCTACAACTTTGAGATGGGCATTAGTGTTTTCTCCCTGGTAAAAAATGACAGGACAAGAGGAAATAGCCTGAAGTTGTGCCTGGGGAGATTTGATATGGCTTATTAGGAAAAATTTCTACACCAAAAGGGTTATCAAGTTCTTGAGCACGCTCTCCAGGGAAATGGTGGAGTGATCAGCCTTGGAGGTGTTTAAAAGATACATAAGTATAGTGTTTAGGTACATTGTTTAGTGGTTATTTTGGCTAGATTCATGACTGGATTCAGTGCTCTTAGGGATTTTTTCTGCCTAAATGGTGGGGTGCCCTAGGTTGTAATTAGGTAGACAATGATATTTCTATACTTGAATAATTTACTGGCATGTAGACAAAAGCTACAGGTAAAAAATATAGCAACAAATTTTGTTCACTTAGAGGAAGAAAACGAGTCTTTCAAAACCTGCAGTGAAAGATGTCTGAAGGAATGACTTTTCTTTTCCAAAGGAAGACCAGACAGAAATGTGGGAACATGTACCAGAGGCCTTCACCAGCCAGTCAGGAACTTTAAATCATGTATGTTGATTGCTGGTTTTGTAATAGTAGAATTTCAGCCAGAGTGAAAGTGTAGTGTTTATCTTCATTACAGAGAACTTTGATTTAAAGCTGAAATGCCAGGAAATATACAATTCACTTCTACCTTTCCTAACATATTTAGTGGTAACAACATTCTTGATAGATGTTCATGCATCCATATATGCATTTCTGAATTTAATTTCCCTACTCTTAGGTCCTAGACAATGATACTAGGATATTTTTCTTATATAGATTAATATATTTTCCATATTTTCCTCTGATGACCACATTATCCAACGCAATCAGCTCAGCTCTCTATTATCTTAAATGAAATATATATATTTAAATATATTGACTGATCTAATCAGTCCCTTATCTCCCTAAAATCTGCCTTTTAATTTTTTTTGCTATAGTTTTGATGTCACTTAACATCAAATCACTTCAATAGACCTTAACACTTATTTCTTGTTTTTTTCATATTCTATTAAAAATGTAAGCATATTTTTGCTCATAATTATGGTGGCAAAAATGAACTGAAAATAAACAAAATGTTGAAATAGCACTGGAGTCAATATGTGTTATGTGAATGCAACTGTGTGCTAACATATTTGGGAAAGGAAGTTTTCCTTTGCATCAGAGTCCTTAGGGATGGCTCTGAAAACATCTGTTTTTTCTTTCTCTTCTGGGAAAATTTACAAAACTTGTAATATAGTTGTGTAGTCTCTAAGCAAAAATCGACTTCTCCTTCTTTGGGTCATGAGCTGGTCAAAAAGGTTTTTTTAGGAATGATTCAAGAAAACCCTACTTTTTGTAAGCAGCTCTAAATCATTTCAGTACAGAAGAGTGGTGAAAACTAGTTTCATATATTTTAAATTACTTTCAGTAATAATTGGATTAAGAGGAAAAAGTGTACCTGAATAGTTTCATAGAATTCTGAAATGCTGTATACATATTTATATTGCATTTGTTATAGTAAATGTCACTTTTAAAGTCAATCAATTCAAATTTGGAAGATTCTTATATAGAAATTCTGAACTGGCAAATTGAACTATAAAGGTAAATTGGTAAATTGAAGTTTAAAGTACACTAAGATGATTAATGTTTGAAAAACTGATTCTAGAAGAAGTCTACAAATAATATTTAAAAACTGGATAGAACATTTAAAAACACCTATTTAAAATGCTTATACTTTTTACAGAATTCCAAAAGCTACTGTCTATCTTATTTTTTGCTTTCAATTAACTGTCTGAACAATACCTTCTTTATAATGATACTTTAGGGGCAAAAAAGTGAAAATATTTGTCATTTATAAAAGAGAATCTTACATTTACTGGCAAAGTTTCTTTATTGGACTAAGCATTAGAAAGTAAAGAAAGAAATGACCAAAAAAAACCAAAAACCCAAAACCTCAAAGCAAAGCTCTAGAAAGGAAGTTTCAGACCTGACACCATCAGTTAACAATTTTTTTGTGTTAGGAAATAAAGTAGAAGGAAAGAGTTGTCCCCAGTATTTATACCAGTTAAAACTACAACTTTGTGAAATATTTATCCACGGACACAGCTTTGGACATATGGATTTTAGTGCATTCCAAATTAATGGGGACACAAAATCAGGTTGTCAGTGCAGAGAAATAGAAATAGAAAATGTGATAAAAAACACATGGTATAAAACTGAAAGGGAAACAGTAAATTATCTTATTACATAAGAGGTCTATATTAGATGAAGTATTCAGATCTGAAATAAAAATGCTTTTTGACAGACTTTCAACATCTCAAGCTATAGATCATACATTAAAGATTGAAAAGTGTAAGTTTTCAGAAAACTATGGAAAAGAAGAAAGTTGCCTATCAGGAGTCCAATTCAGGCCAAAGCCACTGCTCATCGATGTGGAATGACCCCCTTGTCATCACTTCCCAGCGCTTCAAAGGCACAGGAATATCAAAGATGTTCTGAGACCTGCATCCTTTGAGTCTCACAGAGTCTGTGCTTTGAGGATGAGGATCCTGGGGAAACTGTACTGGTTTTACCTTTTCCCTGCTGATTTTACCTTTTCCCTTCTGAGTTTCATAAGCCAGTCATTGAGGGGAAAAGATGCTGGTGTACAGTAAGTTTTATGTGTACAGTATGTTTTATGTGTGTCAGTAATCAAGATTTAATTTTCCATTTTATGCAAATAAAGATAAATATAGGGAAAATTTCCTCTTGCTTACATAGTCTTTCTTTCACAGCCCAACAGATGACAGACAACCTGATTTAGGAAAAGTATATGTATTTTTGTGTTTGTGTAATGTTTATCAACATGGATTTCCGATCTTCATTTCATAATTTGAAAAACAGGTCTAAAGATGTGTAAACTGACCTTGCAATTAAATGATTTGGTTTTTTTCAGCCAAAGAACTCAACTTTTCTGCTTAACTATTGGATATAAGAGGAGAAGAGGGAAGGGAACAAGGGGAGGAAGGAAAAATGACAAAACTTCTGAAGAAATGCCACTTCTACTACTTGATGAAATTTTTAACTGTAGCTTTTGTCATATAAAGACCCTGAATTTATTCTTAGATACTGACTATAGAAATAGGAGAATCCCAACTTGCCCCAAGACTGATTGCACTTTAGTGGCAAGAAATAACTGTGCACAAAATTCTCATGTCTGGAGATTTTAAAGTAAACTCTTCAATTACCAAGTTTCATGAAGCATCCAGTGCTTAATCTATATTTAAGCTGAATGGGACATGGTTAACAGTAGAGGCCAGAGAACTTTTTTACTGTGGTAGCTAGGGAGTTTGCTCAAGTATAGAAATATGCAGACTTCATAAAATAAAGAGTGAACAGGGTTCCAAGAGTTTCTTGCCTACTGGGGGAATATTTTAAGTATGTTTTTATAAAAAAGGGAAAACTGCAGTTCTTGTACTACTTCAACCAAAACTGTTCAATGAAACTTGGTCAAATGGAAAAAAAATTTGAGAAGGGTTTTTTGAATGACAAGAATAAACTTAATATCCTCAAGTTTTTTTCCTAACATTTCATTCTGAATCACAAGCTCCTCAATCAGAAATGTCTAAGAGAGTGTTAGAAAGCTTTAGAGGGCTTAAATAAATAAAACTATTTCTAGCCATGTTTACTTCTGAAAAATTAAAACTTGCTGTAGTTTGTGGGAATAATGCATCCATGCTTCAAAGCTCTGAAAAGCTGAGTAACCTACACAATTTCTGGGCCTGACAGATATTGCCACACTGTGCCATGGGAGATGCTTCAGTTTCTGACCACAGAGAAATGAGGGATTCAGAGCATAGCTAACAAGTTGTGCAGATACAGCCTGGCCTTCAGGCCCATCTTCTGCTGCACAGGTGCCTTAGATGCAGGGTAAACTCAGACAGAAACTCTGACAGCAGAGGCTGTGGCACCCTCTTGGTGCTGGCAATTACACCTCCCTACATTCCCCTTATTTTCACTTATTTAAAGAGAAAATTCCCTCTGGTTTAGACTGCAGAAATGTGTCTGTGGAAGAAGATTGAAAGACAGGAAGGTGAGAATCTCTGCTATGGATACAGTCTGCGCTTGATTTGAAGTCAGCTGTCGCATTGATGCCTTTCTCTGGTAATGTTTTCTTCTATTTGGATGTTGATTTACAAACATGAATGAATCACACAGTACTGTAGTATCATAGAAACCCTGGAATTTTGACACAGCCAAACTTTACTACCATTGGCAGAATGTCTTTCAAGAAAAGGCACCATCAAGTTTGGATTTTCACTTTTCTAATAATTTTATTTATTTAGCACTAAAAACTATAAGTAATGAAAGTAAAATTTAAAATATGCTATATAATATTAAAATTTTAAAAATGCATTATATTGTTAATTGTTGTTATATTGTTTATATACTCCAGCAGTATGTTGCCTGTTATTTTATTGAATAAATACGAAATGTAGTCTAGAATTCTGCAACAAAACTGAAGAAATAACAAATGACAGAAAAATATGGTAGAGAAGGAAGGTAATGGCTACCAAGGCTGTGATACTTCTATTACTCTGTACATTCTACAGAAGAATGGTCACTCTATGAAGATTTTTCTTAGGCTGCAGAGAAATATTACTAAAAATAGTATTTCCATGTATACATAGAAAGATACAAAGAATAATAAAAAAAACGCTCATTTTTCTTTATTACCTCTCCTGTTAGAAATCCAGTAATCTGCTAGAACTTTATTTGGCTTGGTAATTGGTAATATACAAATTGGTATATATTGGTAATATACAAAGGTTAAAACTGCTTTGGACATATTTCTCTCAAGTGCATACAAAAATGGATAAAAGGCCAAATGTGCAAATTACTTAAGAAAACAAAATTCCTTCAACAAGAGAGGTGTTATTAGTAAGTGAGAAGGATAAGTACATACTTCTGATTAGAGTTTGAAGTGTTTTTACAAGTGCCATTGCCAAGATTCAAGTTTTATAATTAAATTCCTATTTAACAAAGATGTCAGCTAGTTTACTTAGTGGTTATTATTTAATTGATGACTAACAAAACAGCTTATTTAAAGCCTCAGTCTTTTTTATAGTAAGGTATAGTTTAGGTTACTAATTTTTCATCCCATTAGGATCACTCTTTTTTAAAAGGGGATCTCACTGTATGTTCAAACCTGTTTTCCCATCATATTTTCTATTTTATAACTCAGTGATGTGGTTACCACACATTTTTTAAATTAGCTCTTTTCTTCTTTTTTTTTCCCCCACCCTCTTTCTTCAGTTTTCTTCAGCCTTCACCATGAACACACCTCCCCTCAAAGCAAAATTTCCCAACATATATTCATGTCAGAAGAGAGCAATAACTTTCTGCCTCCACAAAAAGTCCTTTGAAAAATGTCACTTCAATGCAATGCATAAAAAAACAGACAAATAAGAACTTAACAAGCAGCCAACTCAAGACATAGTATTCTTTTTCATGCAGTCATGTGGTAGTGTTTTTCAGTTTTTCTCTTTATGTGAGTAAGAAACCTAACAAGGAGATACTCATATGAACAAAGGAAGGTTATAGAAAGATTTTTTTTTCCCAAAAAGAGATGTAGCTACAGATTTAGTTTTTAATATTTTTGAGACATATTTCATATCTTCTGATGTTCATATCTTCTGAAGAGTTTGTAGCTGAGGGTCACAGACCACAAGGCTATGGTCCATGTAGCTCAGCATCTTCTGCAGCAGTGGCACTTCAGAAAGAATGCAAGATTCTCCCTCAAAGTGCCACTTCATAGCCATTAATGAAGTTCTGTCTCATGTCCAGCTTTAAAAACGGCAGTTTTGGAAATACCCTATATAATCCTGTGAACTATGGCAGCATCTCTGCTCTACTCTGAGGCTAATGTCCCTGGTTTTCATCAAGGAGAATCCAGAAGGCAACTCAAACAGAAAGAAATAGATTTATTTTCCTTCAGTTTGTGGCCATCATGACTAGTTTACCATTCTGTTTCACTTCAGGGCAGCAATGAACAGCAGGAAGGAATGACAAGATAGATATCTAGAGATTGTATGTATTTTTTTCCAGTAAGGTTTGCTTTGGAACACATCGTGATCTGAAATTCCCTCGCAGTAACTTGAAGTTTGGGTTATATGTGTTCAGAAATACATATCAGTTTCAAAAAGATTCATACTTCCAGTATTTTAGCAACCAAAATTGAATTATCAGATTTTCTGCTGTCAGCTGCAAAAATGTTCTATTTGATTTCAAAAAGTCAGCATTCTTTATAAAAGTAATTTTTAAATTATTTTTCCTATATCCAAATTATCTGCAAAAAACTCAGAATTTTATCAATTAAATTATTATTTGCAACTTTGTGAACTTCTTATGACCATTTTTTGGGGGTTTATTTGTATTTTCTTTGTCTGTCTTTCCTGTTTAAATGAGGAATAAGGGAAAGGAAGAAATCAGAGCACACAAAAACTGGAAAATGCTTCAGGAGTCATAAAATAATTTTCATATTGTTTGGTTTAGTGTCTGAGATTTTCTCTGTAAAATTAGGACAAATTTTTAAATAGTCAACCTAATCTATGTAGATTACTATGTTCAATACATGTATGAAAGGAATGCAACAGAAATATTTTGTTTGCATAGGCACCATATATTTGCCAAGACAGATAATCCTACATTTTGAAGTGAAAGATGTGGGAATGGGTATGCAAGTGAGGATGATATTTTTGCTTTTACATTCAGAACATCACAATTCTGTTCTATATGACTCCAGCGACATGTTAAGCAGCCGAACAGAACTGAGAATTAAAAATCAAATGCTTAGTTATCTGAGGGTTGCTTTTCTTACATTTCTGTGATTTAAAATTAATTCTCTTCAACTGAATTCCTCAGCTAAACCTTGCAGACTTTCCAAGATAATACAAGTGCTTTGGAATAAAGAGCAAAATCTGAGTAAATCCACCCATATGAAAGAAGATCTCTGTTCAGAGCCTCTTGAAACCTGTTTGGGTTACTGAGAGTTGGTGGCATGAAAGAGACACCAGGACTTTTTGTGTTGGAAGCAACAGCCTACAATGTCTTCAACAGCAAGCCCTTTGTTTCTCATTAAACCTATTCCCATTCTCATGTGACAGGTAAAGAAATCACTGCCTTGCACATTTTTAATTTTCATATAAACACTTCTGTTCAGAAAATAAGTGATACATTGTCTATCTATGACTTAAAAACTGCACAACACACTGGTACTAATAACTGCACCCGACACCAGAAATATAAGCTGATTGTTGATAAACAGAAGACTTAATTAAATGCTCTTATCTGAATTGCTATAGCATTGCAGAAATAGGAAATAAAGTAGATTTTCTTTGCAAAAGGAGCCTCTAATTTTTAGATACATTCTCTAAGTTTTTCATAATCCTCAACAAATGAATATTAGAGATCTGCTGTGTTACTAGAGAGTTTCTTTCTTTCATACAAATGATTTTTCTCAGGTTAAGGTTTTTTGCTTACTGAGGAATACGACTACAGAAATCTTACAGCTCCATAATTTTGCTCTATGTATGAATTTATGTAAGGTATGAAAAAATCCTCACATTATCTCTTCACAAAAATCCAGAATTTAAAGAGATGATGTAAATTTGCTTTGGACAAAGCCCACAAGTGAAAGAGAAGAGAAATATGCACATTCTTCAGGAATTTACTATCGATAGGAAATTGCTGTAGATAAAGAGCTAAAACAGAACCTTAGTCCAAATCTGGCCAAATTCAAAAGTTTAAAACTATTTTTTGGGCTATTTTGTGTTTTGTTGCTTAAAACAAAGAAAAACACCAAAAAAAAACCCACCAGAAAAACCCAAACCCAACTTATCCAAAAAAGGGGCCAAAATGTTTGAAGAAATAAATCCCAAAAGTCCCAACATGAATACT
>JAYDZK010000056.1:40065561-40084771 GCA_034509185.1 Euphonia xanthogaster | reverse complement strand
GGTTAAACTGCTCAGGAAACCTGGTCTGACTGTGAGTGGGGTGTGTGGGGCACCCATGGGCTCACTGGAGCTGTGGAGGGGCTTTGGTACCAGCCGTGAAAATCTCTGGTGCTGGGAGTGTGACTGACAGAGAATCTCATGAATGCTCAGACTGGGAAGTTTCATTACTCTGAAGAGCGAGTTCTCACTGAAGTCTAACAAAAACTCAGATGTGACTTGCACCCTGTGTTTATTTATTTTCTAGTAGCAGTACTCATATTTTCATTGGAGGGAAAATCATCAGAATAATTAAAAAAATGAAAAACCAAATGGTTTCTTTTATTGTTTGAACAAGTAGCCTGGTAATACCAATGTATTGCTCTGTAGCAGCCTACATTTTACTCTCTTTTGCAACATCTAGCATAATTTACATAAAATTCATGGTGAGGCTTCATGTTAAGAAAATTCTCATAACCTCTTTTTAGTTTAGGGTTATTTGTAGCTTTGTGTTCCCATTTCCTTGTCATTAGTATGGATTGCATGGTATTTTTAAGGTCACTTGGTTTTCAAATAACTGAAACATCAGACTCGTAGCTTTGTAAGTCCTAATGCTTACAAATTTCCAGCAGTGATCTGCATTCTAAGCAGAAAGTCTAGCTGATTATACCCCTAACAGTGCATTTAATCTAAAGTATTTGGATCTCAAATCCAACCAAAATCAATCTGGGTTATTTTCAGAGGAACTGTTCAAGTGCAGTTTGTGCTGATTGTGTTTCTCTTGATCTTGGTCAACCCTGACTATAATGTCTGTTTAGCAGAGTAATCTGATACTCTCCTACGAATTAAGTACATGCAGAGGGTTAGGATCCTTTCAAAGAAATTATAAAGATCACCTCAAGCTAGCAATACTTGCTCTTCATCAGTAGAGAGAAAAAAAAAAAAAAGAGCTAACTTATAGTTTTAATTAAAATAAGAGAAATTATATTTTATTCCAGCAAATGACTACTGGACAATTCTCAGCCTAAAAGCTGAAGATTTCACCGGGAAGGTGGAATCTTTTCTGCATCATGTTGCTGATGCTCAAGACCAAAATTTCTGCTTGGCCACCCCCTAGGACAGATAACCACAACAGCTTCTGAAAAGCCTCAGTACATAGGCCCAGAGCAGGCCCACAGCAGGCTGTGGTCTTTTTTGAGGTGGCTGGAGGGGAAGGGGACCAATTTCAGAACAGGTATTCAGTCTCAGATATTCCAGGTAGTAATCCTGACCCACTGAGTGTTACTGGCCTTTCCAGTATAAACTTTTTTTCTTTCTTTACCTTTATTTTTCTCTTTTTTTTCCTTCTCTTTTTTCCGAGTCTGGTTTGGTCACATCAAGGTGAAAATTCAACAGCTTTTACAAAAGATTTGATCCTGTTCCAAGAAATAACACATTCTACGTGGGCCCCATAGAAAAAGGATTCATCAGTCCTTGAAGGAAATATGAAGTTGCACTGAAAGTGTTACATTTCCATTCAAAGGTTGGTAACTAGCAAATGAAATTGTCTACTTTCCTATCAGTCTCTCTGAACACATCTGGAGCATTCAAATGCGTTTTAGTTTTGTAGCCCTAATCTTTTACAGTTTATTCACCTTGAATATAAACAGACCCAAAAAGTGATTGAGACTGTGGGATGGAAGGACCAGGCTTATGTTTTCATTAATTATTTTCTCTTTCTGAATTTTATAATTTAACCAAAATTGCTCAGCAAAGGATCAAACCACAAACATTTTCTTTGTTTTTTGTAATTACAGTCTAGCCAGGATTTGAATGTAGAGAAAGTTTTCCAAAATTCTCAGGTTTTTTTCATATGACACCCTGGAGAAATTATTGATAGGATCCAGAATAACAAAAAAAATTAACTAATAGTACCAACTAGTGTCTAGACTTCTGATTATGCCATTAGGCATTATTGTGTGGGGGAAAATTAACAAAAACAGAAGAAAGGAATAAAAATAAAAACGAATTAAGTAAATACTTCAGGAATGGTTGGGAGGCAGGAATTGGTTTTAAATTTTTTCCTAAGTATAAAGTTTGTGAAAAATACATTCTTTAAAAAATAAAATAGATGGTTATTGGCTGCCTTCTTTTCAATTTTTTTTTTTCCTCTGGGATATAGCCACAGGCTGTTTAGGTGACAATCAGATCCAGCTGTAACTGTTCCAGGTGAAAGGAGTAATGCTGTAAATTCTGTCTATGAGTCACCTATACATTTTTGCTCCATGACGTATGGCTCTCACCTTGAGTGTATATGTTTTAATGGAAAGTTTGATACTATGTATGTGAAATTGTGATAAATTATGACTTTGAATTAGGTAAAATGAGTCAGGTAAAATGCTCTTCCCTACAGCAACTGTTCTAGCAATTTTTGAAACCCATCCTCTGTTCCCAAATAAAATATTTCAATGAAGACTTCAGTCTTTCAGAGAGGTTCTTCCATTTAATTTCTTTCATGACCACCAGAAAGAAATCTTAAAATCCACTTCCATAATTTCTTAGAAAAATGTTGTTGGGCTTTTTGTTCCTTTTGGCTGGGATTTTATTCAGCAAGCCCCTTCAGGTCTGTTCTGATATTCACAGGTATGCAGGCATCCATCTGAGGACCTTCGGGTTAGGTGGGGCTTTCTTCAGTGGTTAACTAGCAAATATGATTATTCCATTGCATCCTTCTGGAATAAATACAGAATCTCTGATCCAAGAAACCTTTCACTGAGATTTCCAAGCCCAGTATTGTTGCCTTATGGTGACACCCAGTGGAGGAAAGGAACACTCCAGCTTTAAAAATTATTTATTATACCTATATCTGAGTTTTAGAATTCAAAATTCATTAAAGTAGTGTAAACTGTTTTATATAAAACACATATCCACAAGAAACTCATGTTGTTTGGGATTTCAATTGAAAGCAAAAATATGACCAATGTCAGCCCAAGGTATTACATGGTTTCCACTTTTGGTAGTAAAAGAGTTGGAGCACAGATCAAACTGAAAAATAGCTGCTTCCTCCTCCAAAGACCAGGGGAAAGAATAATAGTTTTGTATAAAACTGTTGTAAGCCTAGAAATCATATTTGGGTTCTACCTGGAAAAGGAGCATGCTTGATTCCAGCAATTGGAATTACTGGCAACTTCAACCTCTGCAGAAATCTGAATCTTGGGCACAAAAAAAAATTTTAAAAAAGTCCTTCTTTCTACTTTCCCTGGTAATTTGACCTACAGATGTAATCCTCTTCAAATGAGACTAGCTAGAAAATCTTCAAATGCTTATTTTTATTTTCAAGGTCTTTTGTATCTAACTTAATATTCATATAATGATAATTTTCCAGTTCTTTATAGGAAACTGAGATGTCTTTTGTTTATCAAGACCAACGAATTGTGTGAAATCAATGTGATCATATTGTGCCATTCAGTGGCAGTGAGGGAGAGGCACAACTGCATAACTACTATAGATGTCTTTTCTGTTTGTAATTTTAATTGAATGAATTATACATCTTTTTAGGCTATACTAAAGTTTAATTAAACATCCACTTTAACAAAGCAAGCCCAGTAATACCAGCAAAGAATTTCCACTACAGCTTGCTGTAGTAGTTCCAATGCCTCTGCTCATTAATCTGTGTTATAATGAAGCTTATTTTACTTAGGTTAAGCCAGGAATAATTTTTTTTAATTTTAGCAGGGTACATAAAAGCACAATAAACAGTGCTTAAGGTGCTTAAGATGCAAAAGGTGAGGAGCTGATAAAGATTTTGGTTAGAAGTGATCCCTCAAGTTATTTTGCTGCTTCTCTGATCTTTTGATTTCTTTGTCTTGGCAACATCTCTCCTGAATACTGTTGTGAAAATTATTTTTAACTTAGCTACCACATTCCAAAAATTCTTCTGTGAGGAATAATGGTTGATATGACTGTGTAGTCACAAGGGAATTCAACTGCTAAGAGGTTATCTAAGACTTACAAGAACAATTACATTGCTTTTGTTGGCTGTGCACGAGCATGTCCTTTGCATTAACTATGGTACCTAGCTCACACAAACTGCTTTTATACTGCTAAGGTAGTCAGGATTTGAGTACATTAAATAACATGAAGCAGATCTAAGCATTAATATGAATGCCTGAGCCTATCCCCTTGGAGAAGCTGCTGGCTCTGAGGGTGAGCTGACTCACATGATGTGGGGGACACTGAGATATTTGGCTTGAGAGCTGAACAGGTATAACATACATAAGAGGGTAGGCTTAATTTCTTTTGTGCAGCACTAGCACCCTCTCTTCTGATTCCACATTGCAAGGAAACTTTCTGTCAGAGAAACTAAGTACTTGATCTTGGGGAAAATATATTTCCACCATAAGAGACCCTGTTAAAAGGGAGAGAAATATTTTTTTCCTTGAAAGACATGGAAAAGGGATAGGACTAGAGATCAGGGATGTAGTCTCTTACTGTCAGAAGGCAGAGCTCCTAGTCTCATTAGTCCTTCAGGACACACCACATTTCCAGAGTCTTCAAAAGCTCCTTTGTAGTGGTTTCCTCACAGGCTGAGGAGAGAAAGAAAGATGCTATAGAACTCATTCCTTTCCAAGCCTGGCCTCGTATCTGGTTCTGGGATCACCATCCCTAGATCCTACAGCAATATATTTACCTTTGTGGCGTTTTTTGAAGACAGGTGTTAAGTAAGGTCTGTTTTCTGACTGTTGCATAGTCTTAACTCAGTGGGACCCTGAGGGTTCAGCATGTCTGTAAATCAGGCCATTCTGTTTTTAAGTTGCAATTCTGTCAGAATGCTCTTTGCACACTTGTAATTCAAAAACTTCTTTCCCAAACCAAAATTATGCTGGGGAACTGGATGAGTCATGGGACTGGAAATTGAATATGAAGCCTTTCATCTCGAGATCACAAGTTCAAATATGCCCTGGGTCACTAAAACTTTGCCATGTACTGGCTTTTCAGCACTATAAGATTCAATGCATACACGAATGACAAATTTCCGTTCTTAAGGACTGTGGTGAAATTGCACCAGGAGGAAAAAAACCCACACTAAAATAAAGTCCAATTGCTTTGCTGGAAAAATGCACATGCATGTATGTGTTATTTACCTTTTTAATTTTTTCTTTATTTTCTCTTTTGTTTCTTTTTTCCAGCAAAGATAAATGAAGCTGTCTTGTGAATTAGAAAAACTTATTTATCCCTATCTGAGTTATAATAAAAGATACAGCATGAAGTTTCCTCAACTTTGTAGACAGTGGGGTGAAAAAGCATCAGAGAGAGGCTGACCAAAAGAGACCTGACAAACCACGGCAGTTAAATTCAGCTCAGACTGTGTTATTTTTTTTTCCTTATGTGTTGGATCTTTTTTGTGATTGGGGTATTTTTGAATCTTGGATGGGATAAAAATGAAACCTGGAAGTTGATTAGGAGAGGTATTTATTACAGTTTCCCATAATTTTAGATTTTTAAACATTTATTTACATATTATCAATCCTTGCAGACTATTTTTGTGAAGGTTAATCATTATAGATGCATTTCTTTCAGTTCCTCTTTTCTAAAGCACCGAAAAAGGGAATGAAGATCTAAGATGGAGAACAAGAAGTCAGGACCCAAAATTTATGATCTCATTCAACTTCAAGACGTTATCAGTCTGGAGGAGAAATTTAATCTTGAACATAAATTGCATTTCCTAAAAAAAACATAATCTTGCCTTAAGACACCAAATGCACTGATTACAGAGAATGTCTGTGTTTACACATTTGTACAGACCATGCTGACTGTATTAGTGTCCTAGGAAACAAACTACGTGCAGCATACAGACCTGCTCCAAGCACTAAGCAGAAAAAGTAAAAGAAATTTTGAAATCAGACCCTCTGATCTCTAAATCCTTTCAAATTCCTGAAGCACATTAGCTTTACTACTGCATGATGTGTGCGGTAGTATTTCCCCTAATGAAATCTGACTAAAAGTTTAAATGAGTTTAATGCATGAAATATATAAATAAAATGTGGCCTTGATTAAATTTGGACTTGATACATAACTTAAATGGGTAGCACAAGAGCAGCTTCAGTATCATGTGTCCAGGCTATTTTTGGCTACCCTTTATTTAAAAAGGAATGAATTTTAACATTCCACATACCTTACAAAGAAAAGTCAATATAGAAGAGAAGAGCATATGAAAAGAAGCTGCATATAAACAATAAGATATAATTCAGTTAAAAAACCAGATCCTTTTTTCCCTCTTATTTTAAAATGCTCTAGGAGGGGTTGCTATGTCAAAGCAGATGATGTAATGTTTCTCCACCCACTTTAAAATAAATTCTGTCTAGGGCTGTCTATGACATCCAGATGACAAACTTTGTCCAAACATCCCTAGAACTAGTATCTGTATAAGCTTTGTCATATTACCTCACTAATGTGTCTGAACCATGACCTGTAGGAGTCCATTCATGGGGAAGAAGGTATTTCACCTTCTGTATCCACTAAGTGTTTGTCTTCTTTCCAACATCAAAATCAGGTTATCCATGCAGTCTTCTGTCACAGCCTCTGAGAAGCTGACTGTCAACTCATGCAATTTTACAATGATTCCAAAGGTGCTGCTTCACTGTTATGCCTGAAGCCTCAGTGGCACCACCACTGCTGATTTATACCCAGCTCAGATACTGCACCCAAAATTCCTCCAACAGACAACTTTGTGCCTTAAGAAAGTCTGTATTGCCAATTTAACTTCTCAATTCCCATCTCATTTATTAGCTTTATATTTAGGTTATAATCAGCAACAAATTTCCATGAAAGAAAATATCTCAAGGGAAGGAGAACAGGATTTTCTGGGAAGGGAAAAAAGGTATCCAACACTAATGTATATTTTCTATGAGCCATGCAGATATTTGATGATCACAGTCTGGTATCTGGGAGTCATTTACTTCTCTTGTGAAAGCCTTTTTGTCAACAAGTTTTTCTCAGCAAATTCCCATTTCGTGTCCATCATTTGTAAGCTCTGTGTGGACACAGAACCAAATTATTGCTCACTGCAGTTCTCTGTCCTGTAGACAAACACTGGTTTTCAGTAAGAGATTGCCTCTGAAATCAGTAGAATTGAACCTGTGAAAAGCACTTGCCACTCACTGAGGAGGATGGAAAGATTTACAAAGCAAAGCAGCATTGCAAATTTTTGCCTAATGAATCCTTAAGGGTATTCTTTACTCTGCTTGGGATCTTTGCTGTAGGGCTTGCACCCTACAGATAGTGGAAATTCAGAGAGCAATCCCCTAATGATGGTAGGCTTCACCAGCAAGAAAGTGAACTCGTGTGCAGATGGCAGGGGTTGTTCACAGGCACTTGTCATAAAGGCAGCAGATAAAAGGGATGATCCTGTATCCTACAATAGTGTCAAGCCAAAACTGCTCAGACAACCCCTTGAGGATGAAGAATCATATTATACCAGCTTCTGCATTCTTACATTCAGCAGCAAAGGAATAATTATGTATTGAAGAAAATTTGGATTTTTTTTCCTTAAAACCTGAAGTACTGTCCTCCTATGCACTAGTTTCAGTAGGACACATTAGAAATACACCAAAAATTACATAAACACAGAAAGCTGCCCTTCAAAATTTTGCTCCTTTTCAATAAGAAACAGTTGTTAAAACTAGAAATATTCCTAACTAACACCTTTAGAAACATTCTTCATGTTATATCTTCATAGTAGAGCTTTACCTTAAAAAAAGTGCATGCCCTAAACAGCTTGATCTTTTTTTTTTTTTTCTTCTTTTTCTTTTTTTTTTTTAAAGCTCACTTTGGATTCTGCCACTTCTGAAACGATGAACACTGTAAAATTGGATTTGAAACCACAGCATTAAATGCTTAAAATCTGATCCTTCTGTTGGGACCTGGGATAAATTAAGCTGATGTACATTATTTTTAAAGAAAGGAAAAAATATGGGAAGCGGGTTTTGAAGCCTGAAGGCAAAGAACAAAACAAGTTATGCAGGTGATATAAACCATCTTATTTTCATTTTTTAAATAGTTTTCTGCTTCCCTATGGTTACTTAGACTGGAAATAATTGTCTAGAAAATAAATCTCAATGTGATATCTAAAATGTCATATATATGTGATATGAAATGACAGCAACTTAGCTACTGACTAAAATGCACCTTTATTTCCTTCTATATTTGTTTGATTTCTAGCACACAGTGACTTGTAAAAATTGCATGTCCTACTTGTTGTAAAATTGCATGTTCATGGAGATGAACCTGATGCAAGTATGTTGGTAAGTGAATTAGGTGAGGTATTTAAAAATAATTCTCATGCAACTAAATTAAACACAGGATAAAATTAGCTGGAATTTAATTTTTTTTTTTTAATTTCAACCAAAATGTTTCTAAAAAATCCCATACGACACTAGCTGTACTAATTTTCTTGATGAAATATTTGAAGGTAAATTTTTGATTATCAGCAACTGGCTCTATGATGAAAAATATTAAATTAGTTTCAAACATTTATATTTATATTAAAATAGTGAAGAGTAAGGCAGAACTGGGTTGTTTGGGGCTCTTCATCCCTTATCCCAAATTAACCATCTAGTCTACCAAAATCAAGTTAATTCAACAAAGAAAAACCACTTTCTTTACAGATTCTACCTAGATATTCGGGGTGGCTGTAGAATGTTTAATAAATTCAACATCACAATAGGAGTACTTTTCATTCTTAGAACAGGAGACAGAAAAATAGATTGTCAAATCTGTTGACTTGCAAAAGGGCTGTAAAAAAGCACGTTCCTTTGCCTATATCCTCTTGCAACCATGAATAGCTTAATATTTCCTGGCTATTCCAAATCCCTTCAATGTGCAGAATGCACTGACTATAGCAAATCCATAAGCACAGAAGATGCCCATCTCAGACGTTCCACCATGCTCTTTGTGGTGACATTTTGTTCACGTTTTGAGCACTCATGCATGCCCTAACCAATGGAAATTGCTCATGACCAGAAAGTCTTGAGAAGAGCAAATGACAGAACAGTCAATGAGGTTGTTACTGCTCAGAGCTATGTTAGCAACTGAGAAAATGAAAAGCTTTTATGTATGTAAAAAGCCAAAAACAGGTAGGAGAACAGGTAAAACTAGCTATAGGCTGCAAATCCTTCTAACCCTGTAGGACAATAGGCGAAACAGATCAGTATTCAGAGGCTGAATGTCTAAGAATTATGTCTAAGTGGGACATAATGCATCAGCTTTGTATAAAGATCACAGAGCCAGAGATGTTGTTCTAGTTCTCACTGATCCCTGTAAAGTGGTTTGTGCCCCTAGTCTGGTCTCAGTTCCACAGTCAACATGTTTAGTGGTTTTAGCACAATTTCTGTGCCCCAGACTTACCAGAACTGAACGAGATGAAGGCAGTCTTGGAAGGAAGAGGGAGGAGAGAGAAGAAGGTAAGTGAATGGCCAGGGTCTGTAACCTGACAAAGAGTTGAACAAGGTGGAACAGTCACTTTCTCTGGCTGGAGTTGCTAGTCTAATCTCAAGTTTTTAAAAAAAATTCTATTTCAATAATACGATGTCCAATGAAAATTCGTATTTATCTATTAAGTTTTATCTCTTTTGTCACATGTTTTTAAAGAATCCAATCCTACTTTATACAACAGAAGTCAGAAAATAAATTTAGCAAAAAGTTTTCATTTTTTTCTTTTAAAAACAAGGTCAAAAAAATCTTCCCCAAATAATTACCAGTTTGCTTGTTTTATATTGCTGTATCTAAACAACAGAATATAACTGAATTCTGTGTAGTTTTTAACATTTTGTCCACGCTTCCAATAATCACTGAAGTCATTTTTGCCTGCAGATATTTCTGGTAGTTCTATAATCTATGGGAAGGCAAACAGCTGTGAAAGGCCTTTTGAAATGTTTCTAACTTTCTATCATTAAGAAATGCTGTGTATTTTCCTTTCTTACAGAAGAAAATTATCATTCCCTCCAGCCTCCTCTTTTTGTTCAAACACCCTTTGGAGTAACAGCAATTTAAAAGGCAGTTAATAAAATCTAAGGTCATCAAAAAATCAAAACAAAAAAGCCCACACTGTGTCTGTGCTGGAAAAAGAATATAGGAGATTTGAAATTTCTTACTCTGTCAATCTTCTTTTTCAAGGTCAAAACTGCAAAGCAATAGAGTCATGTTATTGCTCTTGGCTTTGCACATGCCCAACAGCAAAATCTTGCCTCATGGGCAACTGCCACCCTATCCTAGAGTTTCATGGACCTAAAGAGAAAAATTAGGGTTTGATTAAAAAAAAAAAAAAAGTTTTCAAAGTCTATTTTTTAAGTAATTTTATCCAAATAAATTACCCAAGATGTATATGCATTCTGCAGCATCTCACTCTGCCTTGCTTTGCCATTTGTCCCTATCAGATTTCTTGCCTTTCCTTAGGATCTTCCCTTGCCTCTTTGTACATCAGTGCAGCTCAAATTCAAGTTAATCATTGTTCACTACATTCATGAGAAAATGGATAGTGAAAGTCAGCATAATCCTCTCCTTAGTTTTTATATTCCAAAGGAAACTCCACAAAATGACTTGCCATGCTGCCATTTGTCACATCTTATTACCTTGGCTACACTGTGGTAACTTCCAGCAAGGAGGTGGCTAACAGCAACCACATGTAATGTTATACAGTACCATCTTGTGTGCTAAGGAAATTTAACAAGGCATGGTTTCCAGAGATCAAGATCTTTCTTGTAATTGCAGATTTTAATGGTTAGAATACAGAAGTGGGGAGCCTTTAACCCATTAACAATCATCTTGTGTGCTTCAAAGGGTTCGCTGCTACTAAGTCTCATGTCCATATATGCAATGTGTTTGATATGGCAAATTAACAGTTAAAAGTGGACAAAATCTGAAGCCTGATCTTGCTCTTCTGCTCATTGAAATCAATGGGTGAACCTGTGCACTTCACTGAAAAACCAGGATGTCATCAGTCTTAAATCCAGCTGATCTGCAAACCTGAAGTAGCCATTGTTGCTTCAGGTTTTGGAATCCTGGAGCTGATATGATATGAACCCACTATAAACAATACATGGTGACAAAGTGAGAAGGATCCTCATATTAATTAAGTTTACATTAATGCTAAGGATCATCCGATGGATATGTAGAAAAATATGATATTAAGCCATGAATAAGTAAAGTCCTCCCAACCTCTGTCTTTTGAGGTTGTTAATTAATAAGAAACTTGGTTGTTAGAACCTAAATAAAACTGGGAGCATTATAATTTTTCTAAGTACTGTAAAATTTGCCATACTATTGCTATTGGTGTGTAACAACTGTTAAAAAGACAGCTCCTTGAGCATGGAAAGACATACGTTGTAGCTGATTGGCAGCTTGGGAAGGAAATTACATGAAAACAGTTACTGCTAACTGCTATTCACAATTTCCTCTTGTACATATATTTTTTCTTGAGTATAAAACCAGAGTAGTTTTTTAAAAAACCATATCTTTTTTTGCAAAGTGTGAAGTAATGAGTTTCACTGCAAACCAGTTTAGTTTTACACATATGAGCTATGGAGTGTCTGTCACCAGCAATTGGTCCTGTTTTCAGGCTTTACAGTCACTCAGAATCCTAGCCTTGTCTAATATTTGTCTCACCAAAAGCATCACAAACCAAACAACAATACTGCAGATGTGACTTCAAACATATAGAGATAATTAGTACAGTTCTTAAAGCCTTTCTGTGCTGCTCTTTTTATAATTTCATTTGGTATTACAGGAAATCTCAAAGAGCTGGCGCTTAGAAAATGAAATTTTGAAACTAAATCCACAGTCAGGGATTTGAGTTTTCAGAACATAAAAGAATTCAGTTAGTGTGTTCTTATGTCACCATGATTGTTCACCTCAGCCAGTGCAGCATTTCCAGAACATGAGTGACTCAATTTCATTAATGTTCTCTCATGGAAATTTTGCAGTTTTCTGATTTGTAAGAGAACTTTTTTGTTTTCCTTTCTTCCTGCTTAGTTAATCCATATAAATATTGACTACATTAATAACATGGACATAATTCTCACTTTTGAAAATTGCTCCCCCATTCTGCCTTAGGCAATTCAGAAAGATATCAACACTTTTGAGTACCTCTTATCCCTCAGCAAATCAGTTTTCAGTTTATTTAGATAACTCATACAAAGAAGGAGAAACTAAGATAGATCAAAGCTGTACTGTGTGAAGGGATATGTTGGTAGGTGAGTAAATGGTATGACTGACTTACTGTGCCCAAAACTTCCTTCCTACATATTTAGAAAATTATTTTTTCCTCTCTTGGACATCAACTTCTCTTTTGAAGTCATGCTTTATTTGTTTTTTCTTCCCAAGCTCCTATAATTTAATAGAGGACAGCAGAGAATACTTTAATCTTTGGATTATGTTCCATAATTTATATTGCATGAGGAGCATATTAACTTATGTTGTCGTCACTATTTGGTACTCTGGGTCTGCTTCTGCCTGATGCGGATTAAAGTTTTGTTTTGAAGTATTTTAGAGAACTCTTCACAGACCTCTGGAAGATTTTGTGGTTTTTATCCTAACTTTGCAAGAATTCTTAGTTCTTTTGCCCAGAGAACTATCTCGTGTGATGCCGTTTTGTTATTGTACCAGTTATGTGTGGGAGAGAGTTAATTTTCTTCATGGCAGCACACATGGTGCATGTTCTGGATTTTTTGCAAAGAGAGTTGACAACACACCACTGTTTCAGGCACTGCTGAGCGGTGCTCACACAGCATCAAGGCCTTTTCTGCCCCTCACACCACCCCACCAGCAAGGAGGCTGGGTGTGCACAAGGGGTTGGGACGGGACACAGCCAGGACAGCTGACTATAGGGATATTCAATCCACGTGATGTTGTGCCTAGCAATAAAAGCTGAGAGAAAGAGGACGGAATGAAATAAATTTGGCATCTGCTTTTGCAGAAAAGCATTAGGCATGACAGAACCTTGTTTTCCTGGAGATGGCTGAACATGTCCCTGTTGATGAAGGTGGTGGGTGAATTCCTTATTTCGTTTCACTTTTGGATGCAACTTTTGCTTTATCTATTAAACTGCCTTAGTCTCAATCAAACTGCCTTTCTCCTTCTGCCCTTCCAAATCTCTCCTCCATACCACTGTGGGGAACATGAGCAAGTGGCTGCACGGAGCTTGTCTGCCTAACAGTGATGACCCACAACAGTTACTCACACTTGATGGTCATGCAGGTAAGATAAAAATAAAATAGCTCATGAATGGTATAAGTGCATCTGTCTGAAGCTGATACTTCTTCCAAGTATAGCAAAAGATTTCCATCATAACCTTTATTGCTTTACTGAAATAGCATTTTTACAAAGTGAGAAAACTTGCAAAGTGAAGAAATACAAGTTAGCCCAGGGCACAGTCTCTATCATGAAAGATTCATGTAAGATTCATTCTATCATGAAAGATTCAAGTTGATGTACCAGGTGTTATTCAAGTACTTTGACCTGAGTCCTCTAAGACACTCAGTGTAAGGATTCTACATGCTTTCATAAAGGTAACCCATTGTTTCTCCTGCATCACAAAAGGAGAGGGAACATGTCACCACCACTTTGGAACACGTGAAATTCCAGATGAATGCCAGTCAATGGCTTGACTCGTAAGAAAAATGTAACTGTGAATTCAATAAGGTCTTCAAAAAGCTAATCCTAACTCCACCCTGTCTGTGTGCAATAGGTCAGCAGTAGTCCTCTTTCTTTATTTCGTTCATCAGCATGTTAACCATGGCAGTATTTACAGTACAGAGGGATTTCTTTACAAATCATGTCACTCTGCATTACATTCTAGAGTCATACTTTAATTATATTCAGATTCAGATTTCAGGTGAAGATAATGCAAATTAATGGAAATTGTAGAATTTTTTTTAAGGTCACCAGAGTTTTGATTTGAGCAAAAAGCACTTTACCTTTCTATAACTTATATATATTTCCTTATTGTTGGGTAAATATAATTTAAAGTATTAGATTGTTAATAATTTATTTAACCTATTCAGATTTCATGGAAGTCAATTTTCAGTAATTCAAAATAGAAGATATCATATCTGTCAGATTCCATTTATGTATTAATTAAGGCTTTTCATTGTGTTTTTAGTGCAGGATAATTGATGGAAATTGAGGAACTGACAAAACGACAGAGAAATGTCTGATAACATCAGTAAATTTCAGTATTCTCAAATCTTACTCCTCTGTAAACTTTAGTGATCTCTTGAAAAAGAATTTTGTACATGAGCAAATTTGGAGGTTAATTGCTTATTCTGCAGAAGTACAAGTTTAGTACTATATTAGACATACTAAATATTATATTTTAATAATAACATAATAAATTATAAATAATGAAAACCATGTCACAAGCTGTTGCCCAAATAATAAGAGCTTGGAAAGACATTTCTGAGATGGAAGTTCTCTGGGACTTCATGTTTCTTATTATCTACTGAGGCTGGATATCTGGAGTAGCTAATCTAAGATCAGGTTTCTTTGGGTTACTTGTCTTGCTTTTATGTAATGTAGGGTGAACTAAGTTCATTAGTAAAATGAACTGATTTTTAAACCCTCCTAGTTGTGTAGAGTCAAAACTGAGAATTCCCAATATATGCTGGAATTTTCAGTCAGTATAGCGATTTGAGTTATTGAGAAGAAGCCTTTGAATTATTCTATGCTACCAAAAGCATCTTTCCACACAGTATAAACTTCATTCTACACAGTATAAAATTGTTTCCATATACAAATAATTCCTATCAAGGTGGCCAACCTAAGCCTGGAATTAAAGAAAAAATATCATTGCATGTTTTTATTTGTGTTTTTCATAACAGTAGAAAGCTCTTCTTGCATGTAAAACTGGACATGGTTTATTCAGTAAGGCAAAAAAGCAAGTTAAGCCCCTCTTAAATGCTGTTAATTAGAAACAGGGACATTACAAGAAAGGACAATTTAAGAATTCAAATGAGTGAGAAATCCCAAACAACCCTACCAAGTTTTTGTTTATCCAACAATATTGTAAAAAGGAATCTGACACCATCAGTGTTACATTTCACCAGTGATCTGATAAACCAAAACAAGAGACACATTGACACACTGGGTAGCCCTGTCAGTCACTGCTAACTAGTACACAAATAGCTCCACAGGATATCCAGACTGTGCAGATATATGGTTTAATCTAGTGGGAAGGAAGCTTTTTTTTAATTAATCTTCTAAATAAGTATTTTTAAGGAAACATTTCAGTCCATTAAGCTAGGCCTCAAATTTAAGTCTGAGTAGATCATTGAAATATTTTCTAACCAAATTTTAATAATATACAGACAGCCACACAATTATTGTTTTGGTTTAACTTTCAGAAGTGGCTTTCCAGGAAAATAAAGTCTGCAGAAAAAAATCCAGAAGGGGAAAGCAACCCTTCTACCTATGGGTTTTGGGAGAAAAGGAAAAAAAATTAAAAAATGAAAGAAAAAAGTGAGCTGCTTAGTGGTGTGAATGTATCTCAAATTCTCTTACCAAATGAAATTGTAGGGGAAAGGTATTACATGTAAGATGACATGTCCACAGGGTCAGGAAAATAATTAAATTTATTAAATTATTTTCAAAGCAAACCTTGAACTTTCATGGTTCCCTTTCTGCTCTGTATTGTAATTGCTTTGGTTTATTGGATGTTCTTACATCTATTGTCCCTCATCCACTAAACATTTTTTTTGGTTTTTGCTGTTTAATCTTAATAGCTGTATAAATTATTTAGGGTTTGACCCTCAGTGTTTCTGGATAGTAACAAAGATCTTTTAAAAGGATTTCTGGGTGTGGATTGTGTTTTTCAAGGAAAGCTTGAAACTCTTTGTAAGAAACTATTGCTTAATCTAAATTAAAAACCAAAATTAGCCCTAATAATTACTGAATGGTATCCAGAAATAAATGTGATTCAGACTCTATAGTTAAGTAAATGTTAGGGAAGAAAATGAGTAGAATAATTTCAAAAATACACCCTTAATTTACATTTGTCATATTTAGTCACCAAATTGAAAATAAGGCACTTCCTACTGAGATTAACATTTTGGTTTTTCACTTTTGTTTTGTTTGCTTGTTTTGTTTTTGGGGTTTTATTAAATGTATCTTGACAAAACCTTCTGTTCACAAAAGTTTGCCATTCATGTAATTCATGTCATAGAAAGAAGAACACAGGCTGGTTTATGATGGATATTTTCAGCTTTTTTACAGATATATATATATATATATATATATATATAAATTGAAGTAATTAAAATCTCTATCTCTTCTCTGAACAACCTTTACTTTCACATTAGGACAAGAAACAATCAATATTTAGAATTCTATATCTAAATTAGATTACAGTTCTTCAAATCCTGTCATCCATTGCTTCATTCTCCTCCATAGTGTTGTTAAGTAGTAATAATTACACTAAAAGTCTGCTTGCAAATTCCACAGGGTGTTAGCCATAGCATATGGTTTTGAGTTTGGGTAGACTATTCCCTCATTTCAAATTGAAGTGCTATATGGTATGCATTTAGAGCAAATATTACTGCCTCGAGTACAAAACATATCTATCATTTATAGCTAGAAATTGCATAAAGACCCTTTCCATAATACATTTTTTATTATTCTGTAAGAGTGAGGAGTAATTTCACAGTCTAATAAAACAGCAGTGATATTCCTCACATATGTATGACTCAACAACGCTGAACATGTTCTTTCCCTGGCATCAGCTGAAATTGATTTGAATCTCTCATTAACAAGAACACCACCACAAACCAAATCCATAATGTTCAAAATTGGTGTTCTAGCAAAAAATTAGATTTCTTCACAAGTCCTGATTAATATTCCTGGTTTTTTGTGTTTTTTTTTTTTTTTTCCATCTGAATGAATTTAATAGCTAACCAATGCTCTGGAACTTATTGGTTATGTAGGTTCTTCATAACCAAACTATAAAAACCTAACAAATATTGGTTTTAATCCAAGCCACATTTTATCTACTTTTCTATTCTTCAAATTTCAGTTACACATACATTGGAAAGGAATGTGGATGTTTATTGAAACAAGAAGCTTTGCTGCTTTAGTGTTTTTACTTTGAGTCATCTTGATTGTTTTTGCATTACAAGCTAAAATAGGTCATAGGACAATGTTGGCTGTCCAAGGGAACTTGAGAACAAAAAGAGGCAAATCACTGATTCTGCACTGTGATTTGGCTATGGATGATCACTGAGGTCACAGTCAGTGCTGGCCCATGAATCTGTAGAGCACAGCATCAATATTGTTTTCAGTCTGATCAGTTAAATGTCATACAAGCTGATATGTGAGAAAGTGTGAAGGTCGGCAGCATTTCAGAAGTCAATGAACTAGATAATAGCTGGGGAGGGAAAAAAAACCTACTAAACTTTTACTAGGAAAGGCCTGGAGACTTGTAGCACAACCAGAGACAGTAAATCCTTCAATCTGTTTGGGTCACAGTAGTGCTCTACATTCTGTAGAGAAACCGTATGCAAGGAGTTGTGTTTCTTTACAACTGTTACCTCACACCTTATCTTCCCATCCCAGCTCTTTTAAACTAACTAGTCAACTGCTGAGTAGATGCATCCTAATTTTGCTTGAGGGGGTAAGGAAGGAAAGATCAGAAAAGTGTATTGTGAAGTCTTGCATCAGATTTGAAGGGAAAGAGTGCTGACATTTTAACAAAAATATCTTTTGTCCAGAGTCCTTGGAGGGCAATCAGCAGGAAAAAAATGGACCTAATTGCTTTATCACCCTCTGAAGGCTGAGATGACCTCACTGAAGTCAGTTCATTGGAATGGTAGAAAACCATGGAGAACAAACTTTGAAAAAGCTTCTTTTCTTCAAATTTTCCAGTGTAACACTATAATTTGGGCAGAGATGTTAATAACAATAACATGAAAAGAGCTGCTGCCATATTATCTGCTGTCCTCTCAAAAGCTATATTAAGCCGTTTCTCCAGAAACTTGATTCATCTGATTGAGATGTATTTCATTATGCAAATCAGTGAGGACAGGCAGGAAGAGCTAGGGTAAATTAATTCTATCATAGAGCAGAGGTGTAGTCTCAAATAGCTCAGGTAAACCCTGCCTTACAAATTCTGTCATTATTAATTAATTAGAGGTTTTAATCTGCTAATTAATGTGGTGCTTTATACTATTAACTCAGGTATAGAAGTCAGCTGTGTTGGTCCACAGCCACCAACACACTCTCTTTTAGGAGGCCACAATATATTTTAGTGATTCGTATATATATAAAGGAATTCCTTGTTTCTTTATCTTCTTTATCCTGCAGTTTGTGTCCAAGAAAGGATCAAGAGAGATACCAAGAATGATACCTTCCCTCAAAGCCGAAAATGGAATGGAGAAGTTTTTCTAATTAACTTTTCTAGGTAAATCATGTTTCCATATCTATTGTCAACATTCTAAACCTCTATTACATTGCTGTAGATTTGCTGGTAATTCTCTTTAAATGTTCATAGGAGAACATTTCTATTACTCTTGCAAAGTGGCTTTGGGCTGAAATAGGTAGTCTCCTACGTGCTTCTCCATAAATTTCAGAGGAATTTTTAATGCATCAGCAATGCATCAGTGAATATTTTGTCTGCTGTTAATTGCCCACATTTTCATAAGTACCACATGACTTATTTGACAGATGCCTCATTGAGGGCTTAAAAAAAATGTGTTATTTAATAAGTTTGTTGCATTCCTTTCTGATGTGTAAAATTTGCTTATTACGAAAAAGAAAGAAAAATATGAAGTGAGAATTGAGAAGTCCCATTTTTAAAGTCACATGTCGTTTAATTCTACACATGCCAGTATGAGTACAAGTAAATGTACTTACTGGTACACAAATATTTTAAAATCCTAAAGTAGCGGGGTTTAAGACAATAGGTTTGAAATATTGTATGAACTTTAATTCAAAGTGCTTGATATTTATAAGCTAGATTTACCTTAGCCCTACAAAAAAATCTTAATTAAATTAGCTTAATCAACCAGACTCAAGCTGTAAAGCTCTCTTGGACAGATGTGCTACTTAATTACATTCTGATTTACTATATTAACTTGATGTCACATACTGTAACAAAGGTCTTGAGCCATTTTTTAATTAAACGGAAAAATATGCAGACATGAAATTGGTTGTGTAGATCAGATCTGTTTAATTTAACTTCATGGCTTTGTCACATCATTTTCCTTCTTTGAAG
>JAYDZK010000056.1:40008911-40065461 GCA_034509185.1 Euphonia xanthogaster | reverse complement strand
TGAAGCATGCTGAGTATGTGTAGTTTTCCTTCTATAACAGGGGTGATTCGTAATAATAGAGTGAGGGAGATGGCTTTTGGACTGTTTCTTCCCTCAGCTCTGTCTGTCTTCACATCATCACATTTCCAGGAAGAAGAATTGGCTGAAAAATGACTCTGAGTAAGCCCCGCTTAGTGTTTTTTCAGTGTAAAACTTAAAAGTGACATTATGGTATCAGGCAGCTGCCTTTTTTTTTTCCTTTTTTTTTCCCTCCCTGCCAGATGCAAGGGCAATGATATGAAACTGAAAGAAACCACAGCTCAATCGTCTGCCTTCCACTTAATTTTTCATACAAATTTAAGGTCAGGTTGTGGCCTGGTAACCGGTGAGGTGTATGTAACATTAGAATGGTAATACTCTGAAACTGATTATGAAGAGAAACCAGGAAGAATGGACAGGAGCCTGCTCTTGGTTAAACTAAAACTAGATCAACTCTATTACTGTATGAAGTAATGGACCTCTTCAGATTTATACTATTGATAAGAAAATGAAAAATGCATCAGAGGACAACAGTGACACAGTTATATTACACTTTCAGTAAAATGATCTTTTGTGCTCATGTATATGTTTCATCTATTTTACATATTATATAAAAGTTGTGTGTATAAAAGATATATCTTCGTGTATCGGAGCATCTCAATATGACATTGGCTGCTGCATATTTCTGGCTACATAATAAAATCATTGCTTATAGTAGAAAACTTGTTATTTACACAAACAAAAGTATCAGTAGAATATTTTAAAAGCTGCTATTGGTTTTTACCTTTATTTGGTAATTAGAACACCTTCTTGTGCTTGTTCTTTGTGAGAACATTTACATCTCTGCTATTTAAGAAAATACATATACATGTCAGAGCAAAATATTCTTGTGAGCGTTTTTTTTTCAGATTTTTCTATATTGTTAAGAAAATGAAATAGAATTTACTAAATCTGCCTTCTATTAGTTTTATTGCAGTGCTATAGATCAATTCTAAGGTAAAGTTATTGGGAGGTTTACAGATTGGTGGGGAACCCTCGGTGGCGATATTAAGATCCATGGTGCACATTCCAGTGTGAAATTAAATGCAGTGAAATTATTGTCTTTAAATGTTTGTCTTTTATCCTTGTATCAGGCAGGCCAAAATTTCTGCAAATGTGAGAACCATAGCTCCATTTTCCAGAAGTCCAGCTGGTAAAATCACCCTATCAAATAGTAGTCAATTCTTTCTTATTCTAATGCACAGAAAGAAAAAGGGTCATATTATTCTGCATAGTTTTGACTCATTTTCAAGACTTATCTCTGAAAAAATTATTGTGCTTCAGTGTTAGTATGAACTGCATAGTAATGATTTCTATCTGGTTCTTGAGCAACCAGTGGTAGGGGGATATGAGTGAAACAGTAGGTCATATTACAGGAGACATTTTGGATTTCTGCTAAATCACTTCAGAAAAATCTTTTGATTAAGGCAGATAATCTTCATTGCAATATTTACTGATTTTTCCACCCCTTCATTCATTATACCTCGAATAAAATTTATTTTACATTGCTCCCTGTTTACAATACTGTTGAAGGCAAATGAAACCCTGAAAGGTCAAAGCAGACCTCAAAGAAGGGACCTTGATAATATGCAAGATAAATTTATAACTGAGTAATAGAGTCTCATATTTATTCAAGCCAGTTGCAGCAAGGTTCATTTGACAGACAAAATTTACAATGAAGTTAAAGACAGTGAAAAACATAACCAGCTGGAAAAGTACCATGATTTTCTAGTGACTTCTCTAAATGAGTGTTCTGAAGGCAGAAAACTGCCAGTGTTAGATAACATTCATTCCTCTCTCAATGGTCAAAGCAATAGTGGTTTTATTGCAACCATATTCTCAGCTTGACTTAGCAAAACCTCAACGTTGCTGAAATAATTTTGAATTTTACCATTAATTTCTGTGAGGTTTTCAGTTCCCCTTTTAGGCTTTTAGTACAGTGGGAATGTTGTTGACATTCATGAAAGGTGAAGATATCAGTAAAAAAAAATAACCCTTACATTGCAGAAATTCAATAAAATAATGCATCACAGATGAACAGAATAGCTTAAAAAGAGAGAATAATTTCCTGTTTAGATATTAAAGGGAGATCTAGCATTTCCAGCACTTTAAGCAGTACTGTATATAAACTTTATAAAGGTACAGCGCATTCAGCTTGTGAAAGTAGTGTATTTTACGTGAAAATACAAAAGTGCTGACATGTAATTGCTCACTAATATTTTCAAATGAATTCTTGCTGTTGCACAGTTTGTTTCAGTTCTGCTTGCTAACTTTCTTGTTCATCACTGAATGTCCAGGACTGGAACCAAAAAATTGTATCTGTTACTTGTAATTTTCTCAATCAAACTCTGAACTCTTTCCTTAACATTTTCAACAATTCTACCATGTGGTACTCGAGATAATCCTGAACCCAGTATGTTTTCCTGACGGCTAGATTTGCCTGTCACTAGTGTTTGCTTACCAGCAGTATCATATGAATGAGGTGAATTTTCATTGGAAGAAGCATATTGAAAACGTGTGTGTATTCTGCTTTGTTAAATCTGTGTAAAGTTGCCCCCCTCCCACTGCAATAGTCTTTACTTTCTTTTAATCTTGCAAAGAAATGTAAAAGTGGAATAGCTGACCCCATGTTCAAAGTCGTTGTCAGAGACAATGAAGTCATAGGCTTCTGTTTTTAATAATGTCTTGCAAAACACAAAGCATCATTAATCATATTCAGAGGATAAAAGACACAGAGATTTCCTAGTCTCAAACTTTTCTGAAGCATTGAAGACTTCAGTGTTGTAGATTCACATAGATAACATCCCTCTGCACAGAAAAGGAAATCAGAAAAGCAAATGTGAAACAAAACCAGTTTTATTCCAGTATATAAAAACTGAGACTATCTTTTATGCAAAACAAAATAGACTAGAATGACTATTCTGTAGTAGCAGTTCAACAACAGATGGCATCTGTAAAGAGTGTCTATACAAGAAATAAGACAGATAACAATCACGCTGTTGCAATACTAACTTTCTTACTTCCTTCCCAAATACATCCACTGTCAGTCCTGTGTTTTATTTGGTTTAGATGAATGGCAGAAGCAAAACTGGATTACAAATTCCTCTAAATATTACTGTCCTATCCAATGGGCCAGGCTTTCATTGTAAGCCGAATTCTGCAAAATCCAATTCCTTAAAATTTGAATCACTTTTGTCTGGAAATGCAGTCTTAGTTCATCTGCACATTAAGACCTCAGGAAAATAATTTTGCTCCAAAAGGAGGAAAATGTAATAGTACAGTTGAAATTTGGCCCTCTCCAACATAACATGTGCCAAACTGGGAAGAAAAAATAGCCATGATGATGTGTTTAGAGATGTTCGTTCAGCAAAGTGTTTGAGAATAGGCTTCACTCTGGCTTAAGTTTAAACATGTGCTTAAAATGCTATGATGAGTTAGGACTATGTTGTCAATGTGCATGCAAGCTGACAATAAGAAAGGGAATGTATAACGCATGCATAATATATGCTATGCTTGCATTTGTCTGATAAGAGAGAAAAAGACTCTAACTTGCCTACAGTTACAGATCATGTTGTCCCAGACAAAAGGAGAAACAACTAGTCTCAGTGTAGTCTGCAGGGGGAAATCCAGCTTCTGTGAAGGCTGTATGAGACTTAACACTGATTTCAGAACAACCACGATTTCACTTTCAGAGGGACACCACTTTGCACTAGGATAGATTTATTCAATGAAAGACTTCTCTCCACTTGAGACAGCTAGAGATTGCAGTGTAATGCTTTGCAGAGTAATTGGGTGGAATGGAGAGGACAGTCACTGGAAGTCATCAACAAACGGATGAAATAATCAGTATCAATGTTTGTAGGAAAAAAGCCTCAGAAAAATTTCCACAAATTAAATTGTCCCACCCCATCAGCCAGAAACTGAGACCTCAACACTCTTAGCTCATCACCCAGCAGATCTCATAGACACCAGTGCTCCACACACCCACTCACTGTTAGAGCTGTCTATCTAATCCACCTTTTGGGATTGTCTTTATGCGCTGAAGTAGTCAATGAACTATATGATCTATTACTAGGTCAGTTTGTATAACATCTTCTCAAGGTACTGTACATCTTTTGACATAATAGATTAATTGCCAGATTTGTAAGATATGCAAGGTTACATTTGGAAGAAACAACCAATATGTTATCAATAACATAGTTATACCACTCCTAACAAGAGAGACGAAATGCAAAAAAGACCCAGATCATCATTTTATCTTGTCTATGTAACTTTTTTGTTTAAACTAAAATACATTGAGTTTTTGGCTCAAACTCTTCCTTCTCACTGAATAAATGAAGATAAAAAATCATTTTGCAGGGTTACAGCATCAATTGATAATGAAGAGATTTTCAGATGTGATCCAGATTCAGCAGAAGACTTTGAGTGTTCAATAAATAAGAAATCTGTTTGTGAAAGGTGAGTTTCTGGGGAGCTTGGAATGTTCATGGATGTATGGAGGAATTGTGACTAATTGGGCAACTAAAACAGGAATGGGAAAAAGTTTAAACTGTAAGCCTGTCACTTTGTCTTAAGGTTTTCTTTTCTGGAATTTCAAGAAATTTGTAGGACATACAACAAGTTGTTTCTAAGTCAAAATATCAGTTTTCATTTGAAAATTTAGAATTTTTGGAGAGACATGGGGTGTTGGAGTAGTTTTGCATGCATTTGATTTTTCTTAATTTTGTAAGAAAACTCTGGAGAAATCTCTTGCCATTTATCCAAAGTAACATTTTGCTCTTACATTTTTTTTGACTCATTCACCACTCAGGAGTCCATTTCTTTGTATCTTTTATTTTTACCCATGACCACCTTTGTGATTGTATTTGCCTTGGTACCAAAGTGCTCAACATCATTTTAATGTCAAATACCAACTCATATGAAATCATGTAAGTTACCGTATCAGGACTGAAAATCATCAATCACTATTTATTTGTCATCACAATTACATCCCTGTGGGCTGAGTAACACAGCCCAGTGTGTATGTAAATATAATGGTGTTTTGCATTGGTGTGGACATTTGTCCACAAGATGTTGCACAAACAAGGCCAAAGGCTGATGTACATTCTAAATGAAAAAGTGAATATGAACCAGTTTTCTATATTAGTGTCCAACTGTGCTGTAAGAAAAAATGTTGATTATTCATGGATTGTCCTCAGTCAGTGTTTTATTCCTTCTGGATTCTGTAGGATATCTTTGAGTGTTTTCAATGACAAAGATGACAAAAATGTTGGATTTAAGCCAAACTATGAGTATTTATTGAGTATAATCAAAGCATAAATAAAGAGGTCATGGCAGGAATTTTTCTTGGTTATCTTTAAATTGCAGCCTTTTTTCATGAAGCTATGTTACACCAGGTACAAATAATAAGGATAATATTATGATGTATTTATGAACTCTTTTTCATCCAAATGAGTTTAAACAATATCGTCTGTAAAACGAGAAAAACAAAACAAACACCCCACCCCCACCCAAAAAAAACCTTTAAAAAAAATAACCACTCCATGCCTCACCTGGAAGAATATGATAATGCCTCTCTAGCCAAAGCATTGGAAATACAGAGATGACTTTGTGAATGTGGACCAATGGGGTTGTCATTCACAAAATTGTCATATTTTAAGGAGGGATTGTGGACGGGAGTGAGATCATAGGACCTCGTTGCTTCCTAAGTTGAAGTACTATTGTCATTTCATTGTCCACTTCCCAAACACTGAACATAACTGGGATTCAGTTCATGAACAGTATATTACAATATGTCATAATCTTGTTTGAATTGACACAGCTAATAGTCTGTTCATTAGGGACAATACCTGACTTTACTAAGAGAGAAAAAGCAAGGAGAGTGAATATCTCTGAAGTTTCAGAGTTTATCTTCTTTTGAGGTTACCTGCACTTTCCTTTTTCACATAATAAAAACACATGTTTCTGACAACTTTTTTGTGGTTTTACTGGATATAAATGTGGCAGAGTTGTTTCCTTAGCACATGGCACAAAGGTCAGCCTTAGTCCATTACCTTTTTTTTATGGATTCTTGATTACTGCTTGCTGATTTGTTTAACCCTGAACCACATAAATCAGTAAATCTTTCTGAGAACTGAACCATGTAGTAATGCATTGTTGAACATCTGTCTCTACAAAAACTGTAAATTTATTTTTTAAAGAGGGAATTCAGCATAGCTAATAAATGTGATTTCATGCCTTTTACTTTTCAGCTGTTTCTAGGTTCTAGAGAGTAATGAATTAGTAACTCTTGTAACCCATTGTAAGAGAATAAGCTACTAAATGCAAATAATATTTCTGAATAATAGACTTCTACCTTCTACAGAAGTATTAAGAGGCATTTTTCTTGGGGACCAACAAATTTTTGAGGCTCGGAATTATGCTGTACATCATCCTGACACAGCTTCTAACTGATATAAATATAAATTCCCATAGTTACTACAGTGAATCATGTTTCCACGGCTGATATTTATCTCTACAGCTGTGTTATGAATATCAGTTCTCTCTATACCCTCACACCATTAATTACATACCAGATTTCCTAAAGAAACATGATAATAGATGAGAAATAAATAGCAAGTGAAAGACCACAACTGAAAGAGCTGTCCAGGCTTTTATAATCAGTAGAGAGAAACAATTGCATCCAAACTGTGGAACATTTAATCGCAGGGGTGGTACTTGAAACAAGCTGATAAATCCTGCTGTGAAATCCTTTTTCATTCTTCAGATGCTAAGAGACAAGAATGACTAGTCCAGTTCTACCCCAGGGCCTGAAATGTGGCCAGCTACAGTTAGATAATGTGGATTTCTCAGTCTGTGCTGAGAATCCACCACCTTCAACTCAGTGTTGAAAAAGTGTAACTCTTCACTAGAAGCAGGGAGAAGAACAACAAGAATCATTTTTCTTTGCCTCAACCCACTGGCCTTAACACTCAGATTTTTACCCAGGCTTATTCTACAAAATACATTTGTTTTATTTTTACTACTAAATATTCTTTAAGCATGAGTAGAGTAATTCCAAACATTATTCTTAATTTCTTTCTGACACCATTTGGAGACTACATTTGAAGTATGATGGTATTTCTAAGGAATCTTGAAATTTCTCCTTATATTATTGTAGGTGTCAGTGTTTTGGTCTTGGCTGGGTTAATGGACTTAGCCATGCCTCCCAATATTCAGGAGCATTAACCTGAATTTGCTGTCTTTGTTTTCCCAGAGGTGAGACATCAATTAGATGCATTCTAGTCAGAATAAGAAGGCGATTTAAAGCATTAGCACTTCCTTTCCAAAGTGGGAGCACCTGCTGAGTGCTCAGTGGTAAACGTGAAATGGAGAAAAACCTCAAAATATTTGCTGGGTAGATACTTTGGGTATCTACCTATCCTGGCCTGTCCATTAGGCTTAACAGCAATTAGAGTGTGAGTAGCTATCACTGTCCTTAATTCGCTAAGAAAACATGAATTCTAATTAGCTTCAGGCAAAATTAGAAGTCTCCCCAGAGGGATTCTAGGTCCACGTGGAAGTTCTCAGTGGGATACAGCCTGAACATCCTCCAGCCTAATAGCAGGAGATGTTAAAGCCTCATAGCAGGCTGGAGACAGAGCTTTATTAAAAACATCTCTTTTAACCCACTGCTGTGTCTTTAGTACCACAAATAACAGCACATGGAGTCCATTTTTATATAAATTCTGGGTATGGCTTGTAAAAAATCCAAGGGATATTTTATGCTAATAGCAACATTATGGGCTCTGTCTTCTCAAGCTTTACTGAGGCCTAATGCAGCAAAATTCCAGTGGTCTTGGATAGGTGATTTGCCTTTGTAAACTGGGCAAATTAGTTACTCGAAGGACTAATTTAAAATTTCAGATTATCCATAAAAGCATTCTCACAGCATTATTCTAAACTCTTTTAAGGGATGGTTATGAACTACTGATGTTTTTGGTTTTTTTTGTTAAGATGATCACCGTTTATTTCTTGGTTTGAACTGCCCAAAAGCACTACTTGAGGTTTTGTGATATGATTGTTATGCTAATTTGATAACAGCATCTCTGTTCATTGTTGAGTCCCTACCCTGCTTTCCTGTGCAAAAAGCTTAACAAACAATTCTGAGTTTAAGTTTGTTTTACTGAGGAATGCTGGGATTTTTGCTGCAGTTATTCATGATTTAATGGTTTTCTAAATGTAATGATTCAGCTAATGTAGTATTTTATGCTAGTTTTGGAATTAACCTGTTTTCCCTTCTTTGGAGAGGTCCAGAGCTCTTCTCTTAATTTTTAATCTTGAAGTATCAGAGCACAGACCTCAGTGCTGGGGGATCCATGGTAGGCTCCATGTGTGTATTCAGCTTCTTGAGACCACAGAGAAGGCACAAAGCACTTGCACTCCCCATCCCAAGTCACTTCTGCCTTGGAAGGACAAGAAGAAAGCATGTAGGAAAAGTCACCATGTGAGCAGGACACTAGAAGCAAGCTAAAGAGTGAAGGAGAAGGTGGGAAAGGCAGTGAATTAGCAGGGAACATGTCATCTATAAAGATTACACTTTGTGCTATGACTACTTGATATTTATTCTGTCATCTTCAAAAGAAGTTTTGCACAAAGTCTTCACTCAGTTGTTGCAAGTTAAGCAAATAATTTAAATATCCATCTACTCTTCTTAACTATCCTATTAAACTTTTTCTGGTCCTCAGTTTCCTCCTTAAGCTGCTGTTTTATGTATTCCTCCTAGTTTTGCAGACATGGGAGGATGTGATGGTAAAGTCACCTGATGAATTTCCTCATTCCTCCCATTCTAGTTATGTTCTTTGTTTTGGCTCTCTTCAAAACTTGGACAGGACGATTCTGTTAATTCATTACATCTCTTAACCTAAGCCAGTCACCCACGTAATGATCAAGATCTTCTACTTTTAATGCAGAACCTCAGATTAAGTCCTTCCTCATCTCCAGAGGTTCTGGATTACTGAAACTTTGGTCTGATGATAGAAGTTGGGAGGTATTTATGAATCCTGCGCCACTTTTATATCATTATTCAGATATGAAGAATGGGAACAAGTAAATACAAGGGAAGGTGAGATGAAGTAAGGCAAGGCAAAGGATGGGAGATTTTTTCCTAACATAATTAATACCTGATAAGAAACTAACCTTAGTGTTAAAGACCAAATAGAGAGAGAGAGAAAGCTAAGAATCAATCATCTATAGTTTTCCCGACCTGTGTTTGTTTGCAGCTTTTTATCCTAGTCAATGTAACGTTTTTAGAAATATTTAGTCCATGAAGACTGACAGTATTATAAAAGTAATAATTAATAATAATAATAATACACAACTATAAAAAGGAAAAGTTTTAGAAACCTACAAAGGGGGATGCCCCTGCCAGATCTAGTTTATTCTGTCTGATTTCTTCACCTGGTTAACAGAAAAATGAGTTTAAAAAACAAAAATTCAATAAACTGGTCAATGCCTTTTTAGGTCAAGTGCTCTATGAATTGTCAATCTAGACATTAAGATCATTATTTGCTGCTGCACATTTCAAATCTGACCAGCAACAGTTGTCAATATTTTGTAGGGAAAGATTAACATTGTACCAGCCAAGGGTAAAATTAATTGTTTTTTTACTACTCCTTCTTTTTGTTTTGGACAGAGACTTTGATGTAGCATGGTGTTTGGAGTGCTTAAGGTAGTCTAGGCAGAGATGGATGAATGAGGCAAGCAAAGGTGGATGATAAATGCAGTTTATTTCCTGACCACATATGTGGTACATACTTCTTTAAGATCAGTCTGGCAGCGCGCCAGGTATTTACTATTCATCAGTAGATTGCACTGTTGGATGACTGTGCTTTTGTTTTCATTCTTCTGTTGGTAAAATTAGAGACTAGTCAAATCTGTAAACAGTATTCCAGGCTTTTGTATATTTAGCAATTGTGCTATGGCAATGAAAAGCCTTTGCAGAATTCTTATAAATATTCACTCAAGTAGTGCTTTTAACTTGGTGAAAAATATCACTTGTTTCAAAACAAACAAATTAAAACTCAGGTCTGTTCTGCTTTTGCGTAGAAAGATCTGATGCAATTGTCTTGATCACAACCCAGAAAAAAAATTGCATCTTTAACTCTGGGCCCTCTCTTTCAAGCCATTCTCATTCCTTATTTAGGATACATAACTGCATGGCCTGCCCTTTATGCAGGGTGCCCTTACTGTCAGGAACGCAACTGGCTACAGAAGTTTGGTTCTTCGAGGATCTGCAGAACTCAAGGTAAAATGTACAATAAGCTGTAAAGTGACCAGCATCCTTTAAATGTTCTGGGAAAACAACAGGATTATATGCATGAACACCAGAAATTAGTTTTTCATGGATGGAAAATTCTTCCCCAGAGGCAAGAGAAACTAAATAGTATAGAACAAAATACAGTAATTTTGGAATAAGAACACATAACCAAATCGTTTCCTTACATGTATTTTTTGTTCAAACCTAATTTATGTTTTGAAGGACTGCCAGAATAGTCCAACTTGTCTCTCCATAAAGTTCTGTGTGATTCTTTTTGGAGTGGGTGTGGAAAGGGGAGTCAAATGAGGCATGCTATCAGGTAACATATATAGTTTACAGTTTTGAAATTGTGGTGCCTTTATCTGACTAATGGAATTTTGCCAAGTATTGATATTAAAAGCAGGGGGAATTTAAATAAGAGTGTCTCCTAGCCTGCCAGAGGATGGTTCTTTATGAGCTCACCCCAAACCTTCAGCCCCAGTATTTTCCTTGAAAAATATTTTGGCTTCTCTCCATCTAAAACTTTTGCTGATCCACTGTACTTGGCACATTAATTTTTTCTGATTATTTTGGCAGCCATTAGACTTTGCCTAAGCCTACCATAGGGAGAAAACAAAGAAAGAAAACATGAGTATGCATGACATGGGATAATTTGTTCCTTTACTTTTGTATTACTGACAGTAAGTGCCACTTCATTTACCATATATAAGGTGTAAGATAAATTTATAGAAAAGAGATTATTCCTTTTTTATTTATAAAATCTGACCATCAACTTGCAGTTGGATGCTAAGAGCAGTTGTTCCAAGCTCCTGAAAGAGCACTCAGGAAAAGTAAGCATGTTCAGTTCTTAGTTTTTCAGGTTTTTCACACAGGAAGAGACCTCTCGTGGCAGGTACAGGAACCACCATCCAGCAAGAACCTTACAACTAGAAAAAATGGATTTTAATCAAACCTAGTACAAAAAGAAATAAGGCCCAAGTAAGGAAAACAGTTTAAAAATTTCCATAATATTTTAATAATATATCTTGTTTTAACAATATAATGCTATGCAATGAAAATAATAATTAGGGGAAGATCTGGGATGAGGGGACTGGAGAAGAATGAGAAAAATTAGTGAAAGCTATCTAAAGTTTCCATTGAACTAACTAGAAGGCCCTATAGCAAGATTTAACAGTTTTGGTTTCCTAGTCATTGCCAGTAGGTTTGGGATACAGTGCTGTAGTCAACAAATTCTAAAGGGAGCTTTATGCCAGAGCTGGGCTGGTAATTCCTCCACAGCAGCCATTCCAAATGCACATTGTATAAGGCATCTCTTGTGCATCCTGATGATGCACATGAAACACATAAAACAAGATAAGACCAATCAAGTAAAGGAAGTTTAAACAAAGCAATCTGTTACTTTTGGCCTGATTTCAAACTGCCTTATTCAAATAAAGAAATTGCAGTTTAAACATCATCAGTGGGGGAAACAATCAAGTATATCCTGAAATTTGGTGAAAATTAAAATACATTACAGGATGCCCAATTATTTTGAAGCCCATCATTTTCAGCTAGTAGAAGATAGACTAGTATTTATGTGTGTGTCTAAAATTGGTGTTGATGATACCTGTTTTATGTTATTCACTAAGAAAATAACTACCTTTGCCAAATTCTATTAAAACAAATTCCTCCATCTTTAAAGCAATACTCTTGCCAACAGAAGTTCTAAGTAGGAATTCCACAGTTTAGCCAACTAAGAGCTTTTCTTAGAGAAACCAAGGCTTATAATACATTTCTCAGCAATGTCACTTGTAAATTTAGATGGAAGCCAGAAAGTATGAATGAGATCTTAGAATAGCCAGTAGTCCTCAAGGTTAGAGAAATTTTCCTGAAGACCCAGGTTTATGCATTTTTTGAAACTTAATATTCTAGAGAAAAACACAGACTGAGTGATGACTTTGATGTGAAACCTTTCCCTCTTCCCTAGCATATTACTTCACCCTGGCTTAGTGAGTTGTTCGGTCTTTAAAGTACTCCCATTGAAACTATTTCACCCTCATTAAATATTCATTAACTGGTTTTTGGAGAGCTCCATGCCACACAGCAGACATATTCATTGCTCTGAACCACATAGTGTTAGACCATGAACATTAATGGATGTGCTACAACTCAGATGGGTGTTTACTGGCTTTCTCTCCCCTTCCTTACTTTGGAAATTCTCTCTTTTGACATGTCTTCAGGTAGAACAAGAGAATTTAAAAAACTACAGTTAAAACCTCAGAATATTTCTATGATTCTTTTCCATCCAGCTGCAGCAAAAGCCATCCAAGTCCATTCCCTATCCTAGGGAAGAGTGGCAAAAAATTAGAAAGTGTATTATTCCATCCTTTGGATGATTTTTCAGCAGCTTCTGTCATTCCATTTTTTTTCAGATAAAGACAATAAGATAATGTCTGGTTTATGCATAATAGCAAATTTCCTGACTTTTCCATCTTTTCACTATTGTAAGAAGCTGCAGGAAGATGTTGCTTTCTGAGGTTTGGTTCTAGTCTATCCAGATTTGATTGGAGTGCTCTTATTTAATAAGAACTGTCTTCTGGAGAAGGCCCACCAGGACATATAGGTGGCAGAAGTTCTGAATCATGTCTAATGAATTTAGTTGTCTGTATCTCTGCTGTGAGCACGACACAGTGTGATCATGTAACACTGTGAGCATGATCACTTCTGTGTTGGAAATGGTGGGGAAGTTCTGCAAACAACCAGCAGCAGAGACACAGACAACTAAATTCAGCCAGGGCAACAAAACTGAGGTAGACTTCAAGTATCTGAAATTTGGACTTATGGAACTAAACTGGGAAATTGTTTAAAATAACCTTTGCTATTTTCATGGCTGTAGCTGCTGCATTACTTACTCACTTTAGAAAATATTACCCTGAATCTCCAAACAACGTCTCTAGATATTACTGGAATATAAATGAACCCCAATTATTTTAGTGTATATTAATTCTCAAAGAGGGTAGCCAAAATGCAGTCATTTTTATTAGTGCTCTGCCAGTGTTGTGGGGGTTTTTTTAGTGGTTTAGGGTGGTTTTCTCCCTCTCTTGTGGCTGGTGAGTTTCTTAAAGGCAATAAGAAGAAAAGTTATGTGACTGTGATAAGAACTTCTATACTCTGACTGTGGACTAGGCAGTGTGTTTCATTATAACAAAATGCGAAGAACAAACGCTTTAAAAAATGAGATTAGAAGTGATGTCTTGCTCTAGAAAAATAAATAGTAAAAAAAGCTTTTGGAGATATTTTCCATGAAGCTATTGTGGATAATTATCAGCACCCTTAAGAAAGCCAAAATACAAAATCTTGGAAAGGTGCATATATTTCATGTTACCAAATGTGCTTTGATGTCTCAGTAGGAAATACAATTAACATAACTCAACTTATGAATCATCTTTCAAGTTGTTTATACTTATTTCTTCCTACTCTTTTTTCCCCTTTAATTATTTATTCAATATTCCCACAGAGAAGTAGATGAGGGGGAAAGAATTATTTATATAATTGAAACCACATACTGCATAATGAAACATTTCATAAATAGCATACACACTCTTGTCCTTCATAAGTGTTCACAAAGAATGGTTTTATCCTCCATGAAGCAGGTTTATCCAAAGTAAACAATGTCCTTCTCGAGGAGTGTTATGTTGACATGTTTGTGAAAAATGCACGCAGTATGCAAGAGAGACATTGCCCTGGATTATAGCTAAAAGCCAATAAGGATGGATATTTTTACAAGAGATGGGGAAAATGGTTGCATTGAGGGTATAATTCACAGTAAGCTTATTAAATGGAAATCTTTATCTTTAAGAAAAAAATGCAACATGTTGCTATTAATCTTTATTTTAAAGGGGTTACTATAATAGCATTATGATAAGCAAACTGTTTGACTTCATTGTAGAACCATTTGGGAATTTTTCAAAGAAACATTTTTTCATATCCCTGCTTCTCATTGGGAAATAAATCACATAATTCTACATAGTGCTTCACTCGGTCATGCGGGCGAATCCATAAAATCTCTTCATCTCATTTCTCTGATATACCCTTTTATTCCATAGTGGCTCACTTGCCCAGCAGTCATGTTCAGTGTATTTGGAAGCAAATTCTTATTTAGGAGGTATTTTTTTTTCTCAGGAAAATTATTGCTCTGTAATTATTAAGTGTAAAATCCTTGAGGAAAGTAGTATTTCTATCTGAAAAGCCATAAGTTAAGAATTTATTAGATATTTTCACATTTGAAAAATGTATCTTTGGAATAAAAATGCTTCACAGAATTGTGTTAATTTTGTAGAGAATACATATCAAAACCATGCAAAAAATAAAAATTGTTTTGTCAAAATATGGTCCTTTTTTTCAGGACCATTTTTTTCCATTTGAAGGATCTCCATATTGAAACCTTGTATCTTGTGATGGAACAGGCTGGACAAATTCAAATAAAATGTTTTGATTGAACAAAAACAAAACTTACCCAATCCTAGCCATTCCATTTGTGGACAATATAGTATCACTGCGAGTTTGTTCTTGTAACAGTCATCATTTGCCAGGTGGCATTTTAATTCTCCTGCAGGCTTTCGGTTGGGTGTCTATGCATATGCATTTCCATGTGCATTTCTGCTGTGGTATAGATATATACTCATAATCATTTAGTTGTGGGTTTTTTGGTTTTTTTTTTTTCAAAAATGAAATGTTGCTTTCCATATTCTTTTCTGAAAGGACTACCTTTTCACCACTTCCAAGATTATCTTGTTTTAGATACACAAAAAAACATCAGGGACTTTTACTAGTAAGCTAGGCAGAAACTAGGCATTCAAACATCTCTGAATGGAGGTGGCTTCACAACAGGACTTCACAAATCTGTTCTTTGTATCTCGTTTTCTGCAGTTACCCATAGGCAGTGAACATGTGTTTACAGCTCCTGGTTCTGGTCCAGTCCTCAGCTAACAGCAACACTCCATGCTGGGACAAATTCAGTTGTGAGGTCATTGCCCTCACTTGCTCCCTAGAATTCCCCTGAAATGCCCTTTCTGAACTTGCTCTCTAGCAGCCACAGAGTGCTCCAAATTGTGAGTGACCTGCAAAATCAGGCATCCTGGGATGTGATTTGTATCATTTGAGTCTATGTATCATTTGATTAAATGATTTGTATGCTACAACTGTTAATTTATTTCTAGGCTAAAGGTGTGGTCAGACAGTTCCTTAAAATTAGCATGAAAAAATTGTATCAGTTTATTATCCCACCAATTTTCTGCTCCTTAGAATTGGTGTTCAGTCTATTATTTAAGAACTTTGCCCATCTTTGAGAAAATCTAGACATTTGGAGATGCCAAGACATCCATTAGATACCATTTTGTTCAAACAAAGATTGTCCTTCTACTATTTTTTTTTCCCTGAAAGTATAAATAAAAGTTTATGGTGGGAGATCTCTTGAGACATGTAAGCAATACACTTCATGAGATGAATTGGCATAGTTTAAAGGAAGAGGAACAAATGTCCCAATGAAAAACTTTTGGAATGTGATCAGAATCCAATCACAGGTTGTTTGGAACAAACTCCTAATTATGATGTGATTTATGGTTTATCATGGTATAAATTACTATAATTTACTGTCAGAGTAAAAACCTGAGCAAAAAATAGTAAATGTACATAATTATAAAATTTAAAAAAATGTGATGAACCTGCAAAGGGATGGAATAAAAGGGTTTGTGGTTTTAACCTAGTCTCCTCACTGAATACAGCATCAGACTTGTTCCCTCATGCAGGTCACAACAGAAGAGGATTGCACTAAGAAAGTCCCTCACAATGGTTTCTTCTTCTTTGTTTCATGTAGAAAAAAGCTAAGATTTCTCCAAGGAATTAAAAGCATGAGAAGCCCATCTGTTAGACAGAAATGCTCATGGTGCTGTCCACATGGGAATTAATTCTACTTGATACAAATAATCTTAAATCTGTTGTATTAACAAAAATCTTTAGTCAAATTAAAAAGTGAAAACATTCACTTAACTAGAGTATATTTTTACAAGTTGAAATTTAGAATAATTTCATATGACATAGCATAAGACTTTGGCTTCAATAATGCTTTTGATTCTTTTTATCGAAAACTAGTATCACTAGGTTTATTACAAAAAAAAAAAAAAGGACTCATATCACTCAGTTAAAAGTTGATTTGTTTAATTCTTTTGGTGTTGATTGCCTTCTTAAACCATACTTTGGAAAGATATCATATAATGCTATATCCAATGGATGAACCTTCAAGAAATGGTGACTGAATGTACTACCCTGGATGCACTACCCCATGGACATCACTTTTCATATTTTGATATTTCAAAATGTAAGGGCTTTTAGAAGAAACAAGTCCTTCCCAAGTCAAGTGTAATTTCTTAATAATTTTTCATAGTCATCTGGGAAAGAAACTCAAAAAGTAGCTTCAGTTCTTTTCTTTTTCAAATTGAAAGTCTACCCAACCTTAAAAAAAATCAAAGTACTGTTATGAAGTGTTGTCATAATGGTTTTCATTTGCAGCCAAATGCCCTTTCAAGCTTTGTTTATTACTTTTAAAATCTCCCAAATTGATTGTTTGCTTGTGTGCATACATAGGAATTTCTGTATATAGTTTGGAGGTGTTTTCTGTGGGGGAAGGTTAAACGTTTCCAACATTTTCATGAACTACCATCAGATGTCTTCCAGATCACTACTGGTTCCCAGAGCACAGATTGAGGAATATTGTGTTAAAGGAGACATTTCCTTTTCCCATTGACTGGGGAGGGATTCTGAGAGGATTTGGCACCCCAGGCTAAGGTTAACCTTTGTGAACACATCTGTAGTTTAATTTTAGTCACATATTTTGGGGGATGGTGTTATGTGATCACAAATGATTAACATTCGTGGGTAGGCAGTCCTTAAGCAAACAGGGCTCATCCTAAGAAAGAATACAGCACAGGGGGCCAGTAAAAGCTGTTATACAATACTTGCACCATTATTAAGGTGTTATTGAGGTCTTCGTGAGACCACAGGTAAAAGTGGCAAAGATGACTGACTGAGGCTGGGAAATTACTGCATTTTCTCTTTGAGTATAAGAAGCACTGTTTGGTCTGTGCTCTTGAACCTCTTACATTTCACTTCTGGGGACTCCCTGGGCATCCCCAGATCTTTGGGAGGGGCTATACCAGGGACCTTGGCTGTGAACAGAACTGCATACTAGCAACTGAACTGTCATGTTTCTGATAAAAAAGTGGCATTATAATGACTACTTTACAGTAGCTGTGCTGGGTATTTCTCACAGATAGGGATATTGTAAGACTGTAATTATGGGGTTTAGGACCTTACAATAATTTTCCAGAAAGCTTCCATTTACTGTGCTAGTGCTAGCTTTCAAACCAGGATGAGGAACTAAACCAAATACATCTGAATAAATAGAAGCCACTAGCACAAATCTTCCTGCTCTTTTCACAGGACACTCTAGGAGAGCTTCAAAAGCACAATAGCAGAGCTGGAATTGTATTCAGCTCAGTAAAAGTGTCACAGGCCGCCAATTATTGTATTAAAATTCAATATCATTTGAAGAAGGAAGTAAAAAATTTAAAGTAGGTCTGAGAAGGGGTAAAATTCACTATTCACAGGGGACTTTTCTCCATGAAATGGAAGGTTATACTCCTTTTACACATGGAGTGGGTTTATTGCGTAACCAAAAGAGAGAACCACTTAAAAACCCAGCATGATATGAGTAAGTGGTCAACAGTTGGCATGTATAACATATTTAATGTTTCTTTCCACATTTCCCCCTTCCCCCCACCCTGGATTTTTATACTAAATTCTGAAATGCTCAGTTACTCTGCTGTTTCAAATTCTCACTTCATCTAGTCAGTAGCCAAAGAGCAGGATGTGAACTACCAATATGAAAATTTCAAATAAAACAATGGGTTTGGACTGCGTTTCCATCTCTGTTAGAGCACTAGAAGGAAAATGTATTTTTGTAAGTATTTTTAACAGATTTTTCTTACCAAAAAAAAGCTTGTATTTTCTTAGGCAGTGGAGAATGCCATGTACAAAGACGTATATATCATCTACATCACAAAACATTGTTTAAACTAATACTTCCTTTGTATGAATGCACAAATGATATTAATCCTTAATTTAACTATTATCCATACATGCATATGTAAGCATGTAGCTGACATACAGAATAATATAACAAATTACATAATGTATGGCATACAAATCGGGCTATTTTTATATTAATGGACTTGACATATTCAAAGTTGCTTAAAAGCAAAAGGAAAAGAAACAAACATTCATTAGTTGCAGAAGAGCTCACCCTAAAGATATATGAGGAGGATAGGTATGAAGTGTTGAAATATAACTCTGCCAGAGTTTATCAGGGTTCAAGTCCTGATCTACAAAAACAGAAGGAAGAGACAAGCCCAACTGGGCTTCAAGATTCTTAACCAACAAGACTGCACTGCTGAAGCTTAGAAAGATTGAGTCATCCTCTATAACTCACTGAGGAAATACCATGTTTGCAGTGATTATGGACATTAAAGCTGGTAAAAAAAGAAAAAAACAAATACGATCTTTTGAACTTTTCAGAAAAATACCTGATTGCTGCTGGGCTGCTGTTTCTTCTCATAATGACTTCTGTTTTTAGAGGCTGCCTCATCTCTACCCTGTCCAGCTAACATGTCAGAGGCAAGACAGATGGAGCAGGTTATCAGTGGCCAATACGGTCAACATAACATACTCTTTGTATGTATCACCTGACACTATATTTTTGGACTTCTCTGAAATCTGGACATGTGCTATACCATAGTTTCAAGACACATCATGTGGGAAAAGTCAATAAACAACTAGAAACCAAATCACTATTATTTAAAATCATCTCAAATTTCTAAAATACAAAACAAAACAACCCAGAGTAAATTGAAAAATATTGCTAATGTATCTGGTTGTAATGTAAGTACAAATTGCACATCTGAAGGGCTTCTGAGCAATTAAAAGAATGGAAGGTTTTATTGTGAGATGATGACAAGGAAAGTGCTATCATTCTGACTCAGGCCGTAGGGACTCTGAAGCCCTAAAACCAAAGGAAAAAGGCAAGCCAGCCTGTAATATTACTTCCATAATTGCTTTTATATGTACCAAAGCCACATGCTGTTCCATTGACATTATATCATACTCAAAGGTGTTTCATTAGAGTAAAAGAGCTTCCATCTATGAGACACTATTTTCCGAGTTTAAACACGTGTGCAGCGTTTACATGCACGAGTAGGCTTACTGGTCTTCTTGGTACAATTCATACAGGCCAGGATGGGGTCCTGAGCAGTGATGTTTCTCTTGTGGGTACTTTTTACGTGTTTTTTATGCATGCTCTAACAATTCCCATTTCCACACAATTTTCTTCGTGTATTTACAGCAAAGGAGCAAAGACATGATTGGTTTTGTTTGTTTTAGGTAGGAGAAAATATTTTATTTGAATGGCAGAAAAAAACCCCCAGATTTCTGCCCAACTTCCTCAGCTAATGTCATTTTGGTTCATATGTGCACATTTAAACTCTATCAATAAACAGATGAAGAAAAGCAATGATTAAGTATTTGTGGAACATAAAGCAGACATTTGAAGGAGAGTCATTAAAGACAAAGACAATTAGTCAGACTGAAAAAACAAAACACTGAGATATGTATGTCTAGCCTAGATACATACAGTAGCTGCAGTCTGGAAGTATTTATCCTTGGATTACATTTTATCTATTAATAACATTTGAAAAATTATTCTTATCCCAAGATATTTTCATGAGGCAAATGTGAAAATTTAAAAACTTGCACAGCGTCTCAAATGCAAATAGGAGCTATGGATTGTACTTGAAGAACTCTCCATATGTTGCAGTCTCTGGAATAAGGTAGTTCCTAAGAAATAATATTCCTTAAAATTAAGAAAAAAAATCCTCTTGTCCATCCTAAACAATAGATAAATAGCAGATTTGTTTTATTTTATTTGTTGGGACTAGCTTTGTGTCGAGATGAAGGGCATTTAAAAAGAACAATTACACACACAGAATAACTTAAAACAATGTGCCCTAAAAAGGCATTTATAGCTTGATACAGAGCCCATTAAAAACAACCCGTGTTCTCTCACTCATCTGACTGCATTTTGAATCAGAGCCCTAGCTAAAAAAAGTGCAGAATCATGCAGAGCTGACTGCTGGTAGATTATTTTCTTTTAACTAAATCATATGAAACTGCATGATCAGATTGACAGTGAAAGTATAATAATGAGTAGTGAGGGAGAAAATCCCAGAAGAGTATATAATGTGGTAAGTCACGTTCTTTAAAAGATCAAAACCAAAGGAAAGTGCATAAATCAATAGACAGCCTCAGTTTCAGCTCTGGCTGTTAATGCAGGTTTTATTGCAACTCTTTTCTGTGACTTTCAATAAAATAAAAAAAAAATCTGCTGAATTATCAGCAGTATTTGATACATACACTGGCCCCAATACAGAGCACCTTCTGAAAGAAATACGATCACCCCTAAGCAATTTCAACTATTGAATCTTTTACTGCATTTTAAAAGAAAAAAATGTTCTATGTAATTCAATCATTTCTCCACTTCTTTCTTTTCCCTTTTTTCCTTTTTTTTTGTCTGCTTTAGTGTCAGAGTTTAAAATGTTATTGGTTCCTAAATCAAAAGCATACATATTGTTCATAAGATAGGACATATAAGAGGAAGCCTGAAGATGCAGAAGAGTAGCAATATAAAATATATAACTTTTGCATTAATATGGAGATTTTAGCTTCTTAATCATTGGTTCTATAAACCCATTCTGGATACAATAATGAAAATGAGGTAGAGATGTATGCCTTTCAACATCTTTGAGGTAGGGAAAGTATTCTGTTAACCTAAGTATGTTTCCAATATAGTTCTCTGGCAATTTGTCCTCTGCTTTCTCATCTGTAGCCTCCATAGGCTAAATACTTTCTTTTTGCTGTGTGAGCAGCTTGAACAGAACAGAGCATCATCCCTATAGGAAATCTTTGGTGCTTCTTGAGGAACAGATGGAGCTTCTTGAGGAACAGACAAGGGAAACACTTACTCATCGTAAACAGAGTTGACCTGCCAGCACCATGGGAGACACAGAAAAGCACTGTCAGCCCTCAAGTGGCCCTTTCAGGTTTTTGCTTTACTGGTCAGCTGTCAACTTCTCAGCAGTGCTACAGTTAAGAAGCAGGACCAGCAGCAATGTAAATCTGATGCCAAGCCCAGTGAAATGAAGGGTAAAATTTTCTACTATCTTTATTTAGAGATGTAACATCACTAAATCCTGAGGAAGCAAGTAGTTGTGTTGAATATTTGAGCAAACTGATGTAGTGGAAGGTGTGCCCCTGTGTCAGAGGGGTTGGAACTGGGTGATCTTTAAGGTCCCTTCCAACCCAAAACTTTCTATGATTCTATGGTTTACAAATGGACCTGTTAAATGCACACAGGTAAATCTCTCCAAATATACATCTCTAGCTGTAATAAATAACCATCAATAAAACCCTTTGAGAAAATTTCCTCTCCTAGCAGCTTTGAGATTTTTTTATGTGTAGAGTAGTGTGTGCAACTAAATGCAAGGCTAGGATAGGTAAGAGAGTTAAGAGAGGGCCAAGAGCCAACAAGGCCGTTTTGCTGATTTATCGAGGGAATCATAGCAGCTAACAATAGCCAGCAGGAAAATAAATGCACAAAACAATTCAGTAGTGAAAGCTACCTCAGATGTAACTGTTTTTCTTCAATGTGCAGGATGAGTTTAATACAACTTTTACAAACCAGAAGGCTAGAGTTTACAGCTGTAGTAAATGACACTTTGAAATAATATGTACTGGTGAGACAAACATGAGTTTGTCCAGTAACTCTGCTCTCGCTGCTAGAGCCTAAATTAAACCATGTTATTGTTACAGGATGATTTAGCCTCCCTGATCTGGAAAGCTGTTACTGATTTTCATTTAAAGAAGTTGCTAGGAGAAAGACACAAGTGGAAGATTGCTTAAGAGAAGTGAACGGTGTGAGCCAAGTGGTTTTAGCACAAAGTAGTCAGAGTACACACAGTTTATGAGCTGGGGTTTGAACTTGGATAGAAAATCGTATCTAAACATTCTGAAAAAAAGACTGAAATAAAATGTTGTACAGCTTAAACACCTGGATTTCAGCTTTAAATTGGACCATAACAGTAAACATAAACATTTTTCAACAGGGGTGCTAGCTGAAAGGGATATAGGTAGGGAAAATACCTGATTAGACAGCACCTATTCTGTTTAGGAAAGAGATTTTTTGAGGAGGTGGGGTCTTGTTTGGTGGGTTTTTGTTAACAAACGGAAAAAAAACATCAAAGATAATTCACTGTGTAGTTTCCATCTGTCTCCAGATGGAATAGAAAAAATCTATTTGTGCAGTCTTGTAAACTTAGGAGAAGATAAAATAATACATGTATTATTCATAATGTTAACCGACCTAACATGTTGCAAACAAATCTTCAAGACTTTCCATTAAGTGATAATAAAAATACTAACACATCTCTAAAACAGTGTGAAATCCCATTTTATTCAGAATGAGAGATATTAAATAAGACATAGAAGTACAGGTGTTATAACTGCAACAATCCCAAGACAAAAATAAAATTGTGAGCCTGAACTGTTCAACTTTTTTCAAATTTATCTGTCAACCAAATAAAATTCCCTTTCTCACATTTATGTTTCATCATTACATTAAAAGTAGCTACCCACAGAAAAAGGGTCTGGGTTTTTCTGATATCAAAATATTATGAGAAATCCACTTTTAATCATGATATAAAACCAGAGATCATGTCTTCACATCTACTCCTGTGTTTTTGTTTCCTCTAATTATTCAAATCACATACCTTATCTCTATTCTGGAAAATGTCTGGAACCACGAGAAAATCCTACATATAGTCCCAAAATGCTTGTCAAGCAGAAGCCTGATAAAACAAACTTTAGGGACAATTCACATTTTGAAATCAATGTAAAAATGCTTTGGTGACATCAAGATTTCGTGTTCTGTATCTCCATTCAATTAATATACAAAATGTTTTGTTTTTTTAAAAAAAGTAGTTGGTGTAAAACTATAACTGTCATTTCTTTCTTTTAATTTGTTTGAATGCAAAGGTGTAAGTTGTTTTACTGCAATGAATGAAGCTCTTTAATTGAATAATTTCAGTTCAAATTTTACAAACAATTGGCTGACATAATTACCTTGCAACACTCCTTCAGAATACAAGAGTGAAAACCAGCTAGAATTGCTAATTTCAAATTAAAGTAAAAAAGCATTCAAAATACAAACATTAAAATGCAAATAACTACATTTAGCTCCCAAACGAAAAGGAATTTCTTTATAACTACAGTGATTCCATAGAAAAGCTTATGTAGAAAATGCAGTAGCTTGTGTTTGCCTAGGGATTCAGGTGAACTTAAGTTTCAGTTTCATTGCTTAATCAAAACCTGCTTTTTATGAGGTGATTATTTTTTCAGCACAGGATAAAACCATTACCTAACATATCTAGCATACATAAAGTACTAAGAAAAACAGCATTTCATTTAACTGATATGTTCATTTTAGTCCAAATACTTGAGTAATGAATAGTTATGAATTTATGACCAGCCCCCTGCCACAACAAAAAAGGTTACTGCACAGGATTGAACTGGAAATTAATTTCCTTCCAGTTTAGTTGCGCACTCCTGTGCCACACATGGATGCACAACAAATTAGACAGTGTTCCCAGTGGTTACAAATGGGAAACCTTCAGCTTTCTTTTTTTTCATTGTGTCTAAAATAAAACAATCCTGTTTAACACAATTAAAAATACATAGTTCTGTTACTTCTCATGACATTTGAATTACTGGAGACATTCTGCTTTCCTCTTCTAATGAGGTGCATTAGTCAAGAGCTAAAGGACCTTTGACCCTAGGATCAAGTGCTTACCCTGCAGGGACTGAGTTCAGTATATGGGATTATGGGCTGACAGGAGGCAGCTGGAAGAAATACCTAAGAATTCACACTTAAAAGTAATCCCTGAAAATTGAACGTAGGTATGTGGAAATAACAATTATGTTCTCTAGTGAAGTTCTCTAGTGAAAAGCCTTATAAAAACTTAACTAGGGTTCTGGGATCCCCTCAATGGCTGTACTAGTAAATGAAACAATCAAGCATGTTTAACACTACACTCAACAGGGACTTAAGTTTTTTGAATGAGCTTAATGTCCAGTTGATTTTATTGCTGACTCTTTTCCTCTGCTAATGATGTCCTGTGTTGCATGCTAGTAAAATGCCACAGATTTACCCGTTATCTAAAAACCAAATGGTTTGTTTGTAAAGGTTTTTCAGAAGAAAGTGGTGACGAATACTTACAACTCCTTGAGACACATGGATTGATGAATATGTACATGTGGCAGAATAGGAACGTGGCTCACATTTTCTGTGCACAAGCGAGCTCAATTACTAAAAGCAAAATTCTGTATATTTAGTAATTTCCATTTAAAATCTAAAACATCTAGCTGCCTTTTTTGAGTTTTTCTGCCTTTTTACATTCATACCCATTTTATGACTAGAAATTTACCATTTTAAAACACTTAATATCATATATATCTGACTAGCTTCCAGCAAGATTCTAGTTTCTTATGGACTAAGAAAGTAAAAATATCACAAGAAAATATTTTTAGCCCAAATTAAAAAACATTAATGACAAAGAATCTTTGAAGAATTTTAAATTTCTCAGGAATTTAATTAAAATTAGCATGTGATCTCTATTAAGTTTTCAAGTAAAAAATTTCCTCTGGGGAAAGAAACTCAAGATCTCTAATCTTTACATAAGTTGAGATAAGATGCATCTGTCTGCATCTTGAAACTAATGCAATCTTCCCTATCCTTCTTTTTTTTTTTTTTTTCATCTTGGACATATCACTGCCATGACATGGCATCATTGGGTGTTTCCAATGAACTAATCTGAGGCTTTTTCCCCTGTTCTGTCCTTGAAAATTCCCGCACTGCTTCATAATACATTAATTGCTAAAGGTATTAGGAGGAAGTCAAAAGTGTGGCCAGCCTGGCGCAAGACAGGAACATTTCTTTGTTGTCCCTCAGTTCCATCACGAGGACAGAGGTAAGCAGGCTGCAGCTGACTTTTTGCTCTGACAGGCTTTCCTGCACCGAGACAGTTTTTCAGTCCTACCATGCAATCTGCTGATGCTGTGGGATGAAGCAATAAATCCTGTCTGAGCATCTACTGCCTGAAGAATTGACCATAAAACGAACATGGTATATCAGTTAATTTGGTAGATTGTATGTCTGCCTACATTAATGGTCCATTTGCATACAGGTTAACTCAAATTTGAATCAGACTCTTTAAAAAATAGTATTACCTTACTGATTCCAAAAGCTACCAAGGGTCCTGGGGGGATCCTTTAGGGACTACACAGCCTTAATCTTTCCAACAGTTTTTGGGGGAAGAGATGGTGCAAAACCAATGCCGCTAAGTCAAGGCAACCAGAAGTTACAGGAGAAAGTTTGCTTTCTTGCCAGCACATTTTGGTCTTTTGTGTTCAATTGCTGTATGGCTGATGTGAGCATGAGGTTCTCTTGACAGCTTCACTGGATGTTCAGATGTGAACACCATGAATTTGTTCTCTTTCTCATGGAAGAGTACATAATTTTTCAGATATTGTATATACTTTGGAGTTGCCATTTCAGAAATGCAACTGTTTTAAAAACACAATCAGGATTTTGCCACAAATGATAAATTACTATCTAAAGCTAAGTGAACTTGTTCTGTGATAATCCTTTAAGATCAACAGCTGCCTGGCTGTCTGGCTTACGCTGGATAAAGAAAACTAAATACAAATATATATTGTTCATTATTGTAATTGCAGACAAAGGAAGCAAATCTGCCCTTCTTTCTGGAAAACAAAATAAATTTGTGGCAAGGAGCAGATTTATTTACAATTGCAGCAATCACAAGGATAGTAATAAAATAAATCCTGTAAACAGTGCAATTATTCTGTTTATTGTAAACTTGACATTGCATTTGGAATGAACTCCTGAGAGAGTTCCCTTCCACAACTAGTGGGATGGCTGTTTCTGCACATAAAATGAAAGCCTGTCTTTGTGTAGTGCACGTATGTTTGGGTGTGGGTGGGTGTACCTCAGTTCCTGGTACAGAAACAAGCGGGTTAAAAAGCAATGAATTTAAACTAAACAAACAAAATGTCCCTCAGAAGAAACTCATCCAATAGCCATATTTAGTCTGCAAAATAAGACAATTTCAGGTAAGTTTTTTATGAAAAATAAGCATCCCAAGTGTGGGATATTCAGAACATTGACTGTATGAGTATTAAGGCAACCCATTTTTCTTTAGTTGCAGCTATATAAATACTAGAGTGTATAAAAATAAGCCAAGAAAGAGTGATAGAAAGAAGAAAAACATGTTAATAATTACTAATTATCTTTGTTGCCCTCTTGATGTGTGAGACACAGGCGGACCAACTGTGCTCAAGAAACAATCAGAGTTCATAAATATGAACATACTGAAAAGAAAGTTAAACGGGCATTTCATCCACCCTTCAGCATTCTCCTCTGGGATATTATATGTTTCTCCTTGGGTTTCCTGCAGCTTTGAATGGGATTCTGATGATAATCAGTGGGAAGGGACTATAGCTGCGGGATTGTTTAATGGAAAAATAACTCAGAATTATTATTGATTTCTTTAGCTTAAAGCAGGCAGCAGCAAAGCAGAGGAAGTCAGCATAAGGCAGTCATGTTGTCAGAAATCTGCTTTGATCCAGAAGCAGAAGTGCATGAGCTTTTCTACAGCAATCCAATCTCTACCAGGGATCAAAATACTAATAACACAGGAACATTGTGGGGGAATTCCTAGGTTGTTGTTTTGTTGTTTGATGGTCCAAGTATCTTGGGCAATTAGAAATGTATATTAAAAATGCATTTTATTCTCTGGCACCAACTCAATGACAAGAACTGTTAGACAAATTTTAAAAATATCAATTTTTTTTTTTTATTTTGTCTCATAGCTTTCAAAATTATGCTTCCAAATATTTAGAAATACATATAAATATATTAATGAATTAAACTCTGGAATTGCCACTTCTCCTTTCATTTCTTCTTTTGATAGACAGATGTGTATATCTTAAAGTCAGATATCACCTCTGTTGATTATCATGATCACAAAAATCAGGTAATAGAAACTCATCTACTGACTGGTCCAAAACCTGTAACCTCTATCTGAGTTACAGCAGCTTTTAGGAGTGTGTTCAAGAATCCATCACATCTGTGAGAAAATTGTCCCAGTTGCTATTTGTCTTGTTAAAAACATTTGTATTTCTAGCTAAGGAAAGAGAAAGTGTGAAACAATGATGGCTGCAACTTGCAATTATGCTTGAGGCAATGAAATTTTATGGGTGTCAGCTAAAAAACATGATATCTGAGATTGTGTTACTATCCTCAGCAGCTATATCTCTTTGTTTGTGTATTACCAATTGTAAGATTGAGCGCTTTGAGTGTGAAAGCTTCAGTACAAGAATGTTCCTCTTCTGTACGGGACCCAGAAGAACAGAACCCTGATCACAGTTTCACTGCTCCATGGAAATCCAAATAAAAATACATTCAAACAGGAATAGGGAATAATGAGAAAGAGACATTGAAATACTTCAGCAATATTGCAAAAATAAAGAGGGATGCCAACTACTTTGTACTTTACCTTAGCATTCTATATGTGCTTGAAAATTAAGTGTTTCCTCTGTAAATATAAATGAATCAATTTTTCTTCAGTTTTTCATTTCTCCCCCCTTGGTTTGCCTTTTAGGACTGATGTAAGTGCAGCTGTGGTTTTTTAAGAGGTGTTTATGCCATTTCTTGCACACAGCTCATCCATCACTCTCTGCTCAGATACAGCAAGAATTCAAAATGCAGCCTGACTGGCACAGCCTTTTGCCTTTCATGAAGTGGCTTGGCTGGACTTGGAGCATCGGTGTGTCACCAACAGTGCATTCCTGGGATGAATGTTGTGGTTTCTCCCATCTTCCAGAACATGCCAAAGATCAGAAATACTAATGCTTACTTATGCTGTAGTGAAAGCAGAGATTCATGCTGGAATGACACCATTTCATATACACCACAGGTCATACAGGGGCTCTGTTTCAGGTGCCATCTTTGGTACAAAATATTTTTCTTTGCTCGAACTTATTGTTCCTAACTCTTCCAAAGATAACATTCTCTGCTAGCATACAAACTGTTTCTCTTTAACATATGAGACCATATCTCTGATTAAATCCTGGATTCAGATATTTCATGAAAAATATATATTATCAGTTGTTTTCATCTGCTGCTCAGCAAGCCAACTAAGTGTGTCCAGAATGATGTCTGTGGATGGTTTGCTTTAATCAACTCTCACTTTATGCTGACTGGGAGCTACAGTTTTATTTTGTATCTAAAATGGCAATTCACAAACATATCCCTTCACCTATGTGAAGTTTAAAATGTGCTTATATATATATATACATATATACATACATATGGTACCAAATTCGTACTATCAGCATGAGGAGACTAATTCTGTCTACTGAAGTTATTGGATATTGAAATCAACCTAGAAACATTCCACAATGAACAGTACATTTCACACCTGCATGCTTCATGGCAAGAAAAAGGGAAAACTTTACCTGTATTTCCTTCTCTCTTTCTAATTTAGGTTTACATTACTAATGAGAAAGAAAAAAAATAAACAGTAAAAAGTCTGATCAGTTAACAATATAGAATTGAAAAATAAAATTTTAAAAAATATATTTTCATTAATTTAAGATAATTGCAATGATAGCATTATTAAAAAAAAAATTAAAATATAAATCAGTCCTAAGTTCCTTTACTATCTAATAACTAGTGGGAAGCTTAATGGATGTACCAGGCACAAGTCAAGGGAATTGTAAGCTCCAGATTGTTTTTCTTAGGATGGAATTTCAAGTTCAGTTCAGTACTGGATGAGCTTTATTTCACCTCTGCTCACAAAGGTGACAATTTCATATGCACTCCATTTGGAAGCTAGATTGTCAGTGCATCTTGATGTTTTAAACTTACATACTGGGCCTCAAGTGCTCTCTCCAAAATAGAAAAATCACGGATAGCATGATTTTTCTTAAATAGAAGAGTACCTTTTTTTTTTTTAATCTGAACTCAGAGAAAGTAAGTGTAAATTAGAGATGAACAAGTGTTACAAGATTTTCTGGTCTCTAGCAAATGACTTGAGACTGTTGAAACTTGGACCAAGATGTCTGGAGTTCAAAATCTAACCCTAAGTGCTCCAGCATAATTCCAGGATACTAATAAGTATGCTTGTTGTCACACAGGAAGTGTCTGAACAAAATCTTCTATCTAGATAAGACTAATTAGAAACAACGGCAATATTTATGACAAAGTCATGAAAATAAGTTAGGAAAAAAATCTAGAATGTGGCTTAATTATGTGGCATTTACCTTACTGTGATCTTATCAGAATAGATATGGGATAAGTATGGGATAGTGTTTCCTGCATTCACACAGGCAAAGTTGGTATGCTTTACACTGCTGGTGTGAACCAGACATTACAAAGTAACCTAAACAGGTACCTGTAAAGAGGAAAGAAAAGTAGAAAAAGTCTTCTTTTCATTTTGAGTGACCAACTAAGTTTAAAGTAATCAACTAACTTCACATCAGATAAATATTTTGTGTTGTGTTACCATGATGCTTTTTATCCAAGAGCTCAGACAGCTGGATTTATTATATCAACAAACACTAGAGCTTGAGGAGAGAGCTCTCTGAGAGACAGTCTTAGCATGCCTCTTCCCCAGCTGTTATCTCTGAACCAAAGCACTTCAAATAATGATAGTTTTTTCACTGCTGAGCACTCAATGTGTGGTAACACCTTGAAAAATCATTTCAACAGAGTATCTTGCCAAGTGGTTTGTGCATCATCTAAGTTAAGCAGTGAAATGCAATCCACGTTCTCTTGGTCTCCGAGTTAGTGAGCTTTGAAAAATGTCCTAACAAAAAAAAAAAAAACAAAAAAAAAACAAAACAAAAAAAAAAAACAAAGGAAAGAGGTAGCAGATATTTTATAATGTTCAAAGAAAGAACACCCATAAAAGAAGAGGCTACTACAAAGCTGATTGAGCTATAAATCTGCAAGTAATAGCATGACAATTAATTTCAAGGCTTGATAACAAATCATCCTAAGTAGAGGAGAAATGCAAAACCTTTTGCATTTGGCCTGTGGAAAACAATTTAAGCATATAAAATAGCAGACATGACAGAGAACAAAAATAAATATATTAGGATTTGGAGGAGGTTTTTCTTTCATTTCAGGATTTCAACTTCTCTGTTCTGTATACACCTTAAAACACATCTACACTAAGAAGCATTAAACATATCTACATTAAGGAGCATTAGAAACTTCAGGGATTTTCTATTCCATATTCTTGAATTTAGGAATTCCAAAATTTTTTTCTAGGGTGCAGTAGAATAACTCTGTGACCTACTTTATATCTGGCACTAACCTATGTAAGTGCTTCGGCAATTTCTTCTTGAAATTCACGAGCCAGAATTTGCCTATGTTTTAATGAAGTTTACTTACATGTATTCAGCTTTAATCGCTCATCTCCAATTGCTTTGTGTCACTTTCTACATGAAGTTTCAGAATATTTCTAAGTTTTGAAGAAGTGCTGAACTACATTCATATCTTGGCTACCTTAGGATTTAAAATTTAACAGAAACACGTGTGTTTGTCCTATAGTATGGAAATGGTTCAATATCATGTATTCAGTCTACATGCCACTTGAATTTGTTGCCCAGAAAAAACCTTCCTGTAATCCTACCCAGGATTGCCAGCATTCAGCCAATTTACTAGTAGGGAGGTTTTTGGTTGTTTGGTTTTTTTATCTTGCAAATATTTTTTTTTTTAATATACTTATATACATATGTAGATATATATGTCTGTATATAAATCCATTACTTCTGCCAGCAGCTCTGCAACAAGTACTGCTGTGTTTTCTGTTGCCTATATCTGGGAAACATAAATATGAAATTACACTGAGATAATCACTAGAGAATGAAGCACTAGATATCTTTCCTGGCACTGACAGCTGGGCATGTCACTTGCCATGGTTATGGGTCAGAAAGACAGAAACAGAATTGTCTGAGACTCAGCTGGATGCATCAGTGTGAGCTCTGAAACTACAGATCTCTCCAGCATTTCCCTTAATTCCAGCCAACTTTGTAGACAACTAGTCTTGGAGTGAACCAGGTTGGGCAATTTTGATTTACTGTCTGCCAGAGATATGTTTCTTTATATGGACTTGATCCTGTGGGACTTCTTTTTTCCTTTTAGTGTTGCTTTCACATTTTGGGGGTTGTTTCATGAGAAGGTATTTTATGAAAATGGATAGAATCAAAAGACTCTTGTTCCCTTCTCTTGTTCATTTCTTTCATTTATCCTTAACATTTTTTACTGATCTTAGGGGTTTTGTTACACATTAACTAGATTTTTGCTTCTAAATAAATACTTATTTAAGAAAAAAAAGTATGAAAATAAATCTTTGGGCAATTATTTACTATCTAAGTCTATATCATTTCCCTTACCTCTCTTCACATAGATTGTTGATTTCACACAATCAAATTAGAAAAGTTGCATTTGATTCCCTCTGTTCCAGTGGAGCTGTATTCAACACATAGACTTGAGAAAAAAAAATGTTGTTTTGAAGTTATTACTGCTGCTTCTGATCATCTGAGCGCAGCTTGGGGCCTGCCTTCCTAAGACATAAATTAAAATAGTCTGAAGATCTCTGTGGAGCTGACAGTAGTAACCTTAAATAACTTCCTCCACTGTTGTGGCAAAAGAGAGACAGCCTCCTTGATCAGCTTTGTGTTGACTAGAAAGTCACCTTACTTCAAAGGCAAGGCATGGGAAGATTGCTGTAAATCACTGCAGCAGCTGAAAGGAGGTGTGGGAAAGACATACTTGCAAATTTTCTTAAGCTATACCTTCTGTAATTATTCTTACACATGTATGCTACTCAATACATGTATCTGAATCACAGTTTCAGGGAGGAAAACCTTTCTAGTTTGCTAGCAATGTGTAGATTTGTTGATCTGGATTCCTGGTTTACCATTTTCTCACAGCATATATCATCTACTCTATGACAGGTTCTCAAATACGACCAGAACTTTATCTGTGTAGGTACCTTTGTTTTCCTTGAAACACACAGAGATCCTCTTTCTCCCACCTTTCTTGATCAAACTGAGATGTCTGAGCAAAGAAAGCAGGGAAAAAAGTCATCAGAAGACTTAAGAGTATCTTCAGTTTTGGCATAAGGCAACATTTCTTTCTGAGAACAAATCATTGTTGTTCCTGACCCAGTGCTGGAACCCTAGCCTCCTTTCTGCTATGTGTCTTCTATACTTGGTTCTACTAGCACATTTGTTAACCTTTGACTAGTTTCCCCTAGCTGGGAAACTGAAGATATATAAACAAAGATAGACTGGATAATCAAATGTATCGCTATAGTGCATAATCTTAAGTATTCAGTCTACATATGAAACTCTGTATTTCACCTGTCCTTAGGTGAGGCAGTAGTTTTTGTAAGACCCCCTCTTTTGCTGCGAGACACTGACAAAACAAGTGTATGTTATTGCTTGAGGGGACTCTGAGAGGTAAGAAATCAAAAAATTAATCTAAAAAAATAATAGTGTCATGTGCATTATTGCAAGAGTCAAAGCAGAGGATCAAAGGCTCAGGAAAAAACAAAGTTTGACAAAAAAGAATCAGTTGGGAGTAAGGGTCACAGCCAAACAGGAACAAAGGAATAAAGAGCAGAAGAAAACATCTGCAAGCCTTGCTTGTGGGGAGGGAGAAGGAAGTAGGAAGAGGGAGGAACCTTTCCACATACTTGCCCTCAGAGGTTTACACACACTTGTGTACTCCAAATTGTTTGAACCTGATTTATAAAATAGTTAAAATAGTTGCATTTCAGAGATAATGAACATCACAGATGACCTCTCCAGGGGGATTTCCCATCTCTTTATGGATAGGGGGAAGAGAACACCAGAACATAAAGACCCTTAGGAGCTTCAAACACCTAACTCTCATAACTTTTGTGGGATATGTTATATATGTGCAGAGCTGTGAAAGTCTTCTTATTTCCTTTCTAGCTTCTCATCTCAATCTCTGTGTGTGGCTCCACAAAATAGAGAGGGCAGGACTACAAAAGAGAGATCCAGAGAAGGTAGATTCACATGGGGTGAACAGCACCAGACTTGCTCTTACACCTGGCAGAGGTTCAGAGTAAAAATCTCCGACCTGGACAATGACTGAGAACTCAGACAGAGAGAGCACAGAATTCACCTCATTGCCTTAGTGCCCATGATCATCTTGGGATGGGCTGCAGAAAGCCACTGCAAACCTAGGGATGCCTTAATTGACACTAGTAGTCACTCCTACAACCACCTTCCATTCTCATGACTTCAAGCCAGAAAGATACCTTCTGCTTAGCAAATCAGTGATAAGGCTTCAATAAAACCATTGCTTTCATAAAACTAGCTTCAGATAAGCAAGGCCAACTTTCCTAGGCTTCCTCTATAGCCAGTGATGTGAAAAATGTTGGTTATGAGTTTTCTTTAATATCTGTGTTTAGTGTCTGAGGAGATTGTTATTTTCCATTAGCATGAAAGTTTCCTTTGCAGAAATGTTCTTTTTATCAATGTAGAATATTGCTGCTTCCTTATCTTGCCACACTCACTTCCTGCAGAAGAAAATACATTGGTACATCTCTGTGGACAAGAGTTAGAAGGAATTATATAACTCACCTTTTACCCTTTGCATTTGGTAATGAATCAGGAAAGCATCCCTTAGATGTGTTCTCATACACAAAGAATTAGGATACACAGGAAATGTTTAGCAGGTAGAAATAGGGCAGAAAATATTCCATGAAAGAGATCATTCTTAACACTCCCTCTTGCATAATTGATATGTTTTTTACAGTGTATTTTTTGCTACTTCTAGCATTTACTTGGATATATTTTTGTTCAACTGCTCCCAAGATAACACTATACTTCTATTTATGACTAAAGTGATATTTAAAGTAGTGCCATTTACTCATCAAAGACGTGGTGCTGCAGTATTCTCATCCCTGTTAATTTTTGGACTAGTTTAATTCCTCACTATATAAGCCTTCTGCAATGTAAATACTCCTAACTACTTTCAGTGGTTTCCAGTGTTTTGTAAACAAAGGTGAAAGAATAAAACTGGGAGATGATCTTTCAAAGATGTGACATTAAACACAAAATAAGACCTTTTCTTCAGACTCTGACTCAGAGTTGTGAAACTTGTTTTCCATCCAACATGGCATAAATGGGTGTTAGATGTGGTCATCAAAATAATAATGAGACTAAACTACCCTATGAAATTGGGGAACATTTTTTTTCAAACTGGGACTGATGAACTTTTTGAGAAACAGTGAAAAAATGTTTCATACTGGGAAAGACTGAAATGTGAAACAGATTTGTCATGGGCAGTGGAAGATTTTTAATCCCTTGAAAACTAAATCTTCAGTTTGATGACTGCACAACATGTCTTAGATCAAATTTTTTTGGACCCAGAAGCAATTTTATTTTTGTAGTGTGTTATCATTGTCTAAGAGCCAAATTCCTACCCAGATACTGAGTGACTCCCCATCCCAGCATGATGTGAGGAGAAACTAGAATTAGAAGCTTGCACATGGAGATAAAGACAGGTAGATCACTTACCAATTACTGTGCTGCGCAAAACTACCTCAACTTGGGGAAGACTAATTTAAATTTAAAATTTTGCCAGTTAAAGTAGGTTAGGGTAGCGAGAAGTAAAGGCAAACATTAAAACAACTTTCCTCCACAGTCTCCCAGGCTTAGCTTTGCTCCTTCACTACCAACTCCTCTACACATGCCAACAGTGACACAGGATGGATGAGAAGATGAAGGTCAACATGTAGTAATTCCTCTCTTCTGCTCCTTCCCTATCACACCTCTCCCCTGGTCCAGCGTGGATTCTCCACTGGAGTTTCAGCTCCTGCACTATGTCTGCCCAGTTCATCTCTCAGATTGCAATGGATAGCTGCTCTGGTGCCCAAAGAATCTCCACACTCATACCCTCTTTCTCCTCTTCCTCCGATTGGGGTGTTCCCTCAATTGTTCTTCAGTCTTTCGTTACCTCATCCTCCTCTCTCTGCCCAGGAATTTTGCCTTTTCCCAAGTGTTTATGCAGAGGCACCACCAGTTTCACTGCTGGACTCAGCTCTGCTGTGCAAAGGGTTTGGCACAAGGGAGATGGTGCCCTCCTCCCACAGAGGTCTCCTCTGCAGCCCCCTACTGCCAGCAACTGCATGTCTACACACAACACAGTTTTTAACATGAGAAGGGGCCAAAATCAAAATCCAGTGGCTGGTACTCAAGTTTGAGAATCAACACTATGACATTAAGACTTTGTCTCTTTTAATATGCACCAAGTGTCCTCATCAAAGCAAGTTCCAATTACCAATGAGTCACTGCTTCCACCCAGAACTTGCAACTACTTGCACGACTGACCTGAAGCCTCTTCAGAATCTGAGAAATAGAAACCATATTTTATTGAAGACAAAGTCAAAAATGAAAATTAGTCTCTGAAATTGAATACAAATCCCATCTTAAGGCTTGTAAATATTTCAAATTCATGTGGTTTTGTCTGAACAACAGTTCACTGTAAATATCACCTATTTGGAAAAGCCACATAATTTCAGTTTCTCTATTTTAATATCTGTCATAATACTTTCTGCAGAGAATTTGACTTACTGAATGAAATATACACAGAGAAGCTCAAACACAAACATTTTATGACAGTTAAAATATGTACCTGAATATTTGGAACATATCAACGACGTACTGTGTCATGTTGTCTTTGAATAATGTAACATGAAGATGCAGCCTGGATATCCTTAATCATGGTAAAACTGTTTTATAAATATGTTAATAAATATTAAATCCTGTGAAATGCATATATGGAAAACAGGCTTTTTGAGACATGCAGGGCCATTTCTGCATTGCAAATAATCTTGCACAGGTAGAATTATCACTAACCTCTGCTTTTCATGACAGCAGGCTTAGCTTCATCATCTACTTGAAAAATTATAATAATTTTTATCCAAACATCCTGGCAATAAGCTGTCAGATATATTAGGGAGACATGCCCTTTTATTAAATCCTACTGAAGCTTAAGAAACCACCATGGATGGGTAAAAGGAGAGCAAACATGAGTGAGAATTATTTTTATGATCTAGCAAGCAGACTCTCATCTCAAGTCCCCATCCTGTTCCACCAATATTTGCCAGATTCTTCAAGCATTCATTGGAACAAAAATTGGAGTTTTGTAATACTTCACCTAGCAGAATTGCCTTTGATGGCCTTGAGTTAAATGATGGCTTTTTCATGCCTCCTAATGAGGTTTTCAGTATTAAAGAAAGGTGTCTCTACTTCAGTTTAAAAGTCCTGCCCCAAGAGATAGAAAGCCTCTCCCTACCTCCTGTGATCCAAGCAAAGTAAAACTCATTGGGCAAATTCTCAAAAATACATTGAGTACAGATTGGATGGTTTCTAATTCTACCTTGGAAAATCTTATTTGTATTATTTATTTAGAAAGGTGAGAGGACAACACAGATTATGTATCTGTGGAATAAGCCAGAAGAAATGTGATAAATGGGAACTTTACTTAAAATTCAAAGAAAAGTTAAAATGATATATCATGGCTACTAAAGCAACAGAAAATCTGTTGTGTTCTGTGATGTGCAAAAGCAATCTGTTCTATGTGAATAACATACTTAAAACCAAAAAAAAATAGCCATCTGACAATATATATTCCATATATTTCTTCCTTTCCACCATATTTAGCATATAATTTTTTTTTCATGTATTTGTCTGTCAAGGCTGCATACAGAGGATCTCCTTGGGAGATACTTCTGCAATAGTGATGGAATCAAGTATTTTTTTCCTCATTCCTCCTGAACTTTGCAGAAGGGCAGCTAACAGACAAATAACTAACCAGATACAGGGAGGTGTCAATTTCTTCTCCATGATTCACAGGGAAAAATATATAACCTGTGGTTAATAGGTTATATATTCTACCATGATTTTCCCACTACCAATATATTTGGAACTAGAGTATGGTATTAGTAAAAGCTAGATGCTGACAGCACTTCTGTGGTAAACACTACACAGAAGAAGTCTTTGAGTATGAGTCCCCTACGATGCAGCATCAGTAACAAAAAATGCCCACACTTAAGTGTAAAAATATGTTTCCCAATATATGAAAACTATATCAGGGCTGCAGGGTGAAAAAGGTGTAGACCAATGAAAAGAAGGATGTAGCTGGGAAAGTTGAATCAGCATAGTGTTAAAAAAAGACTAGTTTATGACAGTCATGTAGTTGAATAGATGGAGAATATCAAATGGGAAGTGAATATGCAAGTTTTCTTCTGAATGAGAACTAAAAGTGAGGAAACAGAGGCAGTCGTGAATCTGTTGACCTAAAAAAATAATTTTACAGAGTTGTTTTGGACAGTTTCTGCTTTGAGATGTCACAAGCTGAACATTCAGGAAAATAAATTACACTAGATAACTTTTGCATGAATCCACAACATCGTACAAAACCAAGGAAGACAACTCAAAGAACTCATTTTTGGGTTAAAAAAATCATTGCATGGGAGGGTTCTAATACTGTATCAGGGCTATGTGAAAGGAGCATTCAAGCTGTCGTGCAACAACTTGCTATCCATGAAACAGAGACAATAGTCGAGAGCCAGCTCGCATATTAACAAAAGGAAAGCAGAGATTTATAAAGCCCTGAAAAGTTCAAACAAGCTTGATTTTGCTTTGACATACTAGAGGAATGCAACAGAGCTATTTTATATAAAAACAAAGAGCTCTAAAGTCAAACTGGAAAGTAGCAGCAACACTTTAAATATGCATATTGGATGCCAAAAAGGAATGGAGGTGGAGAAGTTAAAATAAATAAAATGTCTTCTGTAGCAAGCTATTGCAGTTTATAGAATTCTTGCCTCTGACAACTTCCCAAGGACCCCCATCTGAATACTGACGCACAGAATGAATAGAAAATAGCCCTTGTTATCCTGGGCTGTGGTTTACAGCAGAATCAATAAAACTAAAGTACAATAGAAATGTGATTACCCCATTAATCCACAGGACCAACAGCCAAATATCCTCTTCGTAAACATCCTAATGATTTTTCAGGCTGATCAAAACTGTGAGGGTTGGTTTAAGGATGAATTAGATTTGGAGAAATTTTGAGACCTTTCACAGAGTGTCACCTATTTCGGATGCTTACTGTCTGGTGCTGAAGTGAAGAGAGGGACAGATTTGTTTTTGTTTCATTTAAGGCAGATAATAAACCATGTTTTCTTCTTTTTAAAAGAGATAAATTTCTTCCCAGGGTAATAAAAATTCTCTGTGAACTTTGATCTTCCTCTTAGAGAGTGTAAACAAATGCATGCTTATAAAAATGTGAGTCAAGATAGAGTTATACAGTAGTACTCTGTCACTGGTTCTTTGCTACAATCTTTCTTTATTTTTCTGTAAATTGTATATTTTCACTATAAGTGTGCTGGGTACAGGGCCCAAGATCCTTCCTTACACTTCTGTAAATCAGGCACACAGTTCTGATATTAGTTTCCTAGTTTTATAATCACTTCAGGAGAAGTGATTATAAAACTAGGAAACTAATATCAGAACTGTGTGCCTCATCTCCATCCTTAACTCAGGAACATGTCACATACACACACACACAGAGGTGCATGAATAGTGAATAATTGCTATAAGAAGCAAGCAAGTGGCCTTTTCTTCTTTCTCAATCTAATAGCAGAAGACCTTGAGAATTTGGCCTACAGGAAAATAAGGCATAAATCTGCTAGGCAGCTATGAATATATGCAATGTAATGCCTTTTAAGGACTTGGGAAATTCTTTTCATTGTTCTGACCTCAAGAGGGTCAGAATTGTTATCTCCTGGCAATGGAACAAGACTGTGGTCTTGGGTTTTGAACCATAAAGAGGTTCTATGATGAAGCAGACAAGACTTGGACAGCATAGATTTCTCCTGAGCTAAAATATGTATCAAGCTCTTGGTTATTCACATAAGGCTCATTAATGATGGTGACTCCTGGAAGTTTTTGGAAATTTCACGGCTTGAAGGCCTCCACTATAGTCTATTAAATTTCTAATATGAGAAGAGCTCCTTCTCACTGTCATCAACCCTAACTATGATTCTAAGGCAATATCAATGAAGAGTAAAATAAAAAATTATGCAGGCTTATTTCTGTAGTCTTTGAAGGAAGTAACTGTATCCGCAACTGCGTCTCTGTTTGGATACATGCCACAGGGAAAGTGAGTCAAAGAAAACTGAATATTCTGGTCAATCTCCTTCTGCAAATGTTCCATGATTCTCTTTTTGTAGACATAGAGGAGATTATAACACTATCAGCTCTGCTGGCATGACTAAGACTGATATAGATGGGGATGTAAGTCCCAAAAGTCATAGTGAAAACGTTTGTTTCTTTTTTAATTGTACATGTAGTTTACATATCTAGTGAGACTTTTCTCCACTTTATCATGCAACCATCCCCTTGGACTGGTGCAGACAATTCTATTTCCATATAGCAGAGTTATATTTGATCCACTAAATGTCCTCATTTTTTCTTCCCTTCTTATGGTCATTGGACAGAACAAAAATATTTGAGCACTTTTGTTACCACTACACTTTTGTTGCCACTAAAAGATTGTTCTCACTTGGGAGGGGAAGAGATAAAATTCCTACCTGCAGTTTAAATATGTTGTTAAAGGAAGAAACATAATTGGTATTTAGTAGGAGTGTCATCTGATCTAAATAACTTTGCAGGTAACTACTGACTCTTTATATTCCTTTTCTGATGCTGGGAGTAAAATAGACCCACACTGAATTGGTTTTGTTATTCTGCAAGTGTTCTGATAGGTAGACGCCATTCAGTTGCATATTGGACAGTATCACCCATCTGGGTGCTGCTTGTATGAACAACAATATAACAGTGGCAAATTGAAGTATAAATATGTTCTTTGATACATATCTAAACTGGAAATGAAGATTAATTTGGATAGTGATTAGCAACTTTTACCAAGAATGAGAAAGCAAGGTGGGTGGACATATTTCTATTCAGCCTCTAGGGAGGGAAGTAACCCTATGCTATCCCAGTGTTTCTAGGTACATCTGTGATATCTCTCAGCACTCTATATTTCAGGAAGTCAGCCTGTTTATGAAGTTATTGTAAGGTAGCAGCGGGCATAAGTAAAACACTGCTAATATAGTACTTGGCCAAAAGTAGCCTCCCCTGTAGGAGTTTGTTTATAAATTGCTTTGGTCCACTTGACAAGGTCAAATCCATTCTCTTAATGATGAATCTCATCTGTTCTGGTGCAGAAAGAAATGTTTTCTTTCACTTCTACGTGTGGTAAGAGCTCATTCATCTCTGTATGTTCTAAAGGGAAATCTAGCTACATCAGAGAGAGAAGGAGTATTCAGAGGGCAACTGATGGCCAGGAAGATATATTGAATTCACTTTCCTGGGACAGACATTCAAATGGTAACAAGTGATAGAAAACAGCTCTATATTTCAGCATGATGTGTGCTCTTTCTCTTATGGTTAAACCCCCTGTGGGCCATCTGCATTTAATGGGTTAGAACTACTTTGTAGCTGCAGTTTTTTCCTTCCATGGCTCTTATTTATTTGAGATGAGACCAAACTGCACTCTAAAAGTGCAGCATGTAGGAAACCCTGCCAAAAGAATGAGAACAAAAAGGCAAATTTATGGGCCAGTGTTGTTTTAAGCATTTAACAGTATAAATAGAAAGTGCAGATAAATGTGGACATGTAAGCGGCTCTGTTTATCTCAGTTACATTATTTGCCCAAATTCCAGAAGAGAATTAGTCAAATTAGTTTATACAAGGATTAATGCCTCTGCACTAATGATTTAGCATATGCACAGAACTGTTTTCACACTAAAGCTAACAGTCCTCTTAATACACAACTCCCTAAAAACAAAAAGCGTTGCTCAGTCTATCCTTGTCTCTCTAATTCTGTAAAAAAAGTTAGACACAAATATGGAAACCGTTGTAGTAAATTGGATGTAAACCACCGATTCAATAATTTCTGTATTTTAAAAAAGGCTGAATGGACTACCTTATCATAAAAATCATATAAACTGAGTAATGTTTTTCCAGGACAATTCAATTTATCATAGTAAATCTATAAAGTGTTTATTAGGGATCACATCCTACTCCCAAGTGAGATCACTGGGAAGATTCCTGTTAACTTCAATAAGAATTTGATCATAAGGAGATTTTTGAGTAAAGAAAATTTAATTCCTCCTTGCCAACCCTGATTTTTCTGGCTCTAAATATTCAATAAACTCCCCGCCAATGAGTGCACTTTCCTCTTTGCTCATTGTATATACTACTTAAGCATTTGCTAAATAATACTCACTAACTGATCTCTATCCCAGACCTTTTTCTAACAGACCTCCAAAATCATTTAGTATTTTATTTACCCTATGTGTTTAAGTAATATCTGACAGGTTTTTCCATATGTAAATATGCATTTCATTATATACTAAAATGTTTATAACAAGTAATGAGGAAAATCATTCTTAGTACACTAGAAGAAGAGTTGTTTCTCCAATATCACTTGGAAAGAAAAATACAATTAACATGTTTCATATTGTTATTGTCCATTAAAGATCTCAGCTGTTTTCCATTTTTAATGATTAAACCAAAATCATTTCAGTAAACACATCTGAGTAAATAGAGGCTTACAAAGATTCAGATACTTCTGTCTTTGACCATGCTATTTGACAAAGCTTCATTTTAATGATATCCTTTTCTTATTTGATGGACAAAAATATTATGAAAGTGTTAACTAGGACTTTATCCCACCTAAAAGCAGTTTGTTAATTATAATCACACTGTATTCAACCAAAACCAGCAAATTAAGGTTTTGGGTTTTAATGAAAAAAAGGCTACACACAACTCAGTCATTCCTCTCCATATCAATAAAGTGCTCACTCATAGAGCAGTAATAGTATCAAAAAATCTTTTTTTTTTTACAATATTTAAACAGAATCCTTTCCCTCACTGTAATGGTAGTGAGACTAGAGTAAATTGCAGTCAGTACACATAAATGGATTTTCTCACAGGAGTACAGGGCAGGGAGGATCAAGCCTATTAAAATTCTCATAATTATTTTCATAATTAGAGAATGCAGAACCCAGCTTCTGAAAGATGAAGCAGACAGCTATTAGATTATGGAGGGTTGCTATAGTTAGAACTAGAGCATAGAAAAGCACTCCTGTAACAGCATCTTGTGAACCATCAAGTTCCACTCTAAAAGCCAGTGAGAAATTAGGATTTTTGACCTGATCCTATAACCTACATTTTTTAAATTATGTTTTTCATGCTAACATCAATTACTTTAACCAGGATTATTTCCTATACATTGATGTATTTATTAGTCTAGTGCACTAGTTATTCCTATGGGAATAATCACTGTTATGAAGTTGGGCAGTATGAGTCAAGCTGAAGTTGAGCTGTTGAATGTGAAGCCTCACAAGTATAAGGGCTCACAAACCCCTATTCTTTGAGACAATAATAGATTTTGAAGATTTTCCTCCTTGCTTTTGTCTTTTTTTCCTTATATTATATGTCTTGTGTGGACTGTTTGAAAAGATTTGATGAGGAATTATGTAATTTTTATACTGTTATTTAAACAGATCAGATATAACTGGCAGGAACAAGACAATATCTCAAATCTATTTTATGTAGTACTGTTGTGATATATTCCTTCATTTGCATGCCACAGCCATACCAGTTTTCATGAGTGTGTGGTGCAAAGGAGAATGGCTGTGCTTCAGGAATTTTCTGGACTCACCGTTTCAACCATCACTGTGCATTTGTTTAAATATTCTGTCCTCCTGTTGCTTCAAAAATGCAGAGAAAAAAAATCTTGAAATTCATTATTAGAGATTCTTCTTCGTAAAACTACACTTGATTTCACAGTATGTATTTATTGTCAATGGCAGACATACACCTACCCACACTACATCTTCAAGACTTACTCTTGATTTTTAATATTCCTCCTTAAACCCATACTGGAAAAGTGGCAATAGAATGAGCCTTATGTTGCCAGGTCCTGGTGAGATTCAGGAGGAGTGGTTTAGGCAAAGAGGGAAGGGAGGTTTACACTGGGTTTAGGTTCCCCCCTTACTCCAGCATTGTAGTCTGACACTCCTCCCAGAAGATTATTCTGTCCCCAGCCATCATAATCCCATTCACTGCACACTACTTCATCATTCTAATGCCAGCCAAATCTAAAAAGATCACTGCAGGTGAATAAGTATGCATTCTGGGAATGAGTGGGCCACTTGTTATTTGGGTAGGAAAGTGCTGTGGGAATATGTTGGGGTTTGGCTGGGGTAGAGTTAACTTTCTTCACAGTGGCTGCTGTGGCTCTGTTTTGGATTTGTGCTGAACAGAGTTGATGACATAGGGATGGTTTTGTTACTACTGAGCTGTGCTTACATGGAGCCAAGGCCTTTTCTGCTTTTCATACTGACACCTTGCATGGAGGTTGGGATGCCTGGAGCTTGGGAGGTAACCCCAACAGACCAAAGGGATGTACCATACAATATGGCATCCTGGTCAGTATGTAAAGTGGGGGCAAGAAGGGGGGACATTTGGAGTGATGGCCTTTTTCTTCTGAAGTCACCATTACTGTGATGGGGCCCTGCTCTCCCAGAGATGGCTGAACACCTGGCAGCTCATGGAAAGAAGTGAATTATTTCCTTGTTTTGCTTTGGTTGTATGCATGGCATTTGCTTTCCCTATTAAACTGTCTTTATCTCAATCCACGAGTTTTCCAACTTTCACCCTTCTGATTCTCTCCCAGTGTCTCTGATGTGGGAGTGAGCGAGCAGCTGCGTGGGCTGCTGGCTGGGCTTAAACCACTGCGGAGAAGAAATACTTCTTACAGAAAGAACTTCCCCTGAAAATATTTTGAAACTAAGAAAAATAACTGGTTTTAATGGATTCTGACTCTGATCAGCCTGACTTAACTCTGATTTTGAAATAGCACAGATATATAGAAATTTATCAATAAAAGCAACCTTTGTAATTTTGGGAAAAAAGCCTGTAATATTTTATTGCTTGCAAAACAAAATAATTTACTTCTATCATGCTAAACTCATTAAAGGCATAATATAGATTATATTTGTTAAATTTTATACTTTAGGGCCTTACCATAAAGTTCAAAGTCAAAATAAAATGCCTTTAATTTATCGAACTGGATTTTTTCAACACTTTGTTGTGCAAAATATTATGACAGTAAAGAAATGAAATGAGAAATATAGTTCATTTCAACTTATTCTAAGCAGCAGAAGATGTTTCATTGATAGTTTCCGGTGGTATGTAACACTGTTAAACTGTAGGTAGAATTTTTGTCAAACCTTTCTGACCATCTTGGTCATAAGGAGGCTATTTTTAGCTGTTAAATGCAGTGTTGCCCATCACTTACGAGTCTGTAAAAATCATAATATAAATAAATTTACATTTCATATGTAAATTTACATTTGTTCAGAAATTTTTTAAAACACTGGCTTAAGATTTTCAAAATGTTAATGAATCAATCACAAGAGAAAACACAGAGCATCAATAATTAGAACAATTTTTCACTTTCTCTTTTAACAGGATAGGGACTCTTTTCCCAAAAGTTCTATAAATTTACTTCTCAGCATAGCATGATGATCACATATCTCAAACATTACTTAACATGCTTGGCAGGAAGGCAATGTAAATCACCTCCTTTTGTTTTTAGTGCATTTTCCACATGTTCAAGAAGCAGTGAAAAGATTAGTTGCTTAAGAAATCATTAAGTGATAAAATCAAAGCACAAGAACACAAACCCTGTCAAATGTGGGAGTATAATCCAATAGAAAATAAAATCATATATATTTCATAGAAACTTGCTTAAATTATTTATGGATATTGAAATGTCTCTTTTCTAGAATTTTCTTAGAAAATGAGAACACTACAAATAGCCCTGTTGGGTCTCTGCACTATTTGTGGAATAAGGAGCTACTCATCTTGGTTAAAAAATCTGAGTCTGGCCTTAAGCCAGCATGGGCCAGATCCTGCCATCCTTAGTAGAGCTGAATAGTACCTTAAGCTGGGCCTGATTATGAACCGATTACTCATGTTGTGCTGAGAGGCTTTTTTTTTACATGAATGGGGCCATTGTGAATAAACATTTACAAGTGATTCACAATTTGGCCTATGTGAGTAGCCTCTCTCTCATCAATGCCACTACTCACGGAGTAAAGCACTACTAAATAAAACTGGCAGAATGTGACCCTGTTGTAGTACTTGACATCTAACACGAAGATACTTTTTCATTAGCTAAATGAAACGCCGCAACCAACAGGCTATCATTCATTCTTCGAGACGAGGCTGATGCAAGAGCATGACAAGCTTAATGCAGGCCTGCAACTTATCACACCTCAGGTTTAATGAGGGGTTGAATACCTATTTATTTAATGTATAAAGCTAGCAACAAGTAACAAAAAATTTCCATTGCTAGATTTGAGGATGATGAATTAATTAGAATTGCACCCCTTCTACTTAATTAAAATCAGCAGGAAGATGACATGGTCTTTTTTTTTTCCCCTTTTATTTTGGAAGTTTCAAGCACCTAAAGTTGTTGTAATATTCTGAAAATGGATATTTGTTCTGTAATAAATCTGCAATTGCAATACAATCCTAGGAATTATTGTGTCTTACTCCTGACATAAAAAAACTTGTACAAATTACTTTGGGGGAGTTTCAGAAGAAAACAATAGCAAATTCTGCTATGAAAATAAGTAAGTAAATTGAAAGAGGCAACAACAAAAATGGATCAGAGATTGCCAGCTTAACCTTTCCTTCTTTGTCCACTAATGAAACCCTAACAAGAAGTTCTGAAAATCGCTTTGGCATGTTCTTAATATTATACCTTAAAAATAACTATGTGGAAACTGAATAAAATTTAACAAAAAAAAAAAATTTAACTGAAAACAATTCGCTAAAAAATCCATTGTATTTCCAGCACTTTCATCCTTCTGCATGTTGCAAAAGTGTCTATACAAAACTAATGCCTCTACCTGTACCAATAAAATTCCTTTTTTTTTTTTTTGTTTTAAAACATAAGTCTAGTTTTACTGCAGTCTAAACAGACCATAAAAAAAATTGAAAAGATAACTTCTAGCCAGAATACCCTTTTCCAGCTCTTCAGGCCAAAGTAGAAGTTAATTTTTAGAAGGAGAATCAGATCAGGAAACCACAAATTGGAGTATATGTATGTGTTAAAATCTGAGTTTATTACTAGTGGAAAATAGGACAGCCTTCCTTTCAGCTGTGTAAGACTCTGCTGTAAAAATCCCATTTTTAGTTGATCCTGATGGTTTCAAAGTCAAGTCTGGTTATTCTTGAAAGACTACAGAATGAGCCCATCTCCTGTTTTTGTTTCAAGTTTAGCCCCCATGAGTGGGAGAAGAGAAAATCTGGGGATTCCTGTGCGTTTGTTTTTGTGAGTACTGGTAGTTCTGCAGTTGCTGTGGTGAAATCTGCTTCCTGATCTTCCCTTCTTCCCCATGCGCCCTCTGTTCCTAACTAATGGCCAGAGAGAAAAGCAAGAATGAGAAGGGGGTGCCCTGAGAGTTGTATCCTGTTCTAATCACAGCCATGCAAGTCCTTCTTTATTTCAATTAATTTACTTTGCCTTTATGAACCTGAGAGACTGACTGTTGCTTTTAAAGAGGCTGACATTTCACTCATCTGAAGGAGCTTGGAATGTGACAGGGGAAAGGGAGGAGAAGTAAATCAAAGAAGATATCAATTCTCCAGATGTAAAGTATTTTTCTTCTCCTCTATTTTTTTTTCCACCAGAAATGTCAGAAAGTCTGCTGACATTTTAATTCCTTTGTGATAGGCTGGGAGCTGAGAGCCAAGTTCTGCTGCCATTGCAGTCAAAAAGCTTTTTCCCATATACTTTAAGAGTAGCAAACTAGTTTTACACTCTGGAAAGCATATAAGCAAAGTTTCAACAAAATGTAATTAAAACTAAAATGGCATTAACATCATTTTAGGATTAGATACAAACTGAAACTGACAAGCCTTATTGGACTTTTTTGTTTCAATTTGACCATAGAGAAGCAAACCCTAGTAAAATGGACTGTACTGGAAGTAAGACCTCAGTGTTGCGTTGTTTGGGGTTTTTCCCTAATCTGAATTCTGATAAAAGTGTAGGAATACTATTCCATGTTGTCTATTAGTCACCCAAGATTCATGACACCCTATCTGTAACCTTTGAGATTTAGTTTAAATATACTAGTTGACGCATAATCTGTGCACATCTTTTAAAACTCTATTAAGCATTGTGATCCTACTTTTAGCGTTATACGTGACCAAAAAAAATCTCATTATCTTTAATATAAATACACTCAGGTCCATAAAATAATGTAGTACCTTCTATTCTATTCTATTCTATTCTATTCTATTCTATTCTATTCTATTCTATTCTTCCATTGCGTTAGTTGTTCATTGATATAAATTCAACAAGCTCAACATGCATCTAGCAAAACAGCAGAGCTGGCTTAAAGCAGCAGTGCAGTGCTGAGATAACTCAGTCTACAAATTCTACCTACAACATGAGTGGTCATATATTTCCTTCTTTGTGCTTTAAGATTTACATCATGGGTTCAGTATAACAAATTTATTTTCCTTTACCAAGTTGTTCCTTTATGAAGTATTCATTTGCAAAGCATGAATTTTTTTATACAGGACTGCTAAAAACCATGGAGTAGACACATTTGCTTAGTAGTTTTATTTTTTTTTTTTTTTCAGCTTCTATAATCATATTTCATCAACTGGTACAACAAAACATATATAAAAAGCAAAACAAAGAGGGCTTGTTGAGCTTGATGCATGGTAAATCTATTTGGTTTATTCTTGGTTTATTGTTAAATATTATATTGCATTTCTTAAAGCAGACGTCGTGTATATTGTGATTTCTAGCATTCCACACACAGCAGCTTATTGTTGTTCCCTTTAAATATGGGAAATAAAAATGGTTTTAGTTTGCTTAAAAAAAAAATAAAAATTGAGAGAGAGTACTGCTATATTACATGGCCCAAGAAATATTGGCAGCATGCTCTTTGGCTTTCATCCGTAGAACTGCAATGCTGGAGGACCTCCGTTCAAACTCTGGCTTGGTTTCAAAAGCATGTCCATTGGTTGCCCCAGAAAGCAACGAGTCAGTGAAAAAATTATTGAGGGGCATGTGGCTAAATTGATTCTGGTGGTTTGAAAAGCCAGTGTAGCCAGAATCTGTCCGGGGTGAATGGGAGTAAGGTGTCATACAGGAGGACGTATCTCGTGGCAGCATGCAGGAGGTAACCACAGAACCACTGGCCGCATTCCCTGCCCACAGATTGTTCTGAATCTGGAACATATAAAATGAACACAATTAAACTTAGTTCATCTTTTGTTCTCTGCAACGCTTGGTTTGCTTTACTTCACATATAATTAGTTCCCCTCTGAAACAAGCAAAAAAAGTATTTAACAAGTTCCCTGCAATCGTGTCAGAAAATAATGTGAAGAAATCACGTCAGACAAAATATGAGATCATTCACTTAAGAGCAAGGGCTGCTGAGTCATGTTCCTTACTTTGTCCTGTGGCTCTGTATATATGTCTAGTGTTGAACCTCAGGATGCCATCAGCCCAGCCAGTCAATAAAATTAATGGAAACACACAACTGACATCAGAGAAAATGTGTCAAAAGAGTGTACAAGATCATAGATATTTTCAACATAACTGCTTCTCCTCATTAGAATTCCCACCATAATGGTCAGAAAAGGGTGAACAAAACAAACCAATTTGGATTTCTCAAGTGATAAAACCCAACAAGTATTTGAAAAATTTAATAATGAGAAGCCTTGCATAATTACTTTACAATAAATGAAACCCTGAAACACAGAAATTACTGATAATACATTCAAGACCTTTTCTTAAATTTGTTTCAGACAGATTTAACATAAAATTTCTTTTCATGATTTTTTATGTGAAACTATACTTTGAGGGCATTTGTGTTTCAGCATTCAGCCTTAACAAGCTGCATTGTGCATCCCTGGAAAACGTTGCATGACAGACTAGGACACAAACTCTGTGGTTACCAGCAATGTCTGCAGCAACCTTGTATTCAAGCTTTGATGTATAATCCTTTCTATACTTGGCAGTCGCTTAAAGCTCCATTCTGAGTCTCAGGCCTTCTACCATCTATGTATAGATGCTATTTATGGATAGGTATTTTTCACTTGTTTGTCACTAGATGGACAGACAGGAAGATTTTTAAGACCTATAGGTCAGTTCTTGTTGTTATCTCAGACTTCATGATCTTTCATTCCTGCTCTATTCACTTTGATTTGATCAAGCATCACACTCAGCAACTGCCCTTCTGTTTTTCCAAACTCTCTACTCTCTCTCTATAAGTACTACTTGCATATGGTATAGTTTCTGGCACACTCAAACTTCCTCGGTCATTCCTCATTTACACACACCATTATACAGTACATAAAGCTTTGTATGTCTTCTCCACTTTTACCTATATGCCTTCCCTGAATGCTGATTTTTTAAATGTACAAATAACTTCAGGCAAAACATTTTTAGCCCCCATCCACAATACAAATCTTGTCAACCACTAACTATATCCTTTCCTATTTGTTTTCCTTTTCTAAATTTGTCTTCACTCTAAAAATCTGTTGTCTGTTCAGTGTATCCTTGCCCTGATGCACTGCGATTGAGCCCATGTGTCTTTGTTCTCTGTGATATGTTGGAGTAACTCAATTACTCTTCAGTTAGCACTGAAAAGTGAATTCCCACTTCAAACTTAATTCTACATTCACATTCCAAATCCACAGACAAAGGAATTTTGACTTTAAGATATAAAGGTTATCTCTCTAGCTGAGTGATTTTTTCTGTCAAAGTAGAGGTCAGAGGAAGTAATGAATTATGACAGACACACACATACACACACACAGAATGAAAACATGTTTCTAAGGCTGATGAGTTGTGTTTTCTCTCATTGTCCTATCACTTTGCAACAGCACACACCAACAAGATAAAGCAATAAATTATGGTTCGCTGAACTCCTCTAGCTGAGATCTAGTGCAGATAGAAAGGATGAAATAGTCTTATTTTAAAAGTTAATATTTTAAACAGTTTTATTAGCAAGGTCATCAGGAGCTGACTAACTAATCTGGACTCCTTGGGAATTCCAGCAGTAAAAATATAATCCAGTAAATGCTCCATTTGGTTTCCTCTGAAATCCAGGGGAAAAATCATGGTAGCAACATATCTCCCCAAACTCTGAGTCTGCTCATCTTGTTTACATAGACATGCATGCATGCAGTTATAGTTCCACACACACTCAGGGATGTGCCTTTCCATGCACATCCATACAGCTGGGCACATCCCAGGCTTCTGCTCCTGCATATTTTAGGTGATTTGTTGGCAGGTAACAGAGGAAGTAAGGTCACTGAGGAAGGATATGGAAGATTTTTCCTTCTTGTGGGCCTCCTGATGTCTATATGATGAAATCTAAAAAATGTTTCAGAACTTTCCAGTTGCCTCCTCTCATAACCACTTTTCAGAAGACTCAAACATCAGCCCATGGGAGACTCTCTACAGTTTGACATGATTCCCAGCTGCCTTATTACTCCTTGATTAACCTACCTGAGCCAGTTTTGACTTTTAATCAGACAAATTTCCCCAGGGAGAAACTAGTTAACCTATGCACTGTCTAATACACGAGCTATTTCTGAAGGAGCTCATAATCTCCAAAGCTAACTTACATGCAATAAAGTCTTACTTATCTGACTTACTGAATTTTTTTTCCAAGAAATGCTATGCCAAATGCTGCAGTCACCCAGGCAGCACAGATATAATTGCAGGAGGAATTTTCCAAAAAAAGAAAAAAAGAAAAGTTTAAATACAAACATGAACAAGTTGCCTTTAATAGAGTCATGATGGGAAATCTTCAGAAGGTTCAAAGACTCAATTAGAAAGTGCCCAATAACCTATGTGGTCTGGAGGAATCACAAAATCACTCTTTCTTTCCATACTTTGAGTAGTTTGGTTTGCAGTAAACTAAGTTTACTACCACCAATTTTCCTGATATTTTTATTCTAGACAAATCTCTTTCAATTTAGGTTTAGTGAGATTGCACAGGTGTAAATGAGAACAGAATTCAGCTGCAAATCCTAAAATATACCAATGTCTTTTTCAAGAAATGTGTGAACAAGCTATTAATTTCTAAAACTTTTAAAGGAGTGCACTAGGTTTCTTCCCTAGAGAAAGGAATTCAAATTATTAAGTTTAACTTCAGGGATGCCACAAGATTCTAGGAGAGCTTTGCATCTTCTCTCATCAGGCAGTTATGCCTTCCAAACCAATGTTTCAGTTCTATCAATTTTCTATTCATTTTAGTTGGTGCAGTGACTTCACATTTGGTATTAAATTTTCATTTCTTCACAAGGATTTACAACATAAATATCTTATAGTGAAACTTAGGTGAAGAAGGTATTCCTGTATTAAAAAGAAATACAGTAATGTTTCACAATAAGTCAAAATGATCAGACCTTCTTCTGGTATGTTAGAAGGAAAAGCAACATTATGTACATGAATTTAAAGAAAATATTTTTCCTCTTAAAATCTTGTGTGATCCATGAACTATATAAAAGGCAATTCAGAGGCTGTGAATGAGGCCATACATACAGCACATCTCTGGTTTCTGTTAACATCACAAACAACTTGAGCTTTGCTCTTGTGGTTACCATGAAATTACCAGAGCCCTTCAATATATTTACCTACTGTATGTTTTATACACACATACACATGCACACACACCCTTCCTGATAGAAAAAGGAATAGGATTTCATAGCTGTGACAAGAACATAACTGGAGAGTTATGGTTGTTAACATGGTTATGATATAAATTCCTAAGCACACGACCTTCTGTTGGACACTGCAGAGGAAAATGAGCTGGGGTAATTGGTCATCCCGCTTGGTGTCATCGTTTTTTTTCTGTTAAACTTTCAAGCTCCCTGAGCTTCAGCCTTTTTATGCAGCCCCTGGAGAAATCACATAAACTCAAATATCAAATTTTTCTGGGAGTTTTGCTATCACTTCCCTAGCTTTGTTCTCCCATCACCAAACTCTTGACTCATGTTTTTTCAGCCGCCTGCCTATCCAGACTAGAGACCATCTCTGTTTGAGTGCACGTGTTTTAGTGCTTCACATGGGAAACAAAATTCTAATCTCTTTTAAGGTCTCTAGATATCAAGAGACGTTATTATTATGTTACATCATAAATGTTATATGTGCTGAACATTATTATAATTACTCTAGTAATTAGAAACTACACATTTACTCTGAGGAAAACAAGAGTGGCACTAAATGAATAGTTAAGAATTTATGCAATTATAGAAAACATATGAATGTCGGACTGATTTGCTAAATTTTTGTCATTCCTCTCCTTGCACTAGCAGAAAATATCAAATCTGTGCTAGCACAAGAAACTACCTTCAGGAGATTAAATGCAATAGCTGTTAAACTGCTCAAAACTTCTAGTGCACAGCTTGTATCTGTTGTTCATTCCTAGTCCATCACCACATCTAATTTGGACTGTAAATTTACACTTCTTTTTTTCTGGGTGCCTCTTTAGAGCATCCGAAATACAGGTAGAAATTTGCCTGTACTTCCTAAGCTTGTAGATTCTCAGAATAATTTAAAACTGAAAAGAGCCTCTGGGATTATTTTTCTAAACCCTTGCTTGCAGCTACTCTCAAATTTAGATAAGGTTACTCGAACCCCATCCAGCCACCTTTTGAGTCATTCCAGCTGCAGGGGTTCATGAATTTCTATGGACAATTTGTCCCAATGCTTCACCACTCTCATTGTATTTTTACGTTAATATCTAGACAGAGCACTTCTCGGTGTTTAATTTGTGATCATTTTGTAAGAGCTGTTGGACAAGTGCACATGTGAAGATCACCCGTACTCTATTGGGCTCATGTATGAGAGAGATGCAGCACACAATTTGCAGACATAAATAAAATGCTAATTAGCAAATGATAGTGAAAGGATTAATGATACAGATTTAAAATATGTGATAGACCACTTCAGTCCACATTTGGCTTACACATGGTGAACAAAATAAAAATCTGACCATTAGATGACACACTTAAACAAGTTTGCTAAGCTTCAAAATAATGTAGGATATGAAAAGTCATCAAGCTTTCATTCTTATATGGGATGTTTTATAAATTGCAAACTCTCCCTACTGCAATCTTGAGGCCACTTACAATATGGATTAATTATATTTCAACTGTATGATACAGTTAAATACAGTATTTCATATTTTGAAAAATACTATTAAAAAAATTGTGTATCTTAGGGGGAAAAAAAGAATTTGCCATATAATTAAGCCCCAGTAAAGTTACTCACACTTAAAGAAATACACGTTTCACAAAAAAGCTCCACAGAGCAACAAACTGAATGTTGAGACTATGAGAAGGACCACATAGAGTGATGGTTTATTACCAAGAAAAAATAAAAGTGCAGTGCATAAGCTACTTTGTGTGGAACAGACACCACCCAGAAAGATTAGAAGTGTCACTCCCCTCTTATTGGAAGATCAGCCACAGCAGGGCAAGCGAGCACACATGCAGTGAGACACACACCATGCAGGTGGTGGCTCAGCCCGAGCTCCACGCTGCCACAGCCAGACAGCATGAGTGTGAGACAAACTTCTTTGAAGCCAGCTCAGAGATGTCTGCCACATCCACTCATGCTCAATCAGTGTACCCATAGCCTTAATGAACTATTGTGATTAACTGTCGTTTATGTGTCTACTACAGTTAAAAGAAATTTTAAGTCACATAACATGTGGTGTCTAATATGTTCCATATGAACATTTAATTGGAGCATGTAACTTTGATTATTGCTAATGAGGATTAGCCATATGTACTAAGGCTAGAGCAAACGATAATGATGGTCCAAGGACTTAGTGCTTAACACATGTATGCTGATACCACTTTTACACTCTTTGACTTCCAACACGTCATGTGATGCCATGCTGTTCAACATATTAATCTGGTTTATCATTCTGGCGGATGGAATGCAAAATTTCAGACTCTTTCTTCTATTTATGAGATTTCAACATTTTCCTTTCTTTCTACACCTTCTATATCATTCCTGTTCCCATACTGAAAAGCATTTCTTGTCTTAGGATTTCCACCTGCACTAGATTGGGCTTTTTCAACTGAAACAAAAAAACTAAATTCTATCCTATCCAAGTCTTGCCTGCATTTTCAAGAAAATTTTTAAAATACCCAAACATTTTGCATGTGATATTAAGAGGGAAAGTAGAGTGGTGTGACAAAATTAATCCTTTTAAAAGAACTTAAAAGAAAAATTACAACAAATGAACATTATTCAAATAGCAAGTAAGGAGGAAAGATGTAAAGAAAGGAAAAAGCCTAGATGGGAAAAAAATAAAAAAACCTTTTTTATCTGCTTTTCAATGACACAATTTAATGTTTATTTACATACTGATGCGCTTATTTATCAATTTAATTCACATAGAAAAAGCTGGGAGTCTGTGTGATAATAGTATAGGCTCTTGTATGCGTAAATAAGGGGGAGGGAGGGTAAATGAAATTTTGTCTCAGGTTTTCTTGTTAGTTCTCACAGGTAATCATTGAATCTGATGAGATCAAGTACATTTGTAACAGGAGCCTTCCCACTAACATAGGGTGGCAGAGGAAGTCAAATAAAGACCAATAAGGTAAGACAAGAACAAAGCTGAAGAGGCTTTTTTATTGTTCCTCTTCCAACATATTTATACATCTGTGAAAATAACTAAAAATGACTGCAGATGAACCAGGTATCAGAATAAAAAAATGTTGACAGATCATCTTACCTATTTTACACCTTACGTTTTAGGAATAAAAAATTAATTGATCAGATTATTGACAGCTGTAAAGGGAACCCATATCTGGCATAAAAGTCCCTTTGGTTAAGTTTCCTAAACACAAGTGTCTAATACTTATCTGACCATGGTTGCCTAAAATGAAGGATTGATCCTTCTTTTAAATCCTGTTCATCAACACTTCAACAGTGTCTCAGATATCCTGAGATATATTTAATAACACTCTACACCGTATTTAAGTGACCAAATTAAGTATGGCTTGTTTACTAACATTCACTCTGGTGAAATGAAGTAAATTTCCCCATGAAGGGAGTCTGCATTCATTTCCCCACTGGTGTTAAGATGCTCCGTCTTCACTTTCATATCATCAGTAGGATATTGCTAGTTAAGCTAAAAATGTCTATGACGTGTTTTCCTCAGTGCACTTAAGATGACTTAGTCCACAATGTGTTGTATCTACAAGAAAACATTGAAGTTCAAACACTGAAAGTAGTGAAACTGAAAACTTTTACTAAAATTAATGAAAATCACTGTCCATAAAATCTTCCTAGAAAATTCTGATTTTCAGCATAATGTTGTTAGAGCTTTGAAAAAAAATCTGAATAGCAGATGACTTTTCTAGAATGTTGTACAAACTGCCCTTCTCTGTAACCCAGGTTTTGATAGTATAATTAATGGAAGATATATGGATGCAGATTTGGCCAGTTTAGGAGATATTCAATTTCTTGGCAGGTTCAATTCGGGAGATATTCAATTTCTCAGACAAGCAACTAAAAAAACCCAAACAAACAAAAAAATCTAAAGTCAATATACTGTAAAAATAATTAAAATTAGACTGAAAGACCAAAGCAAAGAATTATGATCTACAAAAAAAAAAATACCTAAATTGTTATTATGGTAAAGATAAAGACATGGAATTTAATTGCAAAATTAGACTGGATTGTAGAGAAAGGTATCACCTTCAGAGGTCACTTCCAAATT
>JAYDZK010000056.1:39986441-40008868 GCA_034509185.1 Euphonia xanthogaster | reverse complement strand
TAAAGATTCATTTTCTCACAAGAGAAACCTTTCAGGTTTATGAAGTCACACACTGCACAGCAACATTATGTCCTTAATTTGTATTTGAAGAAGATAATTGGTGAAGAGACCAAGCAGAAGTCTCCACGACACCCTCTGTTGACTGCGAGAAACTGATGCTTCTGCTGGAATGCAACCGAGATGTGTTTTTTCATCATATCCATGGCTGGACTCAAAACAGAAAAATCTGCAGACTGCAAATCCTTATAATGCACACCAGAAATTCATATTTGTTCCCGCTCTTTCTACTATAAAGCTGTAAACTTCTCAGCTTGGTTTCATACTTTTTCAACATTCAACCTATATTTTCTTCCAGCAACAGGGAGTCTGTTTTTCTCCATGTTGTTTCTTAAATAAACTCCAGTGATCTGTGTTCCACAATCCACAAGAAAAGATTTACTTATTTAAAAATTATTTATTTAAAAGTATGACAAAGCTTGTCTAATATTTGCTTATTTCCTTGTCACAAAAGAAGTGCCTGTGGTGGTCGTGGTATCAGAATAAAAGCAAAGGAAAAAAGGATATTTGTTTTCTTCTCTTACATTAGCTACAATGAAATAAAGGAATTGTTGGGAAAATCAACTTATAACATTAAAATGAAACCATTTAAAATACCTTTTCTGCCTCAGTTGTGGGATAGATTGATGAATTTATAGCAAGTCAGGAGCTGTATATTTATTTTCCATAAGTGAAGCACTTAATAATGGACATCTAGTTCAAAAGATTTGAATGCAGTGATGTTAGTAGTTGTGTTTTTAAAACAGATTTTCATTGTATCACTCATTCTCTCTGGAAATGTTATATATATCATAGAGATGTGGTTTTACTGAAGAACAGGATTTCAGAATATTAAAACTATGAAGAATTACCACCAGGTTAGCAAGAATATGAATTTTTATTAAATGTTCTGTGATAATTGCCTGGACACCTACTCATATACAGAAAAGAAGCCAATTTTTTCTCTGAGGAGAGGGCTAACTTGTTTTTAACATATAGCCAAGTTATGTGTGCAAGCCCTCCACTGAAACAGCCAAAGTGCAGTCACACCTTCATTCAGCTCCTTGCTCTTGAACAGCAAGAACAGCAGAACAGCACAAGGCAGCATTCTCACGCAGGTGACCAGACCCAATTACACATTTTGCCTCCTTGTTTACCTGCAGTCTGTTAGTCTGTGCTTGTAGGCGAGCATGTGGCTTTTGTGCTTGTGAATGAGTACACATTTTGCATTTCTACACACTGCAGATGCTTGATATAAGATGATGGGACCAGCATTTGAATTTCAATCTTCTGTTTTTAAGAATCTATTAATTAGTGATGGAAATACTTGTCAGGCTGAAGCTTAGTTGTGTCATCTGTCTAGCAGATATTTTTTGACAAAAATATAAATAGAAATGCAGAGAATCTTTTTAATAATCTGAAAGTACAGAATAGATCTTTTATTGGGTTGGAATTTTATAGATCCTATTATCATATAGTTTAAAAATTTGGGATTATTGAAAAACATTAATTTTAGGAAAATAATTTTAAGTGCTTACCAATGACATATTATTTCATTATCTTATACTAATGAAATTTGGTCATTTAGGAAAATGTGTAGATGGAATCCTACTAAAAATACAAGATAAGCTGGCAGACACAAATTTAGTCTTGAAATTCCAAAGCTTCAGCACTGTTCCTTGTATCACTTGCTGTGATGCTATAGGAGAGTCAGAAAGACTTTGAAAGGAGAGCTGACCACCTTGAATGAGATCTGTGTGTGAATGCAAATCTATGGCTTTATGAATCTGCCTGGGGCTACCTAAGATTGAGTCCACCTGCCTAAACATAGTCATGCAGTGGTTGCTAATGCAATCTGGGTTATTGTCCTGCTCTATTTTAAAATAAAACCAGACAGCCTTACAAGTGCCACCACAGCTGAAATGGCTGTGTCCATGTTCTGAGCTGCAGGAGCACGGGGCAGCTCTGGCCCAGGCACCAAATCTAGCAATATGTAACCTCTTCAGAGGTAAAGCACGTTAAACTGAGTAGATGACACATGAGCCAAAGACCCCAGGTTCATTCATGGAATGACAGAATCACTAAGGTTGGAAAAGACCTCCAAGATCATCAGGTCCAACATTTGACCAAACACTGCCGTGCCAACCAAAGCACAGCCCAGTCAATTCTTGAACACTTCCAGGGATGGTGACTCCAGCACTCAACCACCATTTCAGTGAAAAAATTCTCCCTGATATCTGACCTGAACCTCCCCCAGCCCAGCTTGAGGTCATGTCCTCTTGACCTCTAACTTGCTCCCTGGGAGAAGAGACCAAGGCCCATCTTGCTACAATCTCATTTAATGCAGTTGTAGAAAGTGATAAGGTCTCCCCTGCGACTCCTTTTCTCCAGGCAAAAAACCCCATCTCCCTCAGCTGCTCCTCAAAGGACTTGTGCTCCAGACCCCTTCCCAGCTCCATTGCTCTTCTCTGAACATTCTCCAGGACCTCAATGTCATTCTCATAGTGAGGGGCCCAGAACAGGACACAGAATTTGAAGTGCAGTTTAACCAGTGCCAAGTACAGGGACAAAATCCCAGCCCAGGTCCTGCTGGCCACACTGTTGCTGATCCAGGCCAGGATGCCATTGGCCTTCTCAGCCACCTGGGCACACGCTGGCTCATGTTCAGCTGCTTTCAACCAGCAGCCACAGGCCCTTCTCTGCTGAGTCAATTTCCAGCCACTCTTCCCCAACCCTGAGGACCTCTTCAGCCAATTTAGAGCATGACCAAAGCAAGCTCACATAGAATATGAGTATTTTCTTAAGGTTGGCAGAGACCCTGCTGCCTAATGAAGCTGAAGAGCACCAAAACACCAATAGTGGACGGGAGCCATGAAAGATTTTTTGCTTAGCATGGTGCATTTTTTTTTTTATTAACTATATGGCAAAAGCAATGTGAAGCCAGAGCCATGAAAAAAATTGGCTCCAGACTAAAAATATTCAATGTGGTAAAACAAGCAAGAAAACAAACAAAAACAGAATAAGGCAAAGCAGTAAACCAAACGACTGGAGAACAGAGACAGAAGATTACAACCTTATTATGCAGTATACCTTACTATTTACTAACAGGGAACTGAAAAAGAAAAAAAAAAAAACAAAAAACCAACAAATTAAACCAACTACAATGGTCTGAAAAAGCTTTCCTGTCCCTCTGTCACTCTCCCCCTGTGAAATACATTCAGTTCTGATTCTGCATGGCTATATTACGATTTTATGCTAGTAGGACACTTGTTCTATTTAATGGTCTGCTGAGGTCCATAAGGAAATGGTACATGTTTAACACATCAAGAGGAAGCTGTCTAGAGATCAGATAGTTTTTATACTTCATCTTAGCAAAGTATACAAAACCAGAGTTGTTAGGATGGCTGCCAAATGTAGAACCAAAGAAAGTACTGCTTGGTCTTTACCATACCTGAGGATAGCTGTCAGTCCTTGGAAGAACAGATATATCATAGGTGGCAGCAAAGTGGCTCTTGGCTTGCTGGATCTGGCCATACCGTTCTCTTTTTCTCCATTTTGCTCTTCGATTCTGGAACCAAACCTAGAGTATACAACAAAAGAGTCATCAGCGTAAGCAAAATTATATACTGTGAAAGGGTATTTGGAAAAGAAGAGATTTTGGACATTGGCTTTGAAAATTTCTGTTTATCTTGAAAAGAGAAATTCTCCAACTGAAAATTAATTTTTCACTGTTTCAATCTTGAAAATGTCACACCTGCTTAACTTATTGCTGGCTATTTTAAATATACTTTTTTTTTTCATTTATATTCCTCAAAACAAACAAACAAAACCAAAGACAACCTGAGAAAGATCAGTCTGTAGCAAGTGAAGAAACATTCTCTTAAATTCCCATGCCCACTGACTTGCTATGATTGCCCGTAATCTGTCTCCTAGAGAGGTGTCCATAATATTTATCAAGTGCAGTAAAAAAAAGGGAGGAAAAATTGGCACAAGGACAGTAGTCTACACAGCAGGAAAGGTTTCTATAAGGAAAGCTAGCTAAAAGGCCAGGAAGATAATAAAAATTTACCGCATCAGAGATACTTTTTTTAACTGCTGTGATTTTTTTTTTCACTTTGGTGTTAGGTGATATCTGTTTCTTAAAATGGAAGACAAAAGAATTGCATTTTCAGCTATGGAATAATTTAGATTTTATGCTTAAATTTATTCATACTCTTTGGTCTGTTCTCTAACATTTTGAGTGTCAAGTATTATATCAAAAACACATTATATGACAATTTCTCTCTGTTACTGATAACTGTCATTGTCCCATGGTCTTAATAATTTATTCTTGTCTTTCAGACAGTTTAGTTTGGACAGGTTAGGAATTATCTTGATGAATAAAGGAGATTGCTAAGAAAAGTAACACTGTATAAGAGTAATATCCAACTAGTCATTGTTGTTCTGGTGTAAGCAAGCTCACTGAGACTTTTTTTAAAAGTCACACTTTAAACTGAACCATTTTTTTTTTAAGGAAACAATGGCATTGGTTAGTTATCCTGCTAAACTGATCATTAATTCATTTTGATATATACATACATGAATGGTGGGTTTTTTTATAGCTACTCCCTGTATTTTGGGGTATATTTTCTGATTCCATGTTGTGTGATATTTAAAATAACACTGTTTGGTTTATAATTCCATTCTTGCATTGGTCTTTGGAGAACTCAACTGTCTTTTGATACTTCTTAAGCAACCAGGGCATAATTTTGCTCATTTTGATTCCCAAGGGCTTGTGGCAGATGTACCATCGTTTAAAAGATTCAGCAATCAGAGCAGGGCTCATGCATATAACTCCTGAGTATACGTTGTTAGGAACCTTGGTGGAAAATTTGTGTTATTTATAATGCCTGAGGTTCAGCAAAAAGAAAAGGGAAGGCAAAAAAAAAAATCTCCTGTCTCCACATCAAGGACGTGATAAGGAAATTTAGTCATGAATTTCTTTCCTTGAAAAAAGACCTTGACAATCTTCTTGAAATGGGTACCAATTTCTGGACTGACATGCAGCAGGAAAGAGAACAACTTAGGTAAATTAGGCTCAGGTTGGCTCTCTGCATGTGTGCAGGACAAATATTAAATTGGATGTTGATGAAATGGTGGTGAAGGGAACTGTGGGTAAGGTATCCAGCTGAACACTCTGCTACACTAAATCAAACAATTTGCTTGGATTCATAGAAGTAAATGAGAAAAAGCACTTTTGTTTTTTTCCTTTGACAATCCCCCAAAATGTTTCTGTTTACACCACTTTACTAGAAACTTACTCTTGGCAGAGATAAAGTAACCATTTGCCTCCACAAAGCAATGTAGAAATCTGCTGCTTGTTATCCTTGAATTGCCAGATGCTTGCCTTTAATGACGTAAGGCCTTGCAAATTGCTTAATCTTGTGATGGAATACTCTTGCTACTCTGGATAGAAATGATCAACATGTCCTTCCATATTTAGCACATGAGAATGCAAAGATCAGTTATCTTTTAAGAAAGGTAAGAACATGTTTAAATAAAATAGAAATAAATACTCTGTGAAAGTCTGATATAGACATATATTTTTCATTTACTGTCTTCTTTTAATACTCTTACCATGTGAAGCCTCTAAATCTTAGGAAAAAAAAAAAGGTGATAAAAAAAGTCAGATGATACACTTTAGTTTAATTTTCCCCTCCCTTTTCTCGCTATTAATTTGTTCTTGAAGTAGTTCTCCATATTCCAGAATTATACATTTGTTAGAACAGTGTTTTAACATTATGCTACCTTCTTTTTTTTTAAATCAAGACTAAATCCCAAAGAATGGAAGTCATACTTGGAAAGCGGTACCAAATTCAGGAGAGGAATTGCATAGAGCCTAAAGAGTTAAAAGCCATTGAACCAAATTCTATCGGCATTGCTGATATCACATCGATGTAACTGAACACATAGTTTTGGACTCTATTTTCTGATGACAACAGCAAATGTAATGCCTGCTTGAAAAGACATGAAAAGAACACTTCTTTATAAAATTAATTAACTGACTTTTTCTGAAAGTGTTTCTGATTTAATTTCAGTTTGTATACATGTGCACTGATGACTATTTCTCTACATGCGTGTGTGAGTATGCATTTAATTACAAGTTGTGAAGTTGTTATCATATTTAAGTCACTAAATTAAAAAAAATTAATCCCAGTCTGTGAGAATCAACAGGACTGTTATTCTCTAAACTGAAATAATGATTATTACAAGAACAGGAAAAATATCTAAAGTGAAGATAAACTTGCAAAATGTAGCTCACACCCTTTTCTAACAGAAGACCTCTAAACAAGGGAAAGGCTGCATTTCCTGGATATTTTGCTTCTTTTCTCACCATTGCACATCAAAAGCCATAAATATTATTGAGATTACTCTATGAGCACATACTGAATGAATCACATTTGTACGCAGTTACGATATACGATAATAATGTACTAAGTGGTCATCAGTATGTTTTGTCACAAAAACTCAAATAACATTATTAATAAGTTATGGAAGTTTAAAAACCAGAAATTTTACCTCCTAATTTTGTGATTTCTAAGATCATTCCATACAGAAAAGATGAATAGATTATGTCCTCGTTTTACACAGGCACAAAACTCACACACAAACTTATCTATGTAAACATAGGTATGTAGATATATAGACACTTATACACATTTATGTATGCCCAGTTTCACTGCACAGTCTTTGGATAGAAACAAGGAATTTGGTTGCTTTTTAGACTGTAATTTTCATGCCATGACACACAGAGAATCCTCTGCATCTGAGTTCTGCATTTTCATCAGTCTGAACTACATGCAACAAGTCTTTAGCGGGATCTTTACACGTAACAATTTATGTTTTCACTGCCTGGAATTCTACAAGAGATCAAGACAATTTTACTATTGATGTTGTTTTCTCATCCTTTAAACAAGTGTTCAGAACTGCAACACAAGCTATTTAAAAAAATAACAAGTTATTTTAGCACTACAGCATAACAGCTCACGTCCATAAAGAAATGAGGCAAAACGAGCTGTTTACTTTTGCTTTATGGGCTTTTGTACAGTCCCCATGAGTGTAATTTACTCATTCCTACAATGCACAATTTGTCATGGAAAGGCTGAAATCTGGTTCCTACCTGGACTCTGGCCTCAGTGAGCTCTGTTCTCAGAGCTAGCTGTTCTCTTACATAGACATCGGGGTAGTGAGTTTTCTGGAATACTTTCTCCAGTTCCTCCAGCTGCAAACTGGTGAAAGTTGTTCTGTGTCTCCTCTTCTTACTGCTGGAGACATTGCTGTCACACTTATCACCAAGTTCATCCAGGTCCCCCTTCTCCTGCAGCCCTTTCACTGGAGACATCCTGAGATTGTTGCAATTGTCCATGGGCCTGCTCAGCTCTGTGTGAAGAGGCTGTCCTTCCACTTTAGTAATCCCGTAGTTCACTGTATACAAGGTGGGTTAACAGCTGGTTAATAAATGATCAAGGGGGAAGGAGAGGTGTTTAGATTCAGGAGTTCATATAAAACAGTTTCACAAGGAACCAGATTCCACCGTGGCAGTGTTACTCCTTTATGAGATCATTGAAGAGGAATTTGTAATATTAACTACAGATAGAATAAAAGTACTAAGTCACACTGAATTTTAACTGAGAATGATATCTGAAAATATAATCTCAAAACTTACAGAGTGAGGAGACTGTGCAAGAGACTTGGATATTTTCACCCTACCACTGCTGCTGCTAAAGTAGTTAACAATGCATGAAATCAGCCTCAGCTAGAAGTTGTACAGATAAGGAATCTTAGCCCAAAACAGATTTTCGTGATAGAGACACAAAGCTATTGACAAATGTGCCTTTAAACTTGGAAGCAAACGCAAAAAAAAAACCTCTATTTCTATGAAAATACAAACTAACAATGAAGTAAACTTAATAGTTGCAAACTGACAAATCCAGAAGCAAATGAAACCAAAAATTAAATTCACTTTTAAAATTCAATAAATTCCATACACCTTCATTTGCATTTGTGAAGTGGAATTGATTCCAATGAGGTTTGTTATAGTTACAAAATACAGGGCATTTCTGCAAAATGTTAACTCATTAAATGTTAACTCATATAATTTGTAAAAGGATCGCAGGAACTATTTGTCTTTAGGTAAAACTTGAGTGGTAGAGATAAGAAATATTCCACAGAAGCTTCTTAATAAGAAATGAAAACATTTCCTACTTTTCAAGATTTTTACTTATCACACATCACTGGAAAAGTAATGAGATAAGTGAAAGGATTCAAAAAACCTTTTTTTTTCCTAAGAAAAAGGTGGGAAAAAAGATTCAAACTCTGTAGAAATTAAAACTTACAACCATGCTATGTAACATAATAGGCTTGCTTTGAGATTGCCTCACGTTCTCAGTAATTTCTTTTCTTTCAATTCGAGCTGATTGCAATGAAACACAATTTTCAGACACTTACCATCAACACATACATAGATAGGAAATGCCCCAAAGCCCTCGAGGCACATAATAAATTAGCTAATTAAGAAAAACTTTAATGTATAAATCAATTTCCTATACGTTTTTTGTTTTTAAATTACTCTTGAAGAAATCTATCAATTTCTCACCATTTTTTCGTAGAAATAAAAAAACTTTCTCAAAAAAACTATATATACTTCAATGACTATATGGAGTAAAAAAGAATATCATATTGTTAGTCTTACTGCAGCTAATCTTAACCATGCTTTCCAATTTTTCTAGGAAATTAGTTTTTAAATTTTTTTCTATAGCGATTTTCATCATGTTGGAATAATGAGGAAGTTTTTAAATGTTTTTTAAAGAAAATATTCCTCAATCTCCTTGCGTATAAGCTAGAAAATGTTAATACTTGATAAAATGTTTAACACTATTCTTTGGGGTTTTCGGGGACCGACGAGGTTGTCGGAAAAATCACCTCACGCATCGATTGGGAACACTGCAGAGAACCCCGCTACCGTCGCAGGACGATATTTGAAGGAAGCAGAGATGACCAAGCTGCCTTCCGTTCCCTGCCTGGATCGGCCCCGCAGAGCCGGCCGTGTCCGGGCTCCCTCCGACGCCGACACGCCGGCGATGCTTTTCCCGGGAGTTTGCTGGGTGAAAACGCCGCGGCTCGCAGCGGGGACGGGAGTGCCCGGGGAGCGGCCAGAGGGCGACCAGAGGCCGGTCAGGGGGTGCCGAGGGTGGCCAGGCTGTGCCGCAAGGTACCGGGGGGCGGCCGTGTCCTACAGCACCCTCCGGGACCCTCCGGCCCGTCGGTCCCCCGGGCGGGCTGCCCCGGCCACGGGCGGGCTGTGCCGGCGGGCTCGGAGCTGTGTTCTCGGCAAGCCGGGGGACCCGGGCTGGGGCCGGTGGGGAAGGCAGTAGCTGAAAAACTGCACTGAAAGGAAAGGAGCTCTTCAGAGCAGCCGTCTGCCTTCTTACGGATTTTTTTTTTTTTAATAGTACCGGTAGTAGCATTGCAACAGTAGTATTGTTACTGTTGTTGTTATTTTACTACGACCTGACAGCCCCTCGCATGCCCATATCCGAAGGCTGCACAGCTGCCTTTGGTCTCCCTGGGCGGGAGAATCCCTGCCCTCCCCCGTACATCTACAGGAGGGGGAATAACCCTGGGATGACGACTTACCGTTGCTGTCCTGGCAGGGTGATGTCCTCTCCAGCCTCACATGATGCTCAGCTCTTTGCAGAGGGTTGAAGGCCTGTACGCATTTGCTGCCTGACGTTTTGCTATAAAAGGACTCATTGTCCAAAGTTTCCATAACGTGCTCCAAACTGCCTCCTGCTCCCATATAAAAGTCACTGTTCTTGCTCGGCTGGCTCTTCAGGGCAAACTTCTCGCTCAGAAAATCCATAATCATCTAAGGCTGCTTGAGAGCCTCTTCCCTAGACAGAGGCTGGACTGTGAGCAAGGGAGGGAGAGTGAGTGGATGGGAGGGAAGGAAGAAGGGAGGGAGGAAGAGGCGTTCAGCGCTTAGAGAGCTGTTTTGCCTCAGCCTTTGATTTGTCTTGTCTTGAAAGGGGAACCCGAAGTTGCTCTTATATCTTGAAGCTCAGCAGGACTTCTTGTGCAACCTCCCATTTCTAATGAATATGAAAATAAGCAAGCAGTCTAACTCCACCCCAGGTCCCCCAAGACCTAATCCCAACACAGGAGGGAGTTCCAGGCCCATTTTCCACAGACGGATCTGTTTCAGGCAGACACACACAAGCATTTGGGGAGGGTCAGGGGAGAAAGGGAGGGAGGGAGTGTGGGGAGGGAGGGAGGACAAATAAAAAGGACATTTCCCCTCTGCAACCTATTCACATTTCTCCAGGGATCCTGGAAAGAGTAATCCCTCGCTTCCCTCCCTCTCCCCCCAGCTCCCTGAGAGGCTTAGAGCGAGGTAATTTCAGGGGCACATACCCTTAAGTAAAGGATCTTCTTTAATTGATTTGACTGATACGTCGGTAGCTGCAGTCCTGTTCCCTGAAGCTGTAAAATTAAGAACCGGTGTTCCTTCTTTATTAAACAGCTCAGAGGTTTTGTCCTAGAGTTAAACAGAGAAAGAAATATTGTAGGCAGTTGTTTGTGCAGAGGGAATGTAAACCAGTGAAACTTAAAACTAGAACTCTCTCACATCAGAAAACTGGCCTAAAAGAGAATTTGTCTGCTATGAAACAGATCTCAGTTGTTGTGTGTGTGTGTTTGGGGTTGGGGGTGTCTGTGCGCCTGTGCAAAGTGGTTAAAACGGACCTTTATTTTAAATCGCCTGAAATATTATCATTAAAAAACAATACTGTTTCTAAATGAAAGTATTTATTAAAGTCTTAGGTAATAAAAAGAAAACGAAATGAGCCATATACGCATGCATTCCTATGGATATTGGGAAAGCGGTTGGTTTCCAACCAATGTGTGAGCTTTGAAGTGTTGAATTCCTTGGTTTTTTCGCACATTGATAAGATTTAAACACAGACGAGAGAGATATTGGACTATTTCGAAGAGGCACGAATTACGGAAAAGATCTTCCGTGCTTCCTCGTGAAAGGAGTACTCTGTGAAGTAAGGCAAACCTGAGATTGCAATCACTTCAGATGAGGATTTCAGCATCGTGGGTCCGCGCTTGTCTTTTCTGCTGCGGCTGTTTTAGAGCCCAGTTTGGTGGGCCCTTCCCTCGCTGGGGCGGGGGGGGGAGAAGAAGCGAGCCTTTAATGAGTGGCTGAAGTACTGGTGCAACACTGGCCGGCCGGGGCTGTGGAGCAGCTTAGAGACCTTTCCTGTGAACCCAATCAAAGGTGAAGGGAGCGCCAGTTCGGGTCCAGCATATTTCCCGGCAAGCAGCTTCCCTTCCTTCTTCAGCTGGTCTCTAACTTGGTATATTCCCGGAGAAAGGGGTAGGGGGAGGTTTTTTCAGCTACCACTGTCGAGCAGCTGTAGGCACCATCCACTACACGCACAATCTGTCCTTCCCTGCTCTCTGTCAGGACCGGGCTGCTACCCCCACCCCTCCGTCCCAGTTCCCAGCGTTACCTGCCGCCATCACCGAGCTGGGGCTGCGGAGCCCCGTCGCGACAGAGCGCAGAGGTGGTGCTCGGGGCCTTGGGGTGGGACGGGTTTTTTTGTGGCGTGAGGGTGTCGCTTTGGCGGGGAGGAAGAAGTGGAAGCGGTTTCCGTAAGACCCGGGAGAAGAGGAATTGAAGTGGCGCGGAGAACGAGCGGCGCCCGCGGTGAGCGGCCAGGTGCGGCGGAGGCCGGCTCGCTGCTTGCCCCGGGAGAGAGGCTGGAGCCTGCCCCAGGGACCGCTCCAAGGGCAGCTCCCGTCCCCGGATTTCTCATGAAAAACGACACGTTTCCTCCTTGCACCTTCTGGAGCAACGCCTTCTCCGGAGCCGCCGGATCCTCTCCCTGCCCCCGCATCTCCGTGTCCTGGCACTTCGGCGGCGTGTTTATAACCGTGCCTTAAAAGCACTAAATGCCCTGGGGAAGGGGAAAAAAAAAAGGGGGAGCAGGGGGGGAAGAGAGACAGAGAGAGAGAGAGAGAGAGGGAGAGGGAACAAATGGAGCTCTGGATGTCTGTTAAATGAAAGACACATGCAAAGTTTTTGCTGACTGCAATCGACTTTTATCCCAATAAATGTCCCTCTCTAAAGACAACTATTAAACTCCAGGAAAGCCGAGGACAAGGAGCATCTCCTATGAATGTAAACCCCCCAAGAGCTGCCAGCGGCTGCAGTGCTCTCTCTAGGCTGGAGGGAGCGCGGTGGCCTCCGCGGGGATGCTCGTGTCCCGCTGGCGGCGAGGAGCCGCCTCGGCGGCGGCAGTCCTCGCTCCACACCGAGCTGCTCAGCACCCCGGCAGCCCTTCCACCCCTTCCCTCCCGGGAGGATCGGGCCACCCCGGCGGCGGCGGCTGACCCGGGGGGGGCCGTGGAAGAGCCGGCCTCGTCTGGGGACCGAGATGGGGACAGGCTGCGGCGTCCGTACTCTTCACCCCCACTCCTCTGAGAAAACACGACCCTCCTGCAGCATCTTCCCCGTAGCAGGGACTCCTCTCCCTTATCGCCCCGTCTTTGCGAAGCTCTCCCCGCCGAGATTTGCTCCGACATTTATATATGAATATATATATTTGCAATATCTGAGTATAAAATATAGAGCGTGATACCAGCTCTAACCGGGTCTTAAAATCCGTCCTTCCTCAACAGGAAACAATAAATAAATAAATAAATAAATAAATAAAAATCAGAGTGATTCCACATCACTGTTCGCTCCAGGGACCAAATTCTACTCTCATTTACCCCTATGCAACCTAGCGGACTTCAAAGGGAAGGAGAGATGTAACCTAGGGGAGAATTGGCGCCACGTATGGCATTCGTTCTCCTAAAAGCTTGAAAACAGAAAGCTGACTTCAGCGGGCTAAAACCATTTGAGAGGGGTTGGACAGATCCCGGGGGAGAAGGCGGCAAAGGGAAAACAAATTCTGTGCTGAGGTGAGACAGCTTTGAAAAGCATCTTTCTTCAGGGACCTACTCCCTCCGCCAGGCAGCCCCGTTATTAAGAGCTGCATGCAGATGTGCCGCTGTGTTTCCAGAGATGGAGTATCTCCCAAACCTTCTGTGAAAGGGTGTTATGTGTGATGGAGAGACGTTTCGTGACCAGAGGTGGTGTGAAGGAGCTCGCCCCTGCAGCGCATAGGAGCTCCTTGGAGGGAGCCTGTCCACTGGGACGAGCCGGGAGCGCACACCGCGGGACCCTGCTGCGGTACCGCTGGGCTCTCCTGCGGGGACGGCAGGCTGCCTTACCCCCGCCGTCCTGGAGTTCCTTCCCTTCCTGAGATCCAAGCGTAGGAACGAGGATCCCGCATGCATTTCAAGCGTCTCTCTGCCGACCAGCCAAAGCATTTGGGAGAAGAAATGCGTGACTGCGGTTCGGACCTCCGTTTCTGGGTCCGCAGCCGCTGCTGCTCGTGATGGCAGTTTCCAGCCGAAACAGGGCTACTGCGTGTTGAAGGCATCTCCTCACACCCTTGCGTTTGTTTAAATAAAGTGAGACCGGCAGCAATACGGGCGATGATCTCCCTCTCTAATGTCCAGGAATCCCTATCCCCTCCCATTCCTCCTCCCCATTTCTAATATCGGGTTTTAACTATAGACGGTAGCACAAAAAAAAAAAAAAAAATTAAATTTTTTTACACCAACTCTTCTCTTCCCTCCAGAAGAGTTAAAGCACGAAATTTATTTAAGGATTGAACGGGAGGAAATTCGTGCTACCTGGGGCTCGGCTAAACGAATTTTGGGGGCATTATTCAATTCCTTTCACATACGCACACTCCAGCTGTCTGGGAAAATGGACGGTGAAGCTATGAAGATAAGGGCTGGGTGTTCCCGCGGGAGGGCTGGCTTCGCAGTGAGGGGCGGCTGAGGGATGGTTATAGGGGAAGAAGGGAAGTGTATATGTTTTCTTGAATGGGATCAAGCACCCCAATAGCCGCCGGGGGGAGGTGTGTGAAACACGAAGAGAACTGTCTGTCTTGAAAAACAGGTGCTCAAATGGTTCAACATTTCCACAAGCCTTCTGTTTTCTTTGCTGAGGCTTTACCTAGGAGCTCATTTCATGTTCAGACACGGAGATTTTATTGTATAAGATGGGCGTAGGCTCCAGAGATACCCTCTGAGAAATTAGCCTCTCGGTCTCTGCCACTCGGTCCTGCCACTGGTGTGCAGAAGCAAAAAAAAAAAAAAAAAAAGGTGTAAAAAGACACTCTGCGACTCCCTCCATATCTCTCCCCCTGTGGAATGCGGCGAATTGCAAGTTATAATCCAAAACCTAGATTGGCTGAGTAATAATTTTCCAGACATCCTGTTTGTGAGAAGAATCATGTGAAATATTCCTATTGCCAGCAAGAAGTGCAATGCTTCTCAAAGAACACAGAGAGAAGTTGAGTTTTGGGGACTGTTGGATTTCCTCCTCTTTGTGCTTTTGGTGTTTTTTTTTTTTTTTTTTTTTTTTTTGGGTTTTTTTTTTTTTTTTTTTTTTTTTTTTTTTTTTTTTTTTTTTTGGGGTTTTTTTTTTTTTTTTTTTTTTTTTTTTTTTTTTTTTTAATGGGAGCAGGGTGAGAAGGTTAATGACACATGGAGTTTTATTCTCTCAGGTACCGGGCCAGGTACCAATCCTGGATTCTGAAAGCTCATAACTCCATGCTTTAATCCACTCCTATGCAGAACATTAAGCAAATGCTTTAAGAGTTGTTCCCATTCCAGGGAATGTTTTCATGTGTCAGTACCCAAGACATTTATTTTACAGGTGAGGGTGTTATCTACAAGGAAAAAATCTTAGACATGTCAAATTAAGTCAAAAATACAGTATGTCTGGAAAGAAATCTCCCAGTGCTCTGCGAACTACAACTTAAAGGTGAAGAACTCCTAAAAAGTAAAGAACATCAAATTAGACATTTTTACTGATGCTATCAAAAATGTCCTGTGCTACCACATAATTTATTTGAATGTGTTTAAGTAGTTTTTTTTAGTTGAATTACATAGCTAGAATTCAAATTGAACTTTTCAAGTTGAAGGAATAGCAAAATACACTACTAGAGGCCTTCTCTCTTAGGCTGGCTCTTCTGCCCAAAGTCAAAGTAAGTTTCAAAAAGGTTAATTAAGGCTAAATTCAGACACTCCCCTAATTCCTGGGGCATAAGTTACTAATCAACTCATTATTTCATTTTTCAAATAAAAAATGCCACTTCTCTGTGCTCACGGTTCCTGGGAGCAGACTTTTAGGATACCACACACTAGGGTGACATTGAAGGAAAGGAGTTGTTTTTCAGATGTGGAAATTTTACAAGTTTTACAAAGTAATGCACAGTATTACTACAGTTATCTAAGTGTAGAATCAGTACTTTACTCTGCAATCAGCAAAGTAATAAACATCTGTCATTTTTTTTTCTGATAAATATTAAATGACTACTAAAATAGGTTGAATTTTAATTTTACTATGTTATTCTATTAGGCACTGGACTTTAAAAGTACAGTTGATAGAGCTAGAAGATAGACAATTTTAGAATTATGTCTGTCCAAAGTTGCTTTTTTTTAAAGTGAATAATACCTCTTAGGTAGGCTAAACAATTTATTATATGTTTACAATCCAATAAAATTATTTGAAAACTGTATTCTTCAATATTTATCAAAATTAGATTCACTGGGACTCTGAGCCTTTTCTGAGTTTTTGGGAAAAATGTACAAGCTATAAGGGTTTTTAAAAAGTTATACAACAGTCTAGAGTTCATCTATATTGCATCACTTTAATCTACATTTATTCATCCCTAATCTGTACAATTTTGTTAATATTAGCCAGAGACGCTTGTTTCTCACTTCTTAATTAAGGGATATTCCCTTACATCTCTATCCTGGTTATCATACAATACTTGTTCTCCATTTTAAATGGAGAACAGGTCTGACCTTCTCTAATCTCCAGAAGCAGTGATTCAAAATGATTCAGGTTTTTAGCAGCACCTCTGCTCTTTTGATTGGCCTCATGGGAGGATTTAGGCCTTGCTCTTCCTTCAACCTGTAGTTCTACTGAGGAAAAAAAATCTCTTGTAGGACTGTATAAACACTCAATTCAGAAGAAATTTGACATGCATGCTCTAATTCCCCTGTTCAGGGCTGTGTTCTTTTACAAACGATCTGATTTCGCTGCTTTTTGACTCGATAGATGCACAAGTGCCCTCATGGTCAAAGATATTTGCCTGATCTTATGGGGCTGATATAGTGTCCATATCCAAAGTTCATGATGGATTATCTATCATCATTAATTTCCTGAGGGCCATCAGGCTTTTTATGTGGTGCTAAGTACTTGAGAAAATGAAGAATATTAATTTTGATAACATATAAGAACTGAAAGACCCATTCCAGTTTTCAGTGTGTGAACTCGCTGGATGCATGGGTGTAAATTTGTGCAGCAGTTATATTAGAAATGTCTGCGTAGGAGCCCTGTTATTATTTAACACCCACATTTCTTGTAAACTAATAACAGGATTTGTGTTGTCTTCTGTACACTGTTCAGAAAATTTACCCTACATCCTCCACTTTACCCTTTAAAAATTTAATCAAGCATCTGTCATTTCATAGCCTTCTCAAAACCCTCTATGTTGCTGAAAGGAGTCCAGATTATTCCATGATTATTAGGGAGAACAGGTTGCATCTCAGTTTAGTTTGCCTCAACATGAATAATCTCTCAGGTAACATCTGAAAATACAATAAATGCACCATGTGTGTATATGTTTAAGGGGGGAGGTGAAAAAGAAAGAAGAGATTAAAGAAACTTATAAATGTTTTTGTTATAATTCCTTATGCTTTTTTTTTTTTTTTCCCTGTGCATGCAATGAGTATCATCAGAACCTGCATTAATTTTTTTCTCCCTAGAGGACAAGTCTGGATATGTTTGATCATATGACTGAACATTACCCAAAAGAGTGATCTGAAGTTATTTTCTTGCATAATCTAGAGGATTTTCATACTTCCTTTACAAAACGCTCTCCACCTCTCCACCTATCAAGCTTGCCTGAGTTGGCATGGCTGCACAGCCTACTGTATTGGATTTAGCCACAAGTCCTCTTCATCTCTCCATGAATATTTTCAGTGTGCTCAAAACCAAAGTCATGGAAGAAAGGCCTTCCACTTCTCAGCACACTGTGGAGAGGATGTGGGAAAATTATCTGCTGAAAACCATGATGATAATTCAGAAGTCAATGAGACTTAAGTAGAAGCAGCTGTACTACTAGGGTGGGTGACAGAATCCAGAGAGATGAGCAGACACCTGCTACCCACCTCGCAAGATATTGTTAGATTTAATTAGTCAGTGTTGAAAAGCACTTTAAAATCTACTGAAAAAAGGGCAAGTATTATTAATTTTTATTGTAATTACCATAATTATCCCTATTATTGTTATGTAAAATGCACTGTGTGAGAAGGCACAAGATTACAACAAGTGCTTTTCATAGAAGATCCAAAATATTGGTTTCAAAATTCTCTAAATTATAACCATATCTACACTGTTAATTTGGCTGACATCTCATTTTAGTCTTGGTTCCCACTTCTCTCACACTCTCATTCATGACAGTCTGCTCCTGGGCTGGTGTTTGGAGCAAATCTTGTTGCCAGCCACATCAACTCAAAGCAGAAGTCCCTGAAGATGAGATCATTAATGACACCTGCCAGCCAGAGGTCTGGAGCAGCCTGGCACGCACAGCTGGAGCAGGACCTTGGGGACCATCACAAAAAAGTTTTGTGGCAAATGCTCAGCCTTCCTTATGACTGACTGAGGGCAGAGAGCAAGGAGGGAAGGGGCAGGGGCCACTGACTGTGTTTGGGGGAAGTCAAGGTGTGACAGGGAGCAGGGTGAAACAAGCAGGGCACAGGTGACACAAGGGAACAAGAGCTTCTGTACCTCCCATCACCTGACTCTGCCTCCAGACAACAGGTCTGCATGACAGAAAGCTGCATCCCAGCTCTGGCCAGGAACAGAGAGTGAGACTGATAAACCACAGCCATACACATTTATGAACATCAAGAACAAACAGACATCTCCTAACAGTGCAAAAACATAAGCTGCCAGGCATCTCCTCTGCCTAGGTCAGAGAAAAAGCGCAACTCTCACCGTGACACTAAGATACTCAGATGAAAAAAAAAAAAAAAAGGCATTCACTGAGTTTTGAAGTAAAGGACTACACTGCCTCAGACTGTGCTCGCTGGTTTTACAGAGCACCATCCTGTTAGAGAAACATTCATAATCCTAACATCTGACTGACACAACCTTCTCTCTCTCCCTATTTTCCCCTGGTGATACATTGTCCACTCCAGGCTGACTAAGATATCATATCCTGACATCTCCTCTTTGTCCCCCTGCCTCATGAACAACCCATTGAGGTGCAGGTACACCTCTGTGGCTATCCCATTCTGTGGGTTCTTCCAATCAGAGATTAGAATGGTTGGTACAAAGTCACAGAAGGTCCCTGATTTATCAAAATGCAGGGGAAATTGTATGTTGAGGCACCCAAGCATCAAATAGCAGGGCAGTCAGTTGTTCCACTCATGACCTTCCATGGCAGTCCCTGACTTCCTGCTTGATAGAAAAGCAGAGTGAAGTATTTGAGCTCTTTATAGGGATGCCAGATGGGAATGTAAATCCCATAGATGGCCACAGTTCTCCAAAGCCCTGAAAGGCACCTGTAGAAATTGCTGATAAATTCTACTCATGCATTAGGCAGTCTGGTGGAGCTTTCCAGACCTCTACTCTGGTCACACCTGTGGAGAAATCATTTCACAGTGGCCAGCAGAAGCTTTGTCCAGCTGTCATTAGGGCGTAAGAGAAGGATGCACTCCACCTTGATTGTGATGCTGGTCCTGACACAGAGTTTTAAATGTGATACTCTGCACATAAAAGATGCACACACAACTCAATTCTCCCTAGGATTATGTCCCAATGTCTGTAAGCAGGAATCCCTCCCATTTTGGAAGGTCTCCAGAGCAGAGGAGGAAGCAGCACACCCAGTGAGGATGCCCTGACCACTTAAGCAGCAACAGCAGCAAATAAAACAGTAGAGAGGCAGCACAGAGTAACATTCAGGACTCTCACTGAAATGGCCTTGGGAAGGGTACTGATTTCTCTTATAGACCCTGTCAAGGCAGAGCGGGAGGAGGAAGAGCATTTCCAGCACTGTGTGCCTGTTATCCCACACAGGAGAACCCCTGGTGAGCTGCAAAGGGCTGTGGAGCAGCTGCTGAGCCAGCCAGGATTAGGGAGAGGAGGCAATGCCTGCCCGTCAGAGGATTTGTCCTGAGCAGTGTGAACACAAGCTGTTTCATATCTATCACTACAGCAAGGGAAATCTCTCTTGTATAAATTCCATCCCTATGGCCTAAATCCTCTTAAATATCACTGTTTTTCTCCTTATCTAATGCCTCTGTTCGCTCAGATTTTAATGTTATTTGATGAAGTTATCAAATAATCAAACATTTCCAACTGGCTAGCACATTGTAACTTCATAACTCATGCGTCAAATTTTCTAGCAATTACAAATTAGAGAGTTTCAGAAAAAAACCCTATTCTATTTCTACAAATGAACAAAAATACTTCTTTGCAGAAGTCTTTATTTTTTACTGGGCTAGTTAATGAACAGCAACAGCAGAATATATATATTTATTTATTTATTGTGGGAGGATCTACCACAGATCCATCAATCAAAACATTAAGCACCCACTGTACCTAAATAGAATAATTGTTAAAACCTACCTGTCATTTTCTACCCAAGCTGAATGAGAACAGATGAATCTAGGAAGTTCTCCAAATTATTATCTTTTTAGATGTACCTATTGGCTTTCATAACATGAAAAATTCCCAAATCTCACCTTATATGCTCCATTACAGTTTTATTACTATTTAAAATTAAGGTAAACCAAATATCAATCAGTTTTTCTTAGGTTATTCTTCCAGACAAGTAACTAGTCAGGCTTACCAGCAGGGTAGTCCTTGCCAGCTAAGGCTAATCCTTACTAGCAGGCTTCCCACACCATCTCATTGCTTTAGGAACTGTGATCATCAAAATGTCAGTGCTCCAGGATCTCACAGAGGGATTGCCTCCTGCCTGATAAAGTCTTGATTTTTTGCTCCTGTCTAAAGACTGAGAATTATGAGAACTTACATGTAAGTAAGTCAAACAGTGACCAAATATTTAGGCCTGAAATACACAGATTCAAAATTCACTGTTGGAATAAGCTGAGAGAGAACATAGAAACACATCATCATCCTACAAAGGCATTCAGGGTTTTAGGTCTGCCTGTAACAAGACACTGTGAGGCACACTGGGCTCCAGGTATGAGCTTTCACTTGGACAGGTTGGGGCATGAAAAGCAGCACAAGCCAGTCAAATTGCTATTTTCTAATTAAAAATGGAAAATGTCCTTTAGCATCTGTATAACTGAAACAAGGAAATGCACTTTCTTTAACAGAATAGTCAGGGAATCTTAACTGTCTGGTCCTTATGTGATGATAAGGGAATCTTTTCCATATTCCATACCTAGACAGTTACCAAGCAAGGACATCTCTGGCTGAACTTGGTCCATTAAGTCTATGATAATGTCTCTGGAAATGACTAACAGTGATGATTTACCCAGAGAAGATGATTTAAATAGAGAATAAAAACAGGATAGAGTGATTGTTCCTGTATTGGCAGCCTTGCACCCCAACTGCCTGAGGCAAGGATTTTTCTGTGCTAGAGGAATATCTTTAACATGTGTTTGAATTTTCAAAAAGTATTTTATTCTGTTAGTTAATTTCATCATTTTTAAAGTGCACTTTGACATATATTACATTCTGGGGCAAATGTTCTGGGATTAATTCTTACATTATGCAAAAAGAAATTATCTCAATTCTGTTTTAATAAAATTATAGAAACTGCAAACTGTCTTTGCTCAAGACTAGGATTCAGGTATGAATGTCAAAGTAGGGAGCGTAACATATGCTGGAATAGTTAAAAATTAACTGCCAGAATGAGTCAGGACCTTTCAGTCACAAACACATACCAACTAACTACTTCTAGTGTCTTTTTAGGTGATGATTCTCATAGAGCAGTTTACACTTCTGTAAATCCTTTACTGTGATAGACATTTTGGAAACACAGAACTGAGGGGTTTTGGCCTTAAAACAATAAAGAATATTTAAGATTTCCTTTTATTTTAATGTACTTATCCAAACTATCTATCTGATTTTGCAAACCGCTATTTTGACTCTGAGGCTACAATAGCTGCATATTAATTTATTAAATTATATATAAAAACATTATTGGAATGTGTCATAAGACATATTATAACCAGGCTGAAAATTGATAATACATTAAAACAACCTTACCAGGTTGACAATTAAGAGGTTTTGAAAAAAAAATAACTCCAAATCCATCACGTGTGACTGTCCTCCTTATTTGAAGTTTTTTCTGACAAGACAAAGTCAGTATAGATGTTCTTTCTGTAGAACTTTGCCATAATTAAAAAAAAAAAGTACAATATTGTCATAAATTGGTTTTAGAAATTTTTTCATATTCCCCCCAGACCAGTTCTGCAAAGTGAAACTGCAAGGCTCCTCATCATGAAATGAGGATTTAAGGGGATGGGATGTGACACGTGCTGGTGAATGAAGGCAGGAAAAGTCAGTGTGCACCCTGATGCTCTGAACTCTTCCTCCTACATTTCCCATATCAGAGTCCTGCCAGCCAGGGCAAGTGACAACCCTCATTCCCAAGTCTTTTCTTGTTGAGTTATGCAGCTGCTTTTCCTTGTGGGTGCAAATCTGTGGAAACCAAAACCCCCTGACTGTTGCAGCTGCAGATAGTCCTGCTCTGCCAGTCCTGTTTGCACCAGAAGGAAAAGAGAAGAGCGAAACAGCATCTCTGAGGAATTGCTCCACCACACATCTGGAGAGAGCAACACAGAGCAGCAAGACACTTTCATCTGTACTTTAGCTATTTATATCAATGCTTGACATGTATCTTAGAGCTTGATAATGCCCATGTAATATTTAAGAGATTTATTGATACCTTTCCTTATTGCAAACTTTAGTCTACCCTAGAGTGCTTTATTAGAGTTTGATTTTTACCCGACTTCCTTTGTGTGCTTTCACAGATTCAAGAAAGACTGCTTATAACAGAATTCTGGAAGTACAGGTAGGAAAACATGATGCTTTTAAGATCTTTCTACTTATACATATGCTTTTAAGTCCATGTTTTACTATTGCACGACTGAGTAGTTTAATTTCTGACTTGGACTTTCTAGAAATATAGATTTTGCCTTTTAGGTACTATTCTCATGACCTGAAGCTT